>JAJMGI010000026.1:0-228745 GCA_030568615.1 Suhomyces bokatorum | reverse complement strand
CAGTTCTTCCCTTCCCTTCCTTTCCCTTCCCTTCCCTTCCCTTCCCTTCTGGTCCATTACCCCCTGTCTTCAAATCAACCCACTTCTTGTCCCCTACCTCTCAACAGTCCAGACCGCCTTGTTACCGGTCACGCGGCTGGCGCTGCTGCCTGTTACGGCCGGTCTCTGCCTGTACATGGCTGTCAATGTTTGTACTTGTTTACCCTCCACGCTGCCTTCCTCACTTGCTATTGTGCTACATGTGACCTTCCCAAGGATTGCTGCCTTGGTCCAGATTTGTTATTAGGCGGCTGTTTCCTCCGTTTGTTTTCTCTCTTCTTTCTCTATCACCTTGGGCTCCTACCGTCGCCATACTCTCTATTGACCCCTACTTAGCCTCAAGCGCCATCGCCCTCCCCTCTCCATTGCCCTCAATCGCACCAGTTTCTTTCGATCCCTTTCTCACCTCATTTCCCCAGATCTCCGTCCTTCCTTTCTCCCCATGAGTGTCACAACAATCACAACCAACACCACGCCCTTGGAAGACCTCACCACCCTCGAGGCCCCCGCGTTGATCACCGAGGCCAAGTACCTCCTCGAATTGATCGAGCCCCACTGGAAAAACGTCAAGAAGTTCAAGTTCACCTCCGACCAGGGCCTCCCCTACGCCGTGTCCACCTACAGCAACAACAAGTTGAACGACGACACCTGGTACGCGCGGGTCTACGACTTTGCCGAGTTTGGCGACCCTTTGAAGGTCATCTACCACGATGCGTTGATGCAATTCGTCATTGGCTCGCTCTCCGACCTCAAGCGCAGCCACACCGAGTACGAGAAGAACTACATCAAGTCGCTCTACGACTACGAGTTGACGCCCTACGCCTTGGCCGGCGCCGACCCCAACCTGACCACCTACTTGGCCCAGTTGTACTACAAGTTCGGCTTTCCCTTGAAGAAGCGTGTGTTTTACGAGTTGGTCCATGTCTATAAACCCAACCCCAACGAGGCCTATGTCATCTCCTTGGCCGTCCACTCCAAGAACTTCCAGCGGCCCGGCTTGGACGCCAACTTCGTCTCTGGCCGCTACACCTCCATCGAGAGAGTCACCTTCAATCCCGACACCAAGGACTTGAAGTGGGTCATGGCCACCTGCTCCTCGCCCGGTGGAAGCATCCCCAACGTTCTCGCCCACCACAGTATTCCCGGTGAAATCTCCAAGGACGTGCCCCAATTCCTCAACTGGGTCGATGCCTTGCAGGCCAAGCAAGCTATCCAAGCCGTCCAGAGCCCAGCCAACCCACAGGCCGTGGCTAGCCCTGCCAGCCCTGCCAGCCCCATCGCATCGGTCCCGCGCACCTCGCAGTCCAGCCAGTCCCCCGTGTTGGTGCCTCACCATGCTGAAGGGGAGGCTGTCGCTGAATCCGTGCCTCGCACCGACAACGCTGCCAACATTCCTCCTGTGTCTTTGGACGGCCAGTTGGACCATGAAGCCCATGCAAGCGAGGTTCCCGCCACCGCTCCTCGTGCACATGGAACCATCTAGGTCTCCCCGTTGTATGTGAAGCTGTCGAGCCAATACTTCACGTCCACTCCCAAGTTGTCAAGGAAACCAAACTGGGAGTAACCCTTGGCTCCGTCCACGTCTCCACCATTGTCTGGAGTGGAATTATCGGCGGCGTTAGCAATGCGCTTGTAGTTGGTAGCAGCTACCGAAGCTTTCTTGCTGGCCTTGGAATTTCGATTGTGGTTCTTAATAATTATAATGTACTTCATCTTATGTTGAATATAATAAAACATCCAATCGTTGACTTTATTGCTGGTGAACTTATGGAAAAACTCGCCCATGGCCCTTTGGCCGAACATATCCTTATTCTTGGACATCAAGAACACAGACGATAATTGCTCGTGTAAGAAGAACATTGCCCCCTGGTATTTCAAAGTAGATTTCTCACTTGGCGAAAGTTGATCCGGCTGATTCGTGGATATTATTATGTTGGGTAGATAAGGCAATGAAGATTTGATCCATCCTTCTTGGCTATCATAGACGATGAAGAAGAACTCGCTGTCAATTTCTGAACTTGGCTTCAAAATGGCATTCAAGGATCTGAGTGAGCCAAGACTATTGACAATACTTCCCCCCGAGATCAAATTGCTTATTTCCTCAACCGATGGAGTCAACGTATCCTTAGCTAGATTCTTGTAGAAATCAACATCGTCAAGACCTGACAACGAACTATCAAAAATTAATGTTATGCATATGTCTTTCTTGGTGAATATCACCAACAGATATTCTTGTATTTTATCCTGCTCTTCTCCTCTTTTCTTCGTGGGAAGATATGCTAGTTTTCTGTGAATTACGGTCGTTTCTGTTCTGGGGTCCCACTTTGCACCTGTCAAATATACACCATCGTCTTCCTCATCTTCTTCGTCCTCTTCTTCATTTACACCTGAAGCGCTAGTTTCCGTTTCTGCTTCTTGAGTACTTGAAAGTCCTAGGCGAAAGTTTTTGAGCATTGGAGGGATACTCATCCAGGAAGATTCATCATTTGGAGATGTATCTGTATTTGTAGTGCTCCCAGAACCTTGGTCGCCAACTCCTCGTATTTTGGTCGTTACCAGTTCTCCTATATTAATCATACTGTTCACCGTGTAGTTTAAGGGCAGAACAACCAAATTGTTCGTCAAATTGACAGGATTCAAGAGTTCCAATGCTGTGGATGTTGCTGATTTTAAGGAAGTTCCTTCGCCTGCTTCATTGGGCGGAGATTCAGGCTCGAGATTAATCGACGATTGAGGAAGGTTTGACTCGAACATCAGATATGAATCGATTTTGGTAAGGTTCTCGGTATCAAGCTTTGAATGATAATCATAGTATTCTAGCCAGTTATGAATATCAATTAAGCTGTGTAATTTGATGACGTCTTCTTCGGAATTTATATCCTTAAAGTTGCTCATGTATATCACCCCGTACTTTTTTGGGCTGATCTTATTAAAATGTGAAATAATCAAACCCTTGGGTTTCTGTTCTGACGACGTTATTATCAAGTCGATTTCTTGTCTTACTACTGGATGAAGCGATATCGAAGACTTTTTGTAGGTTTTCTTGAACAGCGAATTTGCAGGAAATGGAATCAAGCCCAAGAACCCTTTATTGTTCATCATATGGGCCCATTTGAAGCCAGGAGGGATTTTATAGTGGTGTGTATTGTATGTGACGAGGAATCCATTCCAAAACTGCTGGAGGACTTCCTGGAGGTACTTCAATCCGTATTCTTTCATTATGCTGGCATAGTTCAAGTGAAACATGACAAAGTTCTCGTAGGCCGTTTCGATCAACCTGATCAATTGCTGATTCACAAGTCCCGTAGTATCAGATATCGAGCATGCTAGGTAGAAGTCTGGCTCTATATTGTGAAGTAGAATGGATGAACGGGAGGATTTGATGATATTGGTCTTGGAATTGGAGGATGTGAAGTTACGAGAAAACGAGTCCACGCCTCGAATGAGGCCTATCACCTTCAATTGCTCGATTTTTGTCTCTTCCAAGTCTGCCTCTTCATTCCTGTTGCTAAAGCAGAGCATCTGCTTGATGAACTCCTCGGTACTTTCGCCTTTCTCATTAACGAGACTGGGGTTGAAAACACTAATGTATTGAAGTTGGGAGATCGAACCCGGTTGTTGCTCTATCAACAATGGTTTTAGCTTGGAGTTATCAGACCCAAACTGAGGTATGAATTGAGAGAAGTAGTTACTCATTTGAGATAGAGTACACTTCCTGGGACACAGCGATTGATGCTAGATAGATATTGATAAGATTTGATTTATCTGCGCACTAGTTATATACCTGAGAATGCTTGGAATTTTGGGTTAAAATACAGACGAGTAGAAAGTAGTGGCAAGTTGAGGATTGAATCGAATCGAATGTATTCTGGTGACTCTGTTCGTTTTGATGTAGTTTGGAGATTGTAATAGACGTGTTGTAGTAATAGCGATTTACAAATCGAGTTGAAAAGGAAAAGAACAGGTGTCTAAGTTGGATTTATCAAAATTAATAATAGACTAGGCTTTAGAATAGGTTTAGAAAAGGTTTATGGAACTAAAAAGTAGGTCTCCTTTTTATACCGTTTTTTACTGGTAACGCTATTAAGGAAGTATTTCTATTTTCATAATAAATGTGCAATTTCGATAATTAATACTTAAAGGAAAAACAGAGGGTAAAAAAGCATTCTGAAAAGGCATGAAGTATTTGAAACTATATAAAGTACCTATTTCTAATTGAAGCATAGTATGCTTTGAAGTATTATTCGAGTCTTCTAATGCTACTTGCAATCTATTCAAATTAATCTGCATTATGTGTTCGTACAACTCTCGTAAACTGTTACAAAAGGGCAACTTGTCCGAGTGGTTAAGGAGAAAGATTAGAAATCTTTTGGGCTTTGCCCGCGCAGGTTCGAATCCTGCAGTTGTCGTTATTTTTTTGCTATATTCTACCCTGGTGGTCACGTGCCGCATTACTATTCACAAATGCTTGATTGGCCCTTGGTACAAGGCCGGAAAAGGGCCTGTTCCGCACTGGTGAAAAATTGCCGCGCACGACCCCTCCGCTTGACAAGAGGATGAATCATAATTGTCTCCACTTTTCACCTACACTGTTCTTCATTCAACAACATGAGCTATCTCGGTAGACCTACTGCGGCACTTTCTGCCAAAAGAATGGCTCAAAAGGTGTCGTTCACCAGAACTTTCGTCCAAACTACCACGTTATGTGAGAAGAAGTTGAACAAGTACTCCTCCATTATTACCCAGTCTCCATCCCAAGGTGCTTCCCAGGCCATGCTTTACGCGACTGGCTTCGACGAGGCTGACATGGACAAGGCCCAGATTGGTGTTGGCTCGGTCTGGTGGTCGGGTAACCCATGCAACATGCACTTGATGGACTTGAACGACCAGTGTACCGAGTCGGTTAACCGCGCTGGGTTGAAGGCCATGCAGTTCAACTCCATTGGTGTTTCGGACGGTATCACCAACGGTACCGATGGCATGAGATACTCGTTGCAATCGAGAGAAATCATCGCCGACTCGTTCGAGACCATGGTGTTGGCCCAACAGTACGACGGTAACATCGCCATTCCTTCTTGTGACAAGAACATGCCTGGTGTCTTGATGGCCATGGGCAGACACAACAGACCCTCCATCATGGTCTACGGAGGTACCATCTTGGCCGGGTCGCCCAGTTGTGGCAGTGCCAACCCCGCGGTGCCAGACAAGATCGACATCATCTCTGCCTTCCAATCCTACGGTCAATACTTGTCCAAGAGCATCACCGAAGAGGAGAGAAAGGACATCGTCAAGCACGCTTGTCCTGGTCCAGGCGCCTGTGGTGGTATGTATACCGCCAACACCATGGCCTCCGCGGCCGAGGTTCTCGGTATGACCTTGCCATACTCTTCGTCTGCTCCTGCCGTGTCCAAGGAGAAGGCTGCTGAGTGTGCCAGTGTTGGCGAGGCGCTCAAGAACTTGATGATCATGGACTTGAAGCCAAAGGACATCATGACCAAGGCCGCGTTTGAAAACGCCATTACCTACATCATTGCCACCGGTGGCTCTACCAATGCCGTATTGCATATTATTGCCATTGCTTCTTCTGTTGGCGTGGAAGTCACCGTGGACGACTTCCAGAGACTCTCCAACTCCACCCCATTGTTGGCTGACTTCAGACCATCTGGTAAGTACGTCATGGCCGACTTGCAAGAGTTCGGCGGAACTCCAGCCGTCATGAAGTACTTGTTGGCCGAGGGCTTCCTTGACGGAAACCAACTCACCGTCACTGGTAAGACCATCAAGGAGAACTTGGAGAAATTGCCAGCCTTGCCAAAGGGTCAAGATATTGTCATGAACGTTTCCACCCCATTGAAGCCAAGCGGCCACTTGCAGATCTTGAAGGGTACCTTGGCTCCTGGCTCTGCCGTCGGTAAGATCACCGGAAAGGAGGGAACTTACTTCAAGGGTAAGGCCAGAGTTTTCGACGACGAAGGTGCCTTCATCGTTGCATTGGAAAACGGAGAAATCAAGAAGGGCGAGAAGACTGTTTGTGTCATCAGATACGAGGGTCCAAGAGGTGGCCCAGGTATGCCAGAGATGTTGAAGCCTTCTTCTGCCTTGATGGGTTACGGTTTGGGCAAGGACGTGGCCCTCTTGACTGACGGAAGATTCTCTGGTGGATCCCACGGATTCTTGATTGGTCACATTGTCCCAGAAGCCGCCGTAGGCGGACCTATTGCCCTTGTGGAGGATGGAGACGTCATTGTCATTGATGCTGAAAACAACAAGATCGATTTGTTGGTGGACGAACAGACTTTGGCCCAGAGAAAGACCAAGTGGACCCCACCTGCCCCCAAGTACGTCAGAGGTACTTTGGCCAAGTACGGAAAGTTGGTCAGTGACGCTTCTTTGGGCTGTGTTACCGACTTGCCATAAACCCAATATCTCAAACTGGTTGTCGATTGAAAGACACCTTAATTGATTCAATTCTAGATCACTTTTTTTCATCCAGCATTTATTGTATATATAATATCCCCAGAAAGGATCCCATAATCCACCTTAAATCTGAATCATGCTAGTCGGGCAATAAAATATCTATTCCATCACCTGTATTAATGTGAATATGCTGGTCTAGTTTTAGAGCGAGAAAACTAGGTCTCTATTTGTCTTCGAATGGCAAAGCAGGTGCTCTCTTATATGTCTTGGATATCAAGCAGTGTTTGCTCTATTCAATTTTTGGAGATCACGCAGTGCTCTCTTATATGTCTTGGATATCAAGCAGTTATATGTTTTGTCAAGCAGTGCTCTCTCTATTCCAATTGTCAAGCAGATACTCTCATATTCGCTTTTAGACGAAAGTAGGTACTCTATTAATTTATTCACGTCTATGAGCTTAGTTTTTGGATGTAGCCAAGGAGGTACTCCTGGTCCTGCTTGAGTTCGGGATACTTATACGCGTCTTCGGTGCAAAAGAAGGGTATTTTCCAGCCCTCGAACTTGTAGATGGTCTTAGCATTAAGATGCTTACATGCAGCCATCACCTTGGCGTTGTGCTTGGCAATTTCATTGTCAAAGTCGTGCTCGAGTACTTTGAGCTTATTCTGATTATTTGTCTTGAGCTTTTCTAGTTTCGAAGGGTGGAACCCTTCCATGGACCGGGCAGTGGCTCGAGAAACGTCTCGTACTTTCTGCTCGTATTCTTGCTGCATCTTCTGTCTTTCCGTCTGCCATTGCAATTGCTGGTCAAGTTGCAGCTTGATGAGCTGTTTGATGTCGTGGGCTCGTGTGGAATCTCCAATAACCCGTTCACGAACATAGGTCTCTGCATGGAACCGGTTGGTGATGTATCTGGGTTCAGGACCGTGGTACCTCAAGTTTGGAACAGAATATGCATATGATGTGTCATTGACGTGAAATGCCGCAACCGGACGCCCACTAGCTTTGTCATTTAGATACTCGTATACCTTAGACGTGTAGTAGTTTCTCTTCTTGATGATCAGACCCAAATGCGGGTGGTTCTTGGTGTCTTTGACGATTCTTTGCAAACGAGCTTCATTGAGTCTTGTCAATGCCGGATACTGTGAACTGGGTCGGTCCAAACGCTTCTTGAGGAGATAGAGCACCGCTTGTTCTACTTCCTTGGAATCGGACATAGTAGATGTTGTAGATTATGCGCAGTTATTCAGGTCCAAATTTAGCATAGTATCAAAACGTCAAAATGTTCAAATATCCAATTTCTAAATATGCATACTCATAATCGTAGACCACGGGGTGCCAGGTGCCTACATACAATAAGGAGACATTATTAGCCAGACCCAAACAACAACACACAGTACACAAGGCTGTGCACGACAAGAATTTGATGGC
This sequence comes from Suhomyces bokatorum, assembly GCA_030568615.1. Lineage (NCBI taxonomy): Eukaryota > Fungi > Ascomycota > Pichiomycetes > Serinales > Debaryomycetaceae > Suhomyces > Suhomyces bokatorum. Next base: position 220,858 of record JAJMGI010000026.1, on the reverse strand, counting down.
ATACCAAGAGCAGGAATTAAGAACGCACTAGTGGAAAAGCTTGGCTACAAGAGTTTCAGGTGGAGGTGGAACGCTATTATTCTATATTCATAATATAGGCCCGGGTATGCTATTTTGTTCTAACAGTGTAGTCAGCACCGCTCTTTGTGATATAACGGACCCAAGGATACGACTGGTACTGCAACTTGGGCTCATTGATTCTCAAATATCTCACTTGAATGCCACTGGTGGTGAAGTAGGGAATTGAAAAGTTGACCTTGATAGGCTTCTTGTTGGTGGATAAGATTTCCTCGGGGTCGGTGACCGCAGGAAGCCCCAATTCCGCCCGCATGTGGTACTGCTTGCCTCCAGGGAAGGTCTTGAGCTTCCACACAATGTGGGACTTCTCGGGGATCCACTTGACCGTTCCGTACTCCGGAGTGAACTTGGGGGTGTCTGCGTCTTCGGGGATAGGGATTATGACTTCAACGTTGTTAGCGGTGGACTTTTTCTTGATCTGGGCCTTGACCGAACAGAGAATCTCGATTCTGGAGTGTTTGTGGACCTTGGTCTTACACTGGACCAAGATGAGCGGTTTCATCAAGAACTGTGCCGCGGACAAGCGGTAGGACATGACGGTGAACTCGCCATCGGGGGGAATGAATGTGATGATTCTCTCGTTCTCGAACTTGGACAAACGGACACACTGGTGGAACTTGATGTCCTCCATTTCAATGCCCTTGGTGTTGCCGGCACCAGCACTGGCGCCGGCCTCGTCGTCTGCGGGAGGGGCGGTGAAGATGCCCTTGTCGTTCAAGCCCAAGCGGAGGTCGGGCATACCACTGAGGTGGGACTTGACGTTGACCTCGCCCAAGATCTCCGAGTTGAGGACCTGGCCGTTGGCATTGATCAACATGTTGATGGACTCGACCACGTCCAAGAACGCCTCGTTCTTCTTGTAGACGATGCCGTCCTTTCTCCACGACACCGCGTTGGTCACCGCCTGAGGGGGCTGGACGACGTGGTCGCGAGACTTCTTGACCAACTTGTAGTAGTCCTGCGTGATGTACTCCTTCAAGATCTTGGTGTCGGTGGTCTGGGGCACGCCGAAGTCCATCATCTCGTCAAGCAATTCGTAGATCACCACGAAGTTGTCCCGGATCGACTCCTCCTCCAAGCTCTTGAAGTACTGCGTGAGCACCTCGATGAGCTTGGACAAGAAGATTATGATGGCCATGATGTTCTCGTTCTTCCGCGACAACGCGCAGAGATACAAGTTGTTGTGATGGATGTAGATGTAGTTGATTCCCTGGCTGTTGATGAAGGGCTTGTAGTCGCCATCCTCCTGGCTGTTCTCCAATTCGAGGAGGAGAAGGGGGAATTTTTCTATTGTGTTGGCGGGAATGTCGCCCTTGTAGTCGCGCGAGAGGAGCGGCTTGCCCTTGATGTCTAGGAAGTGGATTTGAGACGCCATGGTGGAGAATAACAACAGGGCGGTTGAGCAAGATGTAGGGTATGCGACACGTGATATAAAGAACGTGACTTAACACACGTGACCACGATCACGCACTAAATCCCACTCAAATCAGCCACGTGACCCTAATCACATGATTGAGCCCCGGCCCCGCACCACAATACCAAGCCAGCCAAGACCAACCTCTGCCTAGAACAACCCCACAATAGCGCCGTCACTGCACGGCAGTACCGGGCTGTGCTTGTAGACTCTCGTGTCCTATTCTCCACTCACTCACTTCTCCGGCAACCGAGTGGAGTCTTCATCGTATTGCACAGTATTGCACAGAGCTCCTGCAGGGCCGTGTCACAGACCTGCACGTCCTGCACGCCCCGGGCTTCTTGGCCTTTTATTATGCCGGCTGTGCTGCACCTCGCTGCAGTCTCTGTTGCTCGATTGGGGCTTGTGTCATGAGCACTAGCAATGTTTGTTGTGCTATGCCTGGGTTGCAGTTGCACCCCATTTTTTCACGCTATATAAGTCCAGGGTTTCGCTTACCGCCTCATTGCATCGCTTTTACAGTACCCCTTGTCTTTCGCTTAAAGTATCAATAGAGCCTTTTGCCTTTTGCCTTTTGCCTTTTGGACCTATAGACCCAATAGATCCAGTTGTTAGATCCAGTTGCTAGACTCACTACACCCCTTCCTTCCGATCTGTCGCTTTACCTGGCTCTAGATTGTGTTTGATCTGATCTTATTCCATCACAATGAAGCTCCTTTCCACAGCCGCTCTCTTGACCTTGGCCTCATCCATTGCCGCCCTCGACCCCGTCGAGGTCAAGGGCAATGCCCTCTTTGTCAAGAACTCCAACGAGCGCTTCTACATCCGTGGTGTCGACTACCAGCCCGGCGGCTCCTCCAAGTTGACCGACCCCTTGGCCGACCCCGAAACCTGTGAGCGTGACATCAAGTACTTCACCGACTTGGGCATCAATACCGTCAGAGTCTACTCCGTCGACAACACCGCCGACCACGACGAGTGCATGGGCAAGTTGGCCGACGCCGGCATCTACTTGATTGTCGACGTCAACATCCCCAACGCCTCCATCTCGCGCTCCGACGCCAAGTGCTCCTACAACACCATGTACTTGGAGCAGGTGTTGGCCACCGTCAAGCTCATGTCCAAGTACGACAACACGCTCGGCTTCTTTGCCGCCAACGAGGTCATCAACGACGAGACCACCACCGCCGCCGCCACCTACGTCAAGGCCGTGATCCGTGACATGAAGCAGTACATCCACAACAACCACCTCAGACCCATCCCCGTGGGCTACTCGGCTGCCGACGTCTCCGAGAACAGACTCCAGACGGCCCAGTTCTTCAACTGTGGTGACGACGACATGGCCAGATCTGACTGGTTCGGATTCAACGACTACTCGTGGTGCGGCCTGTCGTCCTTCACCACCTCGGGCTACTCCGAGAAGGTCGAAGCCTACTCCAACTACTCCATCCCCTTGTTCCTCTCCGAGTTTGGCTGCAACAAGGTCACCCCCAGACCCTTCACCGAGATCAGCGCCATCTACTCCGACAAGATGTCCCACGTCTTCTCCGGAGGCTTGGTCTACGAGTACTCGGAAGAGGCCAACAAGTACGGCTTGGTCAAGCTCTCGGGCGATGACGTCACCACCAACCAGGACTTCGACAACTTGAAGAAGCAATACGCTGCCGCCAAAAACCCCGACGGCGACGGTGGCTACCAGGCCAGCTTGCCCCACTCCGAGTGTCCCGAGAAGTCCTCTAAGTGGAACGCCACCGACGACCTTCCTCCTGCGCCTAAGGGTGCCTGGAAGTTCATCAACGGTACCGTTGACCCACAGGGTGCGGGTTTGAACGCCTCCACCCAATGGGCCTGTATTGCCAAGGGCAACGATGTCGACGACTCTGACTCTGCCTCCAAGAGTGGCGGAAGCTCTTCGACCAAGTCTGGCTCTTCTTCCAAGTCCTCTGGCTCTTCTGGTTCTTCATCTTCTTCCTCCAAGTCTTCCTCCAAGAATGGTGCCAACACCCTCATGCTCGAGTCCAGCAGCTGGGTTAGCTACATCAGTCTTGCTGGTGTTATGTTGGGTTTCAGTTTGCTCTGATTTTAGGTTCTCGTTGTTTTATATATAGGTTACAAGGTATAGGTTTAGTGTACATTCAAACCATTCTAGTATTAGTAAAGTAAACACACTATGACTTCACGCTTTGCTTGATACCATACATCATTTCTTCTTTGTTGATCAAGTGGCCAATACTGTCAACTTCTTCCAATAACTTGTCCACATCGTAACACCAATCGTTCAACAATTCGTTCAAGTGGACATCCGTGGTTCTTTCCTTCTTCTCCTCGCCGTTCTCCAACTTGACCTGGGCCTTAATTGGAGCCTTCTCAAACTTAACAATACCCTGTGGTCTGTCTATCTTGGCATAGATCATACCCTTGTTGACCAAGTCACTCACGTACGACTCAGACTCGGATGTGCTCAATTGCAACAAGTAAGCCAATCTGTCTAATCTGATGCATTGGTAGTATTTGTTGATGGTTCTGAGGTTGTGCTCGATAATTCTGTTTTGTAAATTCTTGTAGTTGGTTTCCAGTTGGAAAATGCTTGATTTGTCGAAATACTCTACCTTGTATAAGGATTCAATATTTGACCAGTGGATCAACTCATTGGTGGTGAAAATCTCCAACAAGTCAAACACCTTGGAAGGAATGTTCTTGGCAAAAACGGCGTTTTGCTTAATCTTGTTGATCAAGTCGAATTGATGTGGATCATGTGGAGACAAGATAATGTAGTAGACAATTGAGGTCAAGTAATTCAAGTAATCTTGGGGCGTGGTCTTCAAGAACAATCCCTTGGAAGAATCGGACGTGACGGGATTCTCTTCTGGCTTCTTTATCAATGGAATTTCAATCAACATCAACATGTTCTTCACAATAGAAATATAGTCATTCTCGTGGCTGTTTATTTCAATCAAGAACTTCAAGTAAATAGCCTTAAATTCTTCAGCCCGGTCGAATTTTTGCAACGACTTGAGCAAAATCTTTCTGCTCAAAATCTTGGCTTGGTTGTAGTCACCCTTCTTCAAGGTCAATCTGATTTGCTCCAAAATAAACTCGATCTTGTCACTGAAAGGCATCAACGAGTACGTTTCAACTTGCAAATCACACAAGATCTCCACGGCCTTGTCCAAGTCATGATGTTGGTATAAGTAGATTTCACTCAATATCTTCGATACAATAGCTCTTTCCACCTCAACAAAAATCTTCTTGTCCGTGATGGTTCTGATGGTTTCTATGACCTTAATCTTGAGCTCCAATTCTTTCTTGTTGTCGTCTCTCAAGGAATCCAAGTTGTCAATCACAGCCTTGATCAATGTCTGAGTGGCTGACTTCAATTGGCCATGTTTCTTGGACAAAAGAATAATGAGATCGTTCAAGTACTCCCAGTCATCATTCTTGACCAAAATGTCGATGATCTTTTCCAAGATACGTTTAGAGGAGGCAACGTCCGATGATTGACGAGTTTGCTTTTCAAGCACCAACAACTTGTCGATGGCCTCCTTGTGGTCGGAAATTCCATCTATGATTGGGAACTGCTCATTTAAGGTTTCGCTGAAATCCTTTTCGGCTTTTAATGGATCTTCTCTGGACATATTGGCCGGTATTGAGTGTGATGTGGGTCTTCAAAAGGTGGCAACGAAGTAAGTTCAAAAGGTCGTGCGCGATTCGAGTATATGGATCTGACTAGTATGAAGTCATTAAGTGGATTGGAATGCATGTCCACACTACAAATAAGTACATATCAGGCGTTCAGTACTATGATAATGCTCTTTGGTTGGATTATTTTGTTTTTCGGAAATTCTAGTTTTGGTTGTACGGTTAAATTGGTATAAATTAATGTTATGAAAACTAGGAACGCAAGGTACACACGGGCTACCCACTGTAAATTCGTACCAAGTGTAGGGTGAAAGTCATGGTGGTCTTATACTTATATCAACTCATGTAGTGAATCACAAATCGTTGTTTCGCTGATTCTTGAATTAATTCCTAAAATTTTAAATGTTTGCCTTGTGCCAACGATGTCTTGCCTTCCAGGTCAAAATCATTACATATTCATACTTTAAATGTCAGATACGAAAGAAGCATAGGGACCTTTTGGTAATCTTGGGGTATAAAAAATTAAAAAAATGCCTCCAGCCAGATTCGAACTGACGATCTCCTCATTACTAGTGAGGTGCCTTACCAACTTGGCCATAGAGGCTTTTCTTGAAAATCACTCAGCTGGAGCAAATACTAGTATATATTTGTTGCCCTGGCTTCAGTTATATTCGTCTGCCGTAAGCCCTTGTACGTCTTAATCAGCCTTGTTATTGGAAGCTAAATAGAATTATATAGAAATTCTCAATTTCCAATATGTGAATCCATTTTCATAATTTGCTTGCTCAAACGAATGCAAAAAAAGCGGTTGCTAGTTGATTCTGGAAATAACATTCTTATTACTCTACTCAGTCTCTCCAGAGTATTCTGGGTAGTTTACCTCGTAATGGCAGCATTTATTTATTTTGGTTTCAACATCCTTTCCTGAATTTTGAAGAACAATAGACAAGCACGGCCATTTCCAGTTAGTCAAAGCTCAAAATCACACCTTGGTTACAAATCACGTCTTATTGTTCACTGTTCAGCCGTTACGAATGCTCAAAATTATTTCAGAATTCAACCAGCATCCACTGCAAACTTGACGACTACTTCATTTTGTAGTTTCAAATTCTTTGAATTAGATTATTGTAGACGAGCAAAGAATTCTGCACTAGTTTGACAAGGCGCACAAGATAGCCATTCGAAAATGCAAGAAGGACAAGCAATTTGGCCGAATTTCGAGGTAGAGAGTGTTTTTAGCCACACCGAAGTACAATAATAATAATCCTCGACTAATATCAATTCTATCTAATTTAAAGCTATTAACCAGTGAAACTGTCAAAGTTAATTGAGAAATTGCAAAAGTTAAGTCATGAGGAGCCAAAAATAGCCAATTCGTCTACAAAACACTTCGACCATTCTCCTTGACCAAACTCCTTTGAACGTGCTTCTACTGCACACAGAAAATATACTCTCTTCCCTTCATAGATGGACTGTACAGTACATACTATCGACTCCAAAAGTAATATCTGGTACTGCATCCAGTATCAAACTCATCAGATGCCCATCACAACCGTTATAAGGACCAATAGACATGAAACCGGACCCTGATGCAAATTCAACAAGCGAAGGAGTCTATTCAGGAATATCCGAAATCGTAAATACGCATTTGGGAGTCTCGGATGATGATCACACCATCGCAAAATTTGTCTCCAACTTGTATGATTCAATTGATGTAACCAGTGACAAGGAACACGATTTTGCAAAGTTCAAGCAAGTACTCATAGAAAATGGAGGTGATGAATTTCCCGAAGAATTCATTAGAGATTGTGGAGACATCCTCAGGGCTAACCAAAGCTCAAAAAGAGCAGATCCAGCAGTAAAGATCGAACAACACAAGACCATAAAGACGGAACCTGATATACAAGTGAAGCAGGAAAACGCAAATATCAAACAGGAATTTACGGGTCTATCCATTGCAAACCAACACCCTGAGATAAAGAAAGAAGAAAAGCCTTTTGTCAAGAAAGAACATGGTCATGAAACCTCCGATAACAATCAATTGGAAATCGGCCAGGTGTACAAGGGTTATGTGGGCAGTATAACCTCATATGGAGCCTTCATACGGCTTAACAGCCCCAAGTCATTTTCTTCTGGATTATGTCACATATCACAGATCTCCTTTGATGGCAAGACCAGAATTAATAAGGTGGAAGACGAATTGAAGTTCAATCAAGAAGTATTTGTTAAAGTTACAGACATCGAGAAAGCCCCACAGCTGGCAAGAAGTAAGAGAATACGAGACAAATTGTCACTCAGCATGAGATTTATAGATCAGGAAACGGGATTGGATAGATCTGAAGAGTTTGCACAACGAAGAAATGAAGACAATCGAGGCAGAGATGAGCATCGAGAATCAAATTCTCGTGGAGTCAAGAGAAGATTCACGTCACCAGAAAGATGGGAAATTAGACAGCTCATAGCCTCGGGAGTGGCATCGATAGACGACTATCCAGAACTTCTTGGTGATGAAGACCCAAACGATGCATTCGAGGATTCATCCAGTTCGAGGGATAAGCACGAAGAAGTCGAAATTGACATCGAATTAAACAAGTCAGAGCCCAAGTTTTTGAAGGGACAAACGCAAAATTCGATTCAATTGGCACCGGTGGAGATTTTCAAGAACCCCGAGGGTTCGTTGTCTAGATCTGCTATGAATGGCTCGAAGTTTTCCAAACAATACAAGGAGGACAAGATGAAGGAACGAAAAGAAAAAGAAAGAGCCCAAAGGGAAGGCTCGAAGAAGGCAGATTCTCATGATCCATTGCTCCACAAAAATCAAGGGCCGGGACTGGAAATCGACTCCAAAACTAAGGACGTAATTGCAGAATGGAAAAAAGCACAACAGTCTGCGTCCTACGGCAAAAGAACTAATTTGCCAATGAAGGAACAGCGGGAATTGTTGCCCGTATATGCCATGAGATCTGAATTGGTCAATAAAATTAGAGACAATCAATTTATTGTGATTGTTGGTGAGACGGGTTCAGGTAAAACTACTCAGATTGTGCAATACTTGGTGGAAGAGGGCATAAACATCACTTCCAATGGAGAAGCAAAGATCGTTGGTTGTACTCAACCAAGAAGAGTTGCAGCCATATCGGTTGCAAAAAGAGTTTCAGAGGAATGTGGTTGCATTCTAGGAGAAGAAGTTGGTTACAACGTTAGATTTGACGATAGAACAAGTCCCAAGACCAAGATAAAATACATGACGGATGGTATGTTACAGAGAGAGGCCTTGAACGATCCTTATATGAGAAAGTACTCGGTTATTATGTTGGATGAAGCTCACGAGAGAACCATTGCTACAGATGTGCTTTTTGCATTGTTGAAACAAGCAGCAATGAACAATCCCGAATTGAAGGTTATTTGCACATCTGCAACCTTGGATTCGAAGAAGTTTTCCAAGTTCTTCAATGATTGTCCTGTGATCAATATTCCAGGAAGAACATTTCCCGTGGAGATTTTATACACCAAAGAACCTGAAATGGACTATTTGCAGGCCACATTGGATTCGGTGATTCAGATCCACCTTTCGGAACCTCAAGGCGATATCCTTGTCTTTTTGACAGGTCAAGAAGAGATTGATACCAGCTGTGAAGTTCTATTGGAGAGAATGAAGGTGTTGGGGGATTCTGTCCCGGAGCTTATTATTTTACCAGTCTATTCGGCTTTGCCTTCTGAGATGCAAACGAGAATTTTCGATCCCACTCCACCGGGGTCCAGAAAGGTGATTCTTGCCACCAATATTGCCGAGACTTCCATTACTATTGATGGAATCTTTTACGTGGTTGATCCCGGCTTCGTGAAGATGAATGCATATGATCCCAAGGTGGGTATGGACTCGTTGATGGTTTCACCGATTTCACAGGCCCAAGCTCGTCAAAGAAGCGGTAGAGCAGGAAGAACAGGACCAGGAAAATGCTACCGCTTGTACACCGAGAGCGCATTCAAGAACGAGATGCTTCCCAATACCATTCCCGAGATCCAACGGCAGAATCTCTCGTACACCATATTAATGCTCAAGGCCATGGGCATCAACGATCTCTTGAATTTCGACTTCATGGACCCTCCTCCTGCAAACACCATGTTGACTGCACTCCAGGACTTGTACACCTTGGCTGCTCTCGACGACGACGGGTTTTTGACGGAGCTTGGCCGCAAAATGGCAGATTTTCCCATGCAGCCAGCATTGGCCAAAACTCTCATTGCCTCATTGGACTTTGGGTGCTCGGACGAGGTGATGAGCATTGTGGCCATGCTCTCGGTGCAAACGGTGTTCTTTCGTCCAAAAGACAAGCAGAATGCGGCAGACCAGCGCAAGGCCCGGTTCCACCATCCACATGGAGACCACTTGACCTTGTTGAACGTGTACCGTGCCTGGTCGTTGCATGAACACAGCAAGCAGTGGTGCCAGGACAACTACATTCAGGAACGCAGCATGAGGAGAGCCCACGAAGTGCGACGCCAAATAGCCACCATCATGAAAAGATACGGACACCGGATCGAGCTGTGTGGACCACAGCTCGACCGGGTCCGCAAGGCGTTGGTGGCAGGTTTCTTCAAGAACTCTGCCAAAAGAGACCCCCAGGAGGGCTACCGCACTGTCAGTGAACAGACCCCAGTTTTTTTGCACCCATCGCTGGCATTATTTGGCAAGAACCCCGAGTACGTGCTCTACCATACACTTCTTTTGACCACCAAGGAGTACATGCACTGTGGCACCACCATTGAGCCGTCGTGGCTTGCGGAGCTAGCGCCATCCTACTTCCAGGTGGCAGACCCAGGCCGCAAGAAGGGAGGCAAGATAGTGCCATTGCGTGGAAAGACGGACTGGCGACTCAGTGCCCACCACGAGGTGAAGAGACGGGCGTTAGAGAACATGCAATGAAGGTATTAAATAGACATTAATATACTATTACTAGCCCATTTTTAGTCAAGAGTATAGTCGATATTAAATGCCAATATATGCTAAGTTCTATGATTTGGACTGATAACATTGCGTTTATAGTATAATTTGGTACTGATAACATTGCGTTTATAGTATAATTTGGTGCTGATAACATTGCGTTTATAGTATGACTTGGTGCTGATAACATTGCGTTTATAGTATGACTTGGTACTGATAATATTGCGTTTATAGTGTGACTTGGTGCTGATAACATTGTGTTCATATGATTTGGTACTGATAACATTGTGTTCATATGATTTGACTGGTAGCAATGTGCCATAATACTAAACTACCACGAGTTGCATCGTAGAATTATGCCATAATACTAGAATTGATAGGTAGTTTTGAGTCTTTATGCTAGTTTTTACTACGTTTTGGAACTGGAGATATAAGGTTTCTCCGAATGCTGTGGTAGGTAGCTTTATGCCATGATGTTAGTTATACGAATACCATAATAGGAGCATTGCCCCCTTAAAAAGAGATCACCCTAAGTACAGTATGCTCTGGTTCTATTCAACGCATAATTTCATTAATTCTGGAAATTTCACCAGGAATTAATAGAATTAATAGTGGCCGTTTCCTCCCTAGGCTATCAGTACTATACCATCAATACTAAGCCATATGTACAGAGCCAATAAGCACCATGCTATTATAGCAGTTTTGACCATTTAATGATGGGGCATTTCTAATACATTGGCACAGGTACACCTAGACTTTCGGGTAGGTGGATGTGAGGTGAGATTGTGCCCTGACTGCTGCGTAACCACCCCAGATGCATGTCGCAGAACATATTGTATGTACTACTTTGTGGGGTGTTCCATGTCAATTCCATTCGAAACTCTCCGTCTGCCCTGACGTCTGACCCTGGTTTTGCCCACACGCCCATAACTGTATCGTTCCACATGCCCCTCTCCCCAGGACCCCACTTGGAGGTGCAGTTGCCGATCAGGAGAATCCAGACTTCATGTGATGATCTACTTGACAGATGACGGAAACAATGCCAGACCATCACAGAACTATAATCTTCCCCACTATGAATCGTTCCCTTGACGTGCAGTACATTCACCGTCCACCTCTCCTGTAGTTTACTCTGTAATTTCACTCTCTGCCCTGTTTCTGCCTATTTGCATCTACATTCATCTCATTGCATAATTTGCATCTGCCAATTTGCATCTGCCAATTTGCATCTGCCAACTGCATCTGCCAGCTCCATCTGCTCCATCTGCCTATTGCATCTCCTTCCTTTCCCATCTCGTATTGCCTCTATATCCTGCGCTTTCATCTGCCTCATCTGCCTCATCTGCCTCTCTCCCTATTCGCCATCCCTTCGCCCTTTGCCCCATGTGTTGCTCCCTGTCTCACCTTTGCTGTGCGTGTTCCGGCATCTCGGCCCATGTGGTAAGTGAATGTGATCGCACCCTGTTCAGTCCTGTCTTCTCCTCCTCCCACTTGGTGTGTTGTGTTGTCCCAATTGAGAACACCGGCCTCCTGTCTCGTTTTGCTGTCGTTTATTGACATTCTTCTTTCTTCTTCTCTTTCTTCTTCTCTTTCTTCTTCTTCTTCTTCTTCCTTCATTCTTCCTTCTACTTTCTTTCTTCCTTCCACTACCTGGTCCCTGTTCTCAGGCCTTATCTACCAGTCCACGCCCCATCTTCTACCCCAGTCCACGGCAGCGCCATGAAAAGCGCCAGATACACCAAGGATGCCATCAACGACAGAATCAGCTTGTACAGTGCCACGTCCGGCATCCCCGTGACCGGTGTCCGGCCCTTGCGCCGCAAGTTTCCCGACAACCCGCCCATCACCCCCACCGACTCCAGTGCCGCCGCCACCTCCATCCTCGACTGTGTCCGTCTCGACAACGACGGCAGCGGCAACTTGGTCGACCCCCAAGGCCGCAAGATCACCCTCAAGGGCATCAACGTCGACGGCGCCATGAAGTTCCCCGTGGAACCGTTCTTGCCCAGCTACAAGGGCGACTCCAGCTTTGGCGGAGACGTCTTCTTCGACGGCGACAACGTCTCGTTCGTGGGCCGCCCCTTCCCCTTGGAGGAGGCCGCCATGCATTTCCAGCGCATCAAGTCCTGGGGCTTCAACACCATCCGCTACCTCCTCACCTGGGAGGCGGTGGAGCACGCCGGGCCCGGCGTCTACGACGACGACTTCGTGGACTACACCATCAGCATTCTCTCCATCATCCACCGCATCGGCGGCCTCTACGTGTTTCTCGAGTTCCACCAGGACGTGTGGTCCCGTTTCTCCGGCGGCAGTGGCGCCCCCATGTGGACGTTGTACGCCGCCGGGCTCCAGCCCAAGCGCTTCAACGTCACGGGAGCCGCCGTCATCCACAACGACTCCCGCTTCCATGACGCCAACCCCGAGACCTACCACAAGATGATCTGGGCCTCCAACTACAAGCGCCTCGCCGCCATGGTCATGTTCACCTTGTTCTTTGCCGGCAGAACCTACTTCCCCAACTTGGTCATCGACGACAAGAACATCCAGGACTACCTCCAGGACCACTACTTGGGCGCCATCGGCCACATCTGGGCCGCCGTCAACAAGAAATTGCCGGAAATGGTCAAGGACGGCACCATTTTGGGGTTCGAGCTGATGAACGAGCCCAACAAAGGCTTGGTTGGACACGAAGACATGGGCTCGCTTCCCGCGAGCCAACAGCTCCGCGTGGGCACTACCCCCACCGTATACCAGGCCATGAGATTGGGCATGGGGTTCCCCTGTCTGGTTGACGAGTACAGAATCTCCGTCACGGGACCCCAGAAGTTTGCTACACGGGTCATTGACCCCAAAGGCGAGAGAGCGTGGTTGACTCCCGAAGAAGCCGCTTCAGCAGATGCAAAATATGGCTGGACCAGAGGCCCCAAGTGGCCAGTGGGGGAATGCATATTTGCCAAAGCAGGCATTTGGCGTTGGGACAAAAGTATTGATTTCGCCAATTTCAGCAATTTGAGCGAGGAAAAGCGACTTGATATCAGTACCGCAAGATGTGAATTGAGGTATCCCAACTTTTTCAACCAAGTTTCAACTAGACATGACCATTGTGCATTGACGGGACTCCTTCCCCATTTTATTGACACAGAGTACTTCATCAATAACAATTTCCTCGATTATTACGTCAAGTTCAAGAAGGTCATTCGAGACATTGCTCCGGACGTATTCGTTTTGATTCAACCACCAGTCCTAGATGTCCCACCTTCCCTCAAGGACGACCCTACTGGAATCATTGACAAGAGAACTATCTATTGTCCCCATTACTATGACGGTATGTCCTTGATGTTCAAAACCTGGAACACCAAGTATAATGTCGACACCTTGGGTATAATGCGTGGTCGTTATCTAAACCCAGTGTTGGGTATCGTCTTTGGAGAAAGGGCCATTCGAAATTGTATCCGGAAACAGTTCTCGGAGATGAAAAAGGAATGCGAAGACTACTTGGGACCAATTCCCGTCTTGATGTCCGAAACCGGTATGCCATTTGACATGGATGAGAAACGTTCTTACGGTAATGGAAAATACATTTCTCAAACCGGTGCCTTGGATGCTCTTAGTAACGCTTTAGAGGGCGTGGGGATGTCCCACACCTTTTGGTGTTACACCAGTATCAATTGCCATGAATGGGGAGACAGATGGAACAACGAAGACTTCTCGTTTTGGTCTCCAGAAGACCGAAATTTTGGATATGATGATGAAGAAGAAGCGCGTTCTTCGCCGGGAACTCCCCAAACAGTCAGCAGAAGGGGAAGTATTATTAAAACGCTTAATTCTGTGACTCCCAGAAAAGTCAAGAGCAAGGTACAGCGTGCTGCGTTAGCTCCAAAACCCAAGTTCAAGTCAGAATATGAGCAGCCACCTTTGTCCGAGGCTTCGGAAAAGGAATCCGAAGATGAGGCTAACGATAACAACTCTCTTCTAGGCTCTACTTTAATTCTGAGTACCAGAGACAATATACTTCGTCGACACAACAAGAACTGTTTCCCTTCACCGGACGGTGTCAGAGCCCCAAATGCAGTTATTCGTCCCTTTTTGATTGCAACAAAAGGAGAAACAAAAGCAGTGGATTTTGATCTCAAATCCGTCAAATATGGACTTTCTCTTTCCATCGACAAGTCGGACCCTGATTTGGCCAAAGCACCTACCATCATTTTTGTGCCGAAGTGGCATTTCCCTTACTTGAACTACGGAGACATATACTTAACTTCCGGATATATTAGGTATAACGAAAACCTAGAATATTTGGAATGGTATCACGATGGAGAAAGCGAAGAGAACCCGGACATTACAACAGAGGAGCCACGTTACGAAACAATCATCATCAAAAACAACAGTGGCTTGTTAGACGATGCAAAAACAAAAGACCAGGGCATACTACTGCCCTATGTGGGGGAGCTTAAGTGCCCTACTACCTAAATACAATGAATTATTTAGTCATATTTATTAACATTAACAAACTAGCATGAAACACCATTGAATTAAAACCCATCTTTGTACTGTACATATTCAGAAGCTTAAGTCGTCTTCTCGAGTTCTTTTGGAGACACCCTTCAATTCTTCATTGATCAAATCGTTAGTGAACTTGGCAAAGTATTCCACGTAAGGCTTCAAGCTTGTCTTCTCGTAGTCCAAAACTTTAGATTCGACTTCCCCAGTTGAAGCCTTCTGTTCCCACGATTCCAACTCTTGCTGTAATATTCTCAAATTTGGTGCAGTCATGGGGTTGAAACCATAGTCATCATCTTGTGGGTTACCTGAAATATTACGAAGTGGGTCGAAAGGAACACAAACGTTACCAGTTCCAGGGTGGATACAGAATGGAGACTTCAACAAGTGAATGACTTGTCTAGACACTTCAACATCTAGTCTTGGATACAAATAATAGAGAATAATATCCTTTCTTGCCTCAAGCAATTGGTTGGCTTGAGCGGTGTTTTTCAACACTCTCTTGGCCACGACATTAATATCTTCCCACTTGTCTCTTGACGTTGAGATCCCCACTTGGTTTTTCCACTTGGATTTCAATTCTGATTGAAGCTTAATATCAGGAAGGAAAGACAATAATTCGTCGATTTGGGTCCAAGCCTTTGCAGTTGGCTCGGTGTCTGGTGCAGTAAACCAAGGGTCCTGATCATTCAAAATGATTTCAACAAATTCTTCACTTAATATCTCCAAGGATCTTTCAATATGAGGATGCAATGGTCGCCTGAACTGCAATGTCTTTTTGGATGCGGACTTGGATTGTTTGTTTGCCAAGATGTCCATGTAGTCAATAATGGACTTTCTGGTCACCTCGTTCATTTGACGGGCCCTGGAATCACTGATCCAGCAATGGGCACCTCTTCTACCGGAAAAGACCCAAATCATGTGCTTGAAGCCGAAGTCTTCTCTCAATGCCGAGTCAATAATCTTAGATCCTACCCGGATGAACTTCCAGCACTTGGTGCAAATGCTGGTCTTTTGACAACAGGTTCTGATATCGTCATAATCGGTTAAATCGATATCAAAAACCAACTCTTTGGATAACGGCTTCATGGCACTTTTGGGGAGGGTCTTTCTCTCTTTTGGGTTGACTGTGTACACTGCACCGATCTCGAAACGGGTAGGGTTGGCATTAATGACAGACTCCTTGAATTCCTCTGCACTGCCATATGAGTTGTATCTCTGATAGGAACCAGAACGGAACTCGAATGCAAATTCTCTCATGCTGAAGTCCTTGGTGACTTTTGGGGAATGGCTCAACCATCTGAAAACCTGTTTAAATGGAAGAAAACGCTTGTAAAAAAACAACATGTCTTCAGACGATGGCTTGGACGAGCCTTGGCTCTGTTCGTCAGAAGAAAAGGACTTCAATGCGGCATCGGAGCCGGAACCTTCTTCCATAGTCATGATAGTTGATTTATCTGAAGTAGACGCGTCGCGTTCTTTTCCTAACAAAAGTGATGGTTCTAATTTGACTGCAACTTACACGACTTTAAGAAATGAAGTAAGAAATGAAGTGAAGAGTCTATAGAGAATAAAGTGTATTAACGGTTTTTGTTTGTAGTGGGTCCTTATCCTGAATTATAGAAGTTAGGATTGTATTTGTTATGTTGTCACAGGTTATACTTTGTGAGTTAAATGGCAGTATACTCATAGTTTGTATGTCAAATATAAATTTAATTGAAGCTACTTCGAAACAATAGTTGGAAGATGCAATAGATTACAACATAGAAAGCTACAAGATACCAAGAAGCTGCTACATGCCATTCCCCTAAAACGAAGCACTATTTGTGCTGACTCTTTTCTCATCTCTCACATCACATGACCATCGCCATACGGATACAGCCAGTTGTGTTCAAATTGGTCCCTTTTACAGAAATAGAAGATACGTTGTCACATTGTACCTAGAGGATATCTCGACTTATTGGTCGAGTATTTGATCTCTTGGAATTAATACTGCCCTTGTTATACCTTTCTTCATACCTACCTACCTGTTTTCCTGTTTGGGCCATGGCTGCGAAAACAGATCCACCACCTCTACTATCATTAACTTTTCTTCTATATTCTAAACACCTCGATCATTGGATCATTGATTATAGAGCTTGCTATAAATTATGTTACATCTATTCATGCTGGAAGATAAGAGACACACCCTCGTCACCGGCAGTAACCAACTTCTTGCCATCGTCAAGAATGGCAAAGTCTAAAACACCCATGTTGTGGCCGACACCAACAAAGAGCTCACCTCCCGTTCTGGCATCCCACTTGTAGATCTTGCCGTTCATGGAAGAACCCACCAAGAATGGAGTGTTGTTGATAAACTCCAACTTGGTGATGGCATCGTCGATTTTGACCGTCTTACGCAATCTCCATTGGGCGGTTTCGAAGAGCAAGAGGTCTCCAGAAACCAATCCGATGGCAAGCAAGTTGATCTGGGGAGCAGTACACCAAGCAAGAGCCTCGATGGAGAGCTCGGCCACATCGTCAACATTGTCCAATGCCTTCAAGGAATGCACAACCTTACCGGTGTCGTTGTTGATGATGGTCAATTGGCCGTCACGGCCTCCGACAGCAACAACGTTCTTCAACACCTTGACGGTGACCCAGGGGCTTTCTATGTTCTTGAAATCGGGTTGGGGCTGCAATTTGTAGTTGACAGCACCGGTGAAACAGTTCCAGTTCACAAGGGTTCCATCTTCGGAGATGGTGATCAAAGTCAAGTCATTTTCATCCTTGGCTTCCAAGAAAACACCCCCGTTACACTCAAGACTGTGCGAGAAGCCCGACATGATTTGGACCAACGAGCCCGAAGCCTTGTCGATGTGGTAGACCCACACGGAGCCGTCGGTGGCACCAAATGCAAAGTAGGGCAACGAGGAGTGGGCAGAGACCCACAAAACTTCTTCAACCTCTTCTAATTCGCCAAACTTGACCCATTTCTCGCCACCCTTGGTGGCCTTGTGCACTTGAATGAAACCGGCCATATCAGCAGAGATGACAAAGTCCCCGGCCGCAGTGAAGGCACCAGAGATGACCGATTCCTTGTGGCCAGCGAGCTCGCCGACAAATCTGGGCGGTTGGGTGTGGGTGGTCCACATGTAGGCAGTGTCGTCGGCACCTCCTGTGACAACCAAGGGAAGCTTGGGGTGCTTGAAAAGGGTGAAGATACTGTCCTTGTGCTGGTCGAAGTAGCTCCACGAATTGTTGGACAAGTCTATTTCCAAGGCGTCGGGGTCGTCTTCCATGTCTTCGTCCTCATCTTCGGGGGCTGGGGCACTTTCGTCCTCATCGATCTCTTCTGCCACCTCGTTCACATCCAAGAATTCTTCCTGTTCTTGCTCCTCGAAGTTCTGTTCTGGGTATTCTTCGGACATTATTGTAGACTGGGAAAAGGTGTGGGACCAGATCAGACTAGAAGCACTCTGATTTTATCTTCAATCGGTGGCGAAGACTTAGTCACCTTATCGATGAGCGAAAATTTTGTGATGTTATACTTGGATTGTATGCAGGCGGGGAAATGAGTAGGGAAGCTAGAATCACTACACCACGAATGTATCTGTATTGTTCATTCCAGGACAGCCCAGAACTTCGTTTTCAGACACATTCTGTATCGGTTCCGATGTTTCGTGTTCTTTGCTGTGGATCCAATGGCCAGTCCCAGTTGGGAATCGGAAATGACGACGACCAACTGACACTTGTGGCTGCGAAGTTTGAAGTCAACAACCACATAGTCACCGAATTGAGCCTGAAACCGGCTCAAATTGCGTGTGGAGGCAACCACACACTCATTCGGCTCACTTCGGGCCAAGTCTTCAGTTGTGGCGACAACTCATATGGCCAGTGTGGCCATCCTTCCAGTGAAAAGTCTGTCCCCGTATTTCGCCAGATAGAAGGTCTTTGGACCAATGTCGCGTGTGGATGGGAGTTTTCCATTCTAGTTGACCACAACGGCGATGTCTTCTCCGTTGGAAATGGTCTTAAGGGCGAGCTCGGCTTGGGAAAGGGCGTCCAGGCCCAGACTCTCTCTCGCATCGATGGACTCCAAAAAGTGAAGCAAGTGAGGTGTTCGATGAACCACACTGTGGTCCAATTGCAGGATAATCGCCTTTTCGGCTGGGGAAACTGCAGAAAGGGACAATTGGGGACCGTCCTGAAGGTGGGGACGAAACCGGAGTCGGTGATGTGGACACCACGGAAATTGGACTTTTCCGGCTTGGATCCAGCCAGAGTCAAGCACTACGATGTTGGACGGGATTTCACGGCTTTCTATACCGACAAATACCACGAGTTTGGCAAGAGCATTGCAGGCGATGCGTTGGCGGTGACGGGAACGGTCGAGGGCTTGAAGACCATGTGGTCCTCATCGCATCTTCTAGTCAAGAAGACTGGGGACACTTACAAGATACGCTCCTTCGGAAACGACAGCCACGGCCAGTTGTACGAGCATGGCGAGCTTGCGGTCCAGGATTACGAAATCGGAAGCGAACACGGACTCGTTCTTGCAAAGAACTCGGTCCATGCATGGGGATGGGGAGAGCATGGAAACTGTGGAGAAAAAGAAGAGTACCAAGAAGGAGACCTCAGCGCCGCTACTGTCACGTACTCCTTGAACCGCATCTACAACGACAAGTCCCCGGTGGTCCTTCTAGGCTGCGGATGTGCCACCTCGTGGATTGTTGTCAATATAATGTAACGAGGTATCTTACCCATATTCATTGCATACGCTCAATATGGATAATATGTTCAACGTATCTCTCTGGGACAACCGTATCGATAGCCAGGCATGGCCAAAAGTGGGGGACACAGGCTGTCCGAAGACATCCCACCCCCACAGTCAGCAGTACTGGCCACCTTCTTAGTCGTCCAAACACATAGTGTTTCCACTATGTGCTTGAAGTGTATAACTGGAGAATTTTCGTGAAAGACATAGAAAGTTCTAGATCCGGGTAACGCGCAAGCGTGTCACCTGACCGGCAGGCCAACCCTAATATATGGAGTTGGCAACAGAACCTCCAGAAACGGGTCAGTGTGATATAGACTACAATAGCGTGATATGTTTGGAGCTGTTTGCTCAGGTAGACCAATCCAATTGGCAGAGCAGGTGGAGCCCACCAAGTACGTGATCAACGTTCCTAATGCCAGTAACGTGAACTTTGTTACCATCTTCTTGCTTCCCAACTCGGACTTTGTGGACGCCAACTACACCGCCTTGATCTACTTCAAGTTGCCTTCGCAGGAGTTCCAGCTTTTGGGTGGCATCAATCCGGCCAAGCCCTCGGCCATATACCGGTTGAACAACAGCTCGAAGCCCGGCGGCTCCAACGACGACATGAACATCGACGACTCCTTGGCCAATGCCAATGATCCCACCACCATCCAGATCGGGATTTCCATAGAGCCCTCGGCCCAGGCCGAGGTGCAATTGGCTGAGCAGCGCCAGAAGGCGGCCGGTGCATTGGTGCCTTCGAAGAACGCCCCTCCAAAGAACCCCAACGACATCGCGGCTCTTGCCAACAAGATCGTGGGGCATGCATACAATTACTTGGGCAGTTTCATAGACGACGGCGGCAAAGTGCCGATGAAGGCGTTTGACAACTGGTGGGACAAGTTCAAGACCAAGTTGGCCAACAACCCCAACTTCTTGGACTCGCTACAGTAGCAGAAGTGATGAATAACGAAGGAATGTATTTCGAAAAATCGAAATATGTGCACAATAAATATATAAATCAATAAATAAGTTGTAGATAAATAATAGAAAGTATAGAAGTGTAAAGTACTCTCAGCCGCAGCAGTCAAGGACAACCTAACTTTGGCCAGCAAAGTTAGTAGGTGTAGATCTTGATGGCAGGGGCCTTGGCCTCGTGGTGGACCTTGGTCTTGTTGTGAGATCCATTGAGGTGTCTCTTAGCAAGAGGCAACTTGCCCAAGTCGTAGATGGCAGTTCCGACCAAAGAACCATTGAAGGTCTCAATCTCAGACTCACCTGGGATTTCAAGTCTCTTGGTGGAGTTCTTGTAGCCACCCAATTTGCGAAGCTCGCTGTGCTGGGTGCCAACGGAGTCAAAGCGCTTGTACATACCGTCAATCATCTCAGCAACAGGCTTGGGAACTGGGGAGGCAACAACACCAGCAGTGATGGTAGTGATAGCGAGAATGGAGGAGAACTTCATAGTGGAGAGGAGGTAGTAAATAGTTGGAAATGGGTGTTAGAGATAACTGGATGGAGATCAAACTACACCAGGAGAACGGGGATATTTATATGGCAAGGGTAGCAAGGGTCGGAATATTCAATCGGGACATAGCGTGGCTATTCTAAGGTCCGGGCCACAATTAGAGTTGCAGCTGGGGTGTGTTTTAGACCCATGTTCTAGTTGTGTGAATAATGGCTTAAAGAATAAGAAGGCTTCGATCGGAGGCAGTTGGAGGGAAGTCAACGTGCATGGCCATGCGTCGGCACTAGAATACTCTACGGAATCTAGACTGGAAGAAAGGAAAGGATGCTGGCATCCCTTGACGTAAAGGGTGATGTTGCGGGTCTGACTATGGCCGACTTCTATGGCCCTGGAAGAACAATAGATGCCAGGTCTTGCGGCTGACATCTATCTGTAGTAGTAATTAGCAGTGCCTTAATTTTTGACTGCGAAAGACAATAAGCAGCCTCACAGTCACAGGAACAATTTAATTGTCCGTGGACACCAGGACATGTACAGGCCGACGACGTCGACGACGACGTGGCCAATTAAGGCTATGCGCCAATAGCACCGAGTGCCAGCAAGCAAGCAAGGCAAGAAAGAAACGCATTGGCAAGAAAGAAAACGCATATGGCAAGAAAGGGAACACTTCTGGCCCCAGCTTGTTTCATAGTTCGAGCTAATTTCCTTTCTTGTGGTGGAGTTATCTCTTCCACTTGCCCTGGAACCACCACATGCTCGAGTTGTAAGCACATACCCGCGCGATTCTGTCAGTTGGACTCACATAGCCTCTGCCACATAAGCAGCCGTGGGCGTACGATGGTGGCTTCGGCCACCCATGCTGGTCCAGATGCATGCATGGATTCAGTTCCAATCCAACAAGCCTGGGAGATTAGGCAGATTGTGGTATGGTGCGGGTTTTTCCAGAACAATCGGCCAAATTGGCCGATTGGTCGGGGCTCCAAGGGGAAACAATCGGAGGGGCCTCCTTTGACAATTGTGTTGGAATGGCGAGAAACAATCTGAGGGAAGACACCGCCCTAGAGCACAGACCTCGGTCGGGCCTAATTGGGACGAAGTTCAGCAGCATTTTAGACAATGGTGCTAGTGCTAATGATCTGCGACAAGAAAAACTGTATGCAGAAGATGCCACCACCCAACGGGTAGACGAGAAAAGGCGGCTTTTGCAGGGGTGCCTCGAAGTTTCAGCCAGTGAAACGAATATGGTTCCACTCACTTATGCCGCCCGACATGAACGACATCGTTTATCAGGGGCAGATTCTGAAAACAGGGGCATTTTTCAGTTTCCACTGAGTAAGTCAACCTGCGTTTTTTCGCACCAAATGACTTGGGCTTGCACCCTGAGATGAGGCGGACCCTGTGGCCAGGACCTAGACCAAGTACAAGAGGTGAACGTGGCCAATGAGGGAGGTTAATACCACTCCGATGACACACCTTTGCACACTCTCAAACACATACAAGGGGCTGGAACGCTGGAGCCTCCATGTGTGATGGTAGACGCGTCTATATTGCAGATGGCTGGTGCGGATATGCGAACAATACCTCGGAGTAAGTGGAACAGGGCGAGGAGAACACATTGTAGGTGAAATCGATGAGGTGTGATAACTCCGAGTGTATAGTACTTATTCTGTGTATCTATCTAGTAATTCTATGTATCTCTAGTAATATTCCATCTATGTCTACCAATTATTCCATCTATCTCTCTTCCATCTATCTCTTTACAAAGTATCTCTCTAGTACTCATTCCATATATCTCTCTAGTACTTATTCCATATATCTCCCTAGTAATTTCCATCTCTCTCTACTAATATTCCATCTCTCTCTACTAATTATTATATCTCTCTACTAATATTCCATCTCTCTCTACTAATATTCCATCTCTCTCTACTAATTATTATATCTCTCTACTAATATTCCATCTCTCTCTACTAATTATTATATCTCTCTACTAATATTCCATCTTTCTCTACTAATATTCCATCTCTCTCTACTAATATTCCATCTCTACTAATTATTATATCTCTCTAGCAATTATCTCTCTAGCAATATTCCATCTCTCTCTACTAATTCTTCTATCTCTCTCTCAAGTAATATTCCACCTACCTCTCTACAAAGTATCTCTCTAGTACTTATTCCATCTCTCTCTACTAATATTCCACAGTGGCCACAGTAAATTTGCTATGACTGATTGAACCAAGAATTTGAGGCGAATTAGACTACGGCTGACGAAGGAAATACTACCTACTGTGGATATACTGACCTGATGAGTCATGTCTTTATTGGTACCACTGGTGCTCCTGCCTGGAGCCCCTGTTATTTTTAGTGTCTTCTTGCTTCTCCTCGTATTTGTCTAGCATTAGTTATTACTTTGTTGGATTGATTTCTCATCATTGCAGCCGTGCAATGCAACCCTGGTGGGTTGCCCCATGTGATCCGTCACGTGGCGTGACGCCACAGTTTTCATGGGCATTATTCTCCGACACGTGAGGCCCTCGTTTCTTTTGATTTGCCTCGCTTATAGCCGCCACCTCCAGTTTCCCGCTCTGTATACAGGCAAATACCAGTGCCCTCCATCGGCATCGCGTAAGCAGACACCACAGTTTTCACACAAAGCCAGAATATATAAGGCCGTTGATTTCTGTCCCCGTCTCGTCTCGTTTTCCACCAAAGTCCAACCTTTAGTACACTCCTCGGTTAGTTCCAACAACTAGTCCACCACCGCCCTCTTTCCCCCGCCAATTGCTTCAATTCTTCCTCCATGACTGTCGACTCCTCTGAACAACTCGGTTTCGGTACCAAGGCCATCCACGCCGGTGCCCCTATCGACCCCCACACCGGTGCCGTCATCGAGGCCATCTCCTTGTCCACCACCTTCGCCCAGTCCGAGCCCTCCAAGCCTTTGGGTATCTACGAGTACTCCCGTTCTGCCAACCCCAACAGAGACAACTTTGAGTCTGCTGTTGCCGCCTTGGAGAGTGCGAAGTATGCCTTGGCCTTGGCCTCCGGCTCCGCCACCACCGCCTTGATCATCCAGTCGTTGCCCGTCAACTCCCACATCGTCTCCGGCGGTGACGTCTACGGTGGAACCCACCGTTACTTCACCCAGGTCGCCAACACCCACGGCGTGGAGGCCACCTTTGTCGGCGACTTGGCCGCCGACTTGAAGGCCAACCTCAGAGACAACACCCGCTTGGTGTGGTTGGAGACCCCCTCCAACCCCACCTTGACCGTCACCGACATCTCCAAGGTTGCCGCCATCTTGAAGGACCACGAGGCCGCCACCGGCAACAAGGTGTTGTTGGTGGTCGACAACACCTTCTTGTCGCCATACCTCTCCAACCCCTTGAACCACGGCGCCGACGTGGTCATCCACTCGGTCACCAAGTACATCAACGGTCACTCCGACGTGGTCATGGGTGTTTTGGCCACCAACAACGACGAGTTGCACAAGAGATACAGCTTCTTGCAGAACGCTCTTGGCTCCATTCCCTCGCCCTTCGACTCGTGGTTGGCCCACAGAGGTTTGAAGACCTTGCACTTGAGAGCCAGACAGGCCTCCACCTCTGCCCAGGCCATTGCCGAGGTCTTGGTGGCCCACCCTGCGGTGTCCAGAGTCAACTACCCCGGCTTGAAGTCGCACGCCAACCACGACGTCGTGTTGAAGCAGCACAGAGACGGCTTGGGAGGTGGTATGATCTCGTTCAGAATCAACGGCGGCGCCAACGCCGCTTCCCTTTTCACTTCTTCCACCAAGTTGTTCACCTTGGCCGAGTCCTTGGGTGGCATTGAGTCCTTGGTCGAGGTTCCTGCCATCATGACCCACGGTGGCATTCCCAAGGCCGAGAGAGAGGCCAATGGTGTGTTTGACGACTTGGTCAGAATCTCCGTTGGTATCGAGGAAACCGATGACTTGATTGCTGACATCAAGCAGGCCTTGGAGAAGGCTTCTGCTTAGAACTTGTATAAATAGGCTACATTTATAAACGGTAATAATGAGAATTGTAACTAGATCACCAGAATGCACCAACAGTAAGAATGCACCTACAGCAACTAATAGAATGCACTAACAAGATTGCCAACAGAGGCACATGCGTAGGCACATGGATAGGTACATGGAAGGTGCATGGATGTACATGGATAGGAACCTGATCTGGAACCTGATCTGCACTTTAATCAATTAGACAACGCCATCTTATTTCTGGAACCTTCCACCTACAGTTACTTTTTAGCAGCTATCTTGCAACCGTGGTCGCAGGAGTGCATACAGCCCCATATCCAATCTCAGAATTAACCAAGCTCCAACTGTCCTTTACCACTAGTCACTACGTATACTTCAATGAGATACAGCACTTGGGTAGTATTAGCAGTAACTGCCTTGGGTGTCCATTCACAAATAGTAGACACCAACGAAGAACTCATCTGCAACAATCCCGAGGACCCACACGACTGTTACCCGCGTCTATTCCGTGCTACTGAACAGTGGCAAACCATCAAAGAAGGCCAGGACATTCCTCCCGGCTTGCACGTTCGTCTCAACATCGACACCTTGACCAAAGAGGCCAAACTCATGGATCCTTCCGAAGACACTGCCGACGATAGCCACCACCAGTTGGTGGTGACCGACCCCAGGGATGAGGACACCATAGGTCTGCAACAGGAGTCCCAGCATGACGCCGTTCAGAAGCAGATCCAACAGAAGATCCAGGAGTTCCGCAGCAAGGAGAGATCCAAGAAAATCAACGAGGAGGACTTGGACGACTACCAGGGCGCCATCTACGCCGTGGAGCACTTCGATGGCGACTACGCCAAACTCGACCGTGCATTGAACACCTTGGACGAGTTGAGCCACGATATCGAGTTCGGTGTCCGGCTCACGTCCAACAAGGACTCCTTCATCAGCTTCCAGCACATCGTCGACTCCACCGAGGACGAAAAGGTCCACGAGAAGGTGTATCGCATCATGGGCGCCACCCTCCGCAACAACCCCGAGGCCGTCACCAATGTGTTGAACAATATGCCCAAGTCGTTCATGACTAGCTTGTTTTCCGAGTTGTCCAACCCCAAGACCCCCGATCTTGTCCAGAAGCGCATTCTCGGCATTGTCCAGGCCTTGAACCAAAATGCCCACTACAACTTGAACTACTTCAACTCCCACAGCAATGCCAACGAGGGCTTGGTCTTGTTGGTCAAGGGATTCCCCCAGTTGGGCAAACAGGCCAAGGAGAGGTTCTTGGGCTTGCTCGAGGACATCAAGTTGGTGGACCCGTCGCAACACGGCAACGACAGAAGATCGCTTGAGAATTCGCAGGACCCTGACTTCCAAGTGTCGCAAATGTTGCAGAACACCTTGGCCAACAACAAAGCCACCACCGCCGACCAATTCAAGGTGTACTTCGAGCTGTTGGCCCAGCTCCACTCCAGCAACAAGAAGTTGCAGCCCTCGAACGAGTTCTTGAACTGGTTGGGCGAGCACATACAAGAAAGAAAGCTCAAGAGAGAAAGCTACAGCGAAGAGGAAATTGCTTTCAGTGACAAGATGCTCAGAGCCAGACACGAGGTGTTTGGCAACCCCAATGCTCTTAGAAAGGCGATGGCCGATGAACTCTGATGCCCACCACGACCACAACCCCCTAAACACAATACACACGCCGAAGATATTACGTAGATTTATATTAGTTGATGATGTGAGTGCTAACTAATCTAATCGAACAAACCGAAACCCATGTCGTCGTCAGACTCCTCCTTCTCTTCTTCCTTCTCCTCAGCAGCTGGAGCGTCAGAGGAAGAGGCAGCAGCAGCGCCACCGGCAGCAGCAGCGGCACCACCAGTTGGGACAGAGGACAACTTGGTGTTACCCTCGGCGATCAACTCCTCGACGTTCTTACCCTCGACCTCAGCCAACAATTGGGTGATCTTCTCTTCTTCGACCTCGATGGAGACGGATTGCAAGACAGCCTTGATGTCAGCGGCAGATGGGGAGGCGTTACCGGCGTTAACCAATAATAAGTAGGCAGCTAAGTATTTCACTAGAGGTTAGTACTGTTCCAGGGGTCTTCCTTGGAGGAGTTCACAGTGGTGCACGAGAATCATTGGACTTGAAGGTATTTTGGTGGTGTGGTTGGAGTTGCACAATTTGGGTCGGGCTGAAGCCCTTGAAGAGCTTGTTTCTGTGGTTCAACGTGTCTTGTCTGATGCTATCCGTTCATGGCACTGGTTCCATCCATTTCGTTTGGTAATTTGACATACTATTTGTTGTCTATGTTAAGCAAGAAAACTATGAGGTGAAAATCACTTTTCAAAAGGGACTAGTGGAAAATTTTGAGAGTTCCCGAATAGGCAATGGTGCGCACGCCGCACCAGGGCTGGAGCCCTCCCAATTGTTAAGTGCGCACGTGCCAAACTCATAGACAGAAGTGGTACTGAGGACACTAGGCGGATAAGGGTTTGGAAAGTATAGAATAAGCGACGGGCATAACAGTGTGGAAACGACTAATTGGGGCTTGTCCCATTTGGAAGACACCAAACCCAAATGAGAGGGCTCTGGCTGCGAATTCAATTCGACCACCAATTCAGTCTGGTGGTTTTCTTAATAAAAACGGCATGGAGTAGGTAGACAAATAGATCTTGACACGGATGATTGGTCACCTGCTCTAGTCTCACATAGCGCTTGAATACTGTGAGAGTAAATGCAACAATACCTCGCACTATCGCTGAATCAAGTGGATATCTATCAATAAATTCACCACTCAGACGAGTTCAAGTGAAGCTTATCATTTCAGAGTTAAATTTTCCCTAAACCATGACATTCGGTACCTTTCTCCGTTCCTAGTCTCTGCTTCTTGCCTCTTCATCTTATCCCTTATTCTTTAGCTCTATTGGTAAGCATCATCGCCGTAGTGGCGCTGTGTGCAGTCCAGATAATCATCAACTATGACGTTATCAGGAATAAGTAATCAACTCATATTACACCTTAGAACATAGGCCATGTCGTTCAAACCGTTCCCGAGCTTGTCCCTGAAAGACGAGGCGCAGATATCCGAGCTCTTGTCACAATGGTCGTTGGCCAATGGCTTCGTGATGTACCCTCCTGATTTCAAGAACTTCAGTGCAGCTACTGCTCCCACAACTTTATTCCCCACACCTTTCCCTAGAGGAGCTTTTGACAATGCTGTTAGAGTGCAGAAGGATTTCAATGAGTTGTACATCAACTTGGTGGCCCAACACAGGTCATGGTTACTTGAGATCCTCGCACAGCTTTCCAAGTTCGACGCTGATTTCACTGGAAAGTTGTTCGAATCTTATAACCAAGCAGTAGACGAGAGCCCCAACAAGACGCTTATTCAACCAGTATCGCTTGGATTGTTCAGAAGCGACTACATGGTCGACAACAAGGGCAACCAATCTCAACCTGCTATTAAGCAGATTGAATTCAACACTGTTAGTGTCTCCTTTGGTGGTCTCTCTACCAAGGTGGGCCAATTGCATAACTACCTCAACAAATTCGGAATTTATGGCAAGAATTATTATTCTGAGAAGGAGTTGCCTATTTCTGACTCTATTCATAAGTTGGCTGCGGGTATGGCTGATGCTGATGCCCATTACAGAGCCCAGCAGAAGGTATCTGATACTATCATCTTGTTTGTGGTCCAGCCAAAGGAGAGAAACTGTTTTGATCAAAGACACATTGAGTATGGTTTATTAAACAACCACGGCATTAAATCGGTTAGATTGACTTTGGAGGACATTGAATCTGAAGTTGAAGTCAGAAAATCCGATGGTAAATTGATATTCAAATCTAGCTCCGAAGAAATATCTGTGGTATATTTCAGGTCTGGCTATTCTCCTTCGGACTATGAAGACAATCCAGACCAAACCTGGAAAGCGAGAGTGATACTTGAGAAGTCCGCCGCAATCAAATGCCCTTCATTGTTGGTGCAATTATCTGGATCTAAAAAGATCCAGCAAATTTTAACCACAAAGGAAAAGATCCAAAAGTTTTTACCAAACATAAGTGAAGCCAATTTGGCCAACCTTTTAGATACATTTGTATCTATTTATCCCTTAGATGACAGTGAAGAAGGAAAACTAGCAAAGAAATTAGCATTTGAGCATCCCGAACGATTTGTGTTGAAGCCTCAAAGAGAAGGCGGTGGAAATAATATTTATAAAGCAAATATTCCTGGGTTCTTAAAGAGCATTGAAGAAAAGGAATGGGACGCCTATATCCTCATGGAATTAATTGACGCTCCAACTCACAAAAACAAGCTTATCAGGAACGATCAAATTTATAATGAGGATATTGTATCCGAGCTTGGAATATTCGGTACAATTTTGTTTGATGAGCAAGATGGTAAGATTTTCCACAATGAAAATGCAGGCTTTTTATTGAGGTCTAAATTCAGCTCCAGTGATGAAGGAGGAGTTGCTGCAGGATTTGGTTGTGTTGATAATGTGTACCTCTATTAGAGTGCAGTAGCGGAGAGACTTCTTTTGGTACTCTCTCTTTCTTCAAGTTGAGTCAGAAGATCCGAGGGAGTTGCGCTGTCCCTCAACTTTTCCCGTTCCAAATCTACTGCCCAAAGTGCGGAACCCACGTTGTTAGTGAACATGAATAAGACATTAAGCACGGGAATAGATTCTAATAGAAATGAAAGTATTCCAAACGTAATATAACCACCAGGATTGCTTCTGTAAGCTCTTTTTATGTCCGAAAAATCAAATCCTAGTAGTATGAAGTATCTGGAATGTAATTGAAACCCTTTTGTCGGCGCTTGTATGAATATAGTGATCCACCCCACATAAGGAATCATGCCAATGATATACATGAGGATGCACTTTGAAAGCACGTATGGAAGGATTAAGAAGTCGGGGATGGTGGTAAAGAGAGCACCGCATTTCACGAGATAAGGAACCTTAACTATTCGCCTCAACTTTCCTTGTAGCACCAAGTCGTCTGCGAATTCTCTGCAGAGCACCAGGTCGAAAGTGACTTGCTGGATGTATGGCATTAGAAAGAAGGTTATGGCAAATTGTGAAACCATTCCAGAAACCATCAATTGATGGTACCAGGCCCAAATAATACCGAATGGTCCTAGAAGGAGAAAAGAAATGATTGAATACCAAGGGAAGACAAACAAGAACAAAACAAGATACACAATAACGGTTATCAACATTTGTGGTACAAATAATATCAAGTAAAACTTCCATAAATCGGGATTGTTGTAGAAGTACTTCATTCCCTGTAGTTAGTTTTGTTCAACGGGATGATATTGTGCCACTTTAACTTACCTTAAATGGATACATGTATGTATTTGCAAAGATAATCTGTGCTGGAAGCTTGGTAGATCTTTCCAACAGGAGTACACATTCCTTAATAGTAAATAGAATCAACCCAACGAGCTTCATAGTGCCAAAGTAAGTGGTTGCAAAAAAGTAATTTACTCGCATTGGAATGATATATCTAGAAATATCATTTCCAATGGAACTGACATAATAAATATTTAAAATACTCTAGAATGATGGTTTATTTTGAATACCATGCTTGAATTAAAGAAAACTTCGGCTAATGACTAACAATGAAACGATGGAAAGAAGAGAACCTTAAACAGTCAAGTACTTCATGTTACAAGTCATATACTTCGTGCCGTTTTCCTCTAACAAGGAATAGGTCCCTTGGCCCAGTTGGTTAAGGCGTGGTGCTAATAACGCCAAGATCAGCGGTTCGATCCCGCTAGGGACCACTTCTTCTCAGGGCGTGTGGCGTAGTTGGTAGCGCGTTCGCTTAGCATGCGAAAGGTCTCCGGTTCGACTCCGGACTCGTCCATTTTTTATTTTTATCAGTTGTTCTTTTTGTATTAGAATCAAGGATTCAAGTCTACCCTATCCCGTTTCTATTGACGAGGTTTCACATTTTCATTCTCAGTGAAAATGCTCTTTATGTGCCGTAATATTTTGGGTGCTTTGGGTCCTAATCATGTTTTCGGATTCACCTATTCAACGTAGTTTATTTCAACTTCACAGCTACTATTAAGAGCTACTGTTAAGAGCTACTGTTAAGAGCTACTGTTAAGAGCTACTGTTAGGTTTCTTGTTTCTTGATGACGTGAAATTTGGGCTAATATATACAGGTAATGTACAGAATCCTGGAAGTCCGTTCTGAACTAGCAGGTTGGGACTTTTATGAAATATGACAAAGACTTCTTAGATCTTGAATCTTGGGATTCTGTTCAATCTCTTGGCAGTTTGACCGTTAGATCTAGTGCCTTGACCACGGACTGGCAAGCTGTTGGCGTGTCTGTAACCGGCATAGGATCCAGTATCTCTCTTGAGTTGAATGTCATCATTTATCTTTTGCTTTAATTGGCCTTCCACCATCATTTCGGAAATTTCCTTGTTCAAGTCCATGATTTGTGGTTCTGTCAATTGGTTCATTCTCATGTTAGGGTACAAGCCAACCTTGGCACAGATTCTCTCAGCGGTATGGTATCCAATACCGAAAATGGCCTTCTTCAAACCGTGCTATGAGTTAGTAAAACTGACATCAACTGAAGATATACTAATTTCACATACGCTAACCAAGCTGTTATGCTTGACATGTTTACCGAAAATGTGAACAGCCATGTTGATCCACTATAGTCGTTATCTCTGGTAGGTGTTAAAATTTTCAACACTATTTAGGATTACCTGCAAGAGAAATAACCTGCACTTTAGCCCCCAAAGTGCAAACCGTAACCAAATCGTATTGCGGGTTAGTCTCGAGTGACTATCTAAGCACTATAAGTTACTTACTCTTTACCATGAGTTCCGCTATTCCCAATCACGCAACAAGCCAGACATCTACATTTACTTGCAATACATGTTCCATTCGTTTCTTGACCGCAGAGTTGCAAAGACAGCACATGAAGACCGACTGGCATAGGTACAATCTCAAAAGAAGAGTGGCAGAATTGCCTTCCATTTCGTCGGAGATGTTTGCCGAAAAGGTGTTGAATCAAGAGTCTATCAATGAGAATGCCAGAGAAAATGAAGATGAGGATGGGTTTCATATTTACCGCCGGAAAGTCAAGAATAACAGCAAGAAGCATTTGGAGAAGTACCCATCGACTGGCCTCTTCAAGGAGGAAAGAGGCAGACATTTCGACGATCATGACTTCGACACTTCCAGATCATCCAGTCTAGTGTCCGTTGTTTCTGAACTTTCCCAATTTTCCTTGGGAGATAACAGCGTCAAAGAGTTTGAGTCTACTCATGAGACAGGTTCTGAGATGAGCTTTTCTGGGTCCGATTACGTTGACGTTGAGATAGAGTCACAACAGAGTGACACAAGTGAGGATTCTTCGGATGACGACGAGTCCATCGAGCATATTCATTCCATTTCCATAACCAAATGTTTCTATTGTGGCCGGGACAACGAAGAAATCGAGTCCAATATCAAGCATATGTACAGAAATCACGGCTTGTACATTCCAGAAAGATCGTTCTTGGTCGACGTGGTTGGTCTTCTCCTGTACATTGGAGATGTGATATCGATTGACCATGAGTGCTTGGTCTGTGGGTTCGAAGGTAAGAACTTGGAGAGCATTCGTCAGCACATGGTCTCCAAAGGCCATTGTAAGCTTCCGTATGAAACCAAAGAAGAAAGAATGATAATTTCTGAGTTCTACAACTTTAGTGACGGCGACGAAAAGGTGTCGTCTAAGAAGGCATCGGCGAAGAAGGTCAGTTTCACTGTGGAAAAGACTAGTGAAATTGAAGAGGAAGAAGACGCAGAAGCTGAAGCATACGACAATGGAATAAACGACAATTACACCTTGGTGCATGTTGATAGCACTGGAGTGGAGTTGACGCTTCCAACCGGCTCCAAGATCGGGCACAGATCCATGGCAAGATACTACCGTCAAAACATAGTTTTGGCCCCAGAGCCCACGGACTCGCAAAAGACCGTTGCATTGGTGGATAGACGCATGGCTCCAGGCTTGACCCTGACGCAAGTCACTAAGCAGGAGAAGCAGACCAGAAGACTCATGCAAAGAGCCAAGAACAGCGACATCAACAGATACAAGTCCTACAGAGCCAACTTCCAGAAGCACTTTGTTGACGAGATGTTACAATGAATCTAGATACACGACGTACGACGTAATGCACGAAATCCATTATTAATGTAGAAGTATAGAGATCTTTCAATCAGCAAAATTTAAAGCTTGCCTAGATTGATTGAGCATAACTGAGATTAAAGCTGCTAGTTTAGTTTCGTGAGACTAAAGAAGTAAGAATCAGCTTTAGAAGAAGTCAGAATCCAGCTTCTACTGAGACTCAAAGAAGTAAGAATCAACCTTCTACTGAGACTCAAAGAAGTAAGAATCCAGCTTCTAATGAAACTCAAAGAAGTAAGAATCAACCTTCGACCGAAATTTAAAGTAAGAATCAGCCTTCTACTGAAATTTAAAGTAAGAATCCAGCTTCTACTGGGAGGTAGAGAAATAAGAATCAACCTTCTATGAGACTCAAAGAAGTAAGAATCCATGCTGAGACTTAAGGGGTAGCACTCATGAAAATTAAGAAATAATCTTGCAGACCAAAACTCAACCTTCACAATCCCAAATGTTCATAATCACTAAACTCAGCCATAAGTTCGGTTGCTCTCGAATTCTGTAGTGAGGCTGTTTCCATGCGTCACTGTAAAGCCTCTCTCCTTTCTGGTCAAAAGCACTGCTCTAGACCACCGAATGACCAGGACGTAGAGAATCCCGGGTTCTCATTGGCCCATAACCGTGGCAACTGTCATCGTACAGCAGCACCGCCATCGCCTGTTTCAGTCGGTTCCACCCACCCACCAGTAGTCGTCAGCTGATGTAAGCAATGGAATCTTATCGAAAGATCTCCAGTGCCTGGCGTCTATGTGCACACCACATTACTTATGAGGAAGCCATTACCTGATATCAACACATTTCCATCACTTACCCTGATATATTCCTCATTCATCTTCTCTTCTTGATGTTGGCGACATGGTGCTAGAAACTCATCTATACGACACTCTCTCGGTGGCGCCTGACGCCACCACTGAAGAGATAGGGAGAGCTTACAAACGGCTTGCTCTCAAATGTCATCCCGATAAAACCAACCATGACCCCGAGTTGACAGAGAAGTTCAAGGAAATGACACACGCCTACGAGATCTTGCGAGAGAAGAAGTCCCGCGATGTGTACGATGCATACGGTTTGGCCGGAGTCGAGGGTAATTACCAGGAACCAGCCAAGCCCTCGAGAAGAGCACAGACCACTACCAATGTCTTTTTCGACCAGGGCATGGGCATGGGTATGGGCATGGGTATGGGAATGGGCATGGGAATGGGAATGGGAATGGATCCCAACGACTTTCCCAACTCAAACATGTTCTCCCAAGTATTCAACGACTTCAATAGCATGTTTTCACGGCAATTCTCCGCGCCAGGTAAACACCCTTCAATGCAAGGCAATATGAAAAAGCACGTCGAGCCCGTCGGGTCGGCGTTGGACCAAGAGTACGTCAAGGGCCTGGATATTCATCACACATACAATGCAACCCTCAAGGACATGTTCTTTGGGAAAGCAATCAAGTTGCAATTGCCCAAGAACAGCAAATGCCACGTCTGCAACGGAATCGGTGGCATGAACCCCAAGACGTGCCGCCAGTGCCACGGACTGGGAAAGGTCAAAACCACCATCTACAACCACATTTCTCAGTTTCAACTGATCGGGTCATGCAAGCCGTGTCGTGGGACTGGTACATTCATCTCTCAGCGAGACGTGTGCACTTCTTGTGTGAATGGTTACGTCAAAGAAAACAAAATCATCAAGATCAACTTGCTCCCTGGCACCAATCACGATGATAAAATAGTCCTACAGGGAGAAGCTGATGAGGGTAGGTACATCATTCCTGGAGACGTCATTATACACATCAAGGAGGTTGCACACCCTTTTTTGATCAGAAAATTTAATGACTTGTACATGGAGCACGAAATAGACTTGAAGACGGCTCTCCTTGGTGGCGATATAGTCATACAAAACTTCCTCAAGACAGATCAATCCTTGAGGATATTTGTTAACACTCACGGAATTGATCACATCAACAATTCCATCGATGGCAATATTCAGTATGGCCAAATCATAGGCACGATCAACAACGATGAAGCTAAGCTCGTGAAAGGTTTCGGAATGCCGATTAACGAAATGGTCTCGGGTGGAGAATACTACGAGAATTTGAGTGAAGTGGATGACGTTAGAGCAATTGTATTCGACCTCAAACGATACAAGAGAGGAAATTTATTCATCAGATTCAAGGTCAAGTTGCCAGCAATTTCTGATTTCGCAAACGGCGCTGAGGATTTGCTCCAATTATTAAAGATTTTGCCTTCCTGCCCAGCCAAACCTATTGGCCGAAACACTATGGAGACGTATTTATCGAGTCTACCTGAACTGTGCACCAATTCATGCCCTTTGGGCAAGCGAATCCAGGAAGACGATCTTGCGTCATCTCAAAATGAAGCAGTTGAACCGAATTCAAATTTCAATTATGATGACATTGATATCAGTGATCATGACGAAGACGAAGAGGACGAGAAATATTATGAGCGTACCTGGACAGGTGTTTGCAATGGCAAGTCCAACAACAAAAAGCGAAAGAGAAATAACATCAATGGGCAGTCAGGTACAAAGGACCTGCCAATTCAACTTTAGACGAGCATTCTCGATGTTCGAACAAATCGAATATCATGCATATCTATTCTCATTCACCATTTAACGAAATTAAGGTATTACGAAATCCGTATGCCCAACGATTTGCATTAGCAGTATCCTGAATTCTGAGCTAGACTCGGCAATGAAGAATTTTTACTGCTACTTATTTATATAGTATTAAACTATTTAAAATTCTAAATTCGTAAAGTTTTGCGACAAATTCATAATATGGACAATTGAAGTAATTAAAATTGTTCAAAGAAAAAACCGAATCCAGTTTAGTAAACAGACCCTCCTTCCCTAGACAGCGTATATATGCAAATGGGCAACAGTACGTTTCGAGATCATACAATGAAATCGTTATCTCTGATAGCATAAGTAATACCCACTTTATCATAGGGCACGTGTGATAGTGCACGTGATCAAGACGATCCAGTTGAAATCGCGTACTCCAATACAAGGGTATACAACACGATGGGAAGTGTTAATATTTTGGAGCCTTCCTTGATCAAGGATCTCTCCAATCACATCTACGAGAAGCGTAAGGCGACTGCCTTTCAAATTGAATCCTCGACGAAAGCTGCATTGGCAAGAAATGACAGTCAAACTATTTACAAGATTATCAACGAATTGGCCGAATTGACGAATGGTGGTACCAATTCTGCCAAGATGGGTGCTATTACTGCCTTAGGAAGTGTTTCTGTTGCCCTCGGTTCATTTGCAATTGCATACTTTCTAGAAGAAATCATCAAACCCATTTTTGCTACCTTCAGAGATACAGACGCTAGAGTCCGTTACTATGCATGTGAGTCGCTTTACAATATCGCCAAGATTGCCAGAGGTGAAATGTTATTGTATTTCAATGAAGTTTTTGATATTTTGTGCATTTTGGTTGCCGATACGGAGTCTTCGGTCAAGAATGCTGCAGATATTCTCGACAGATTGATCAAAGATATCGTCAGTGCCAAGTCCACTAATTATGTTTCTATCTTGCAGCAGCAAGAAGTTTCAAATGATATCCAAAGTCACTTGGTGGATGCAGATGGTGTTGCAATTCAAGTGAATCAATCCCAAGAGTCTCAGAAAGCGTTCTCCTTGCCTAAATTCATCCCTACGTTATTGGAAAGAATGTACACGATAGATCCATTCTCAAAGCGGTTCTTGATCAGCTGGCTTGAATTGTTCGATGATATTCCTTCCTTGGAATTGATCACATTTTTGCCCAACTTTTTGGAACCCTTGATCAAATTCTTGATGAATAATTCTCCTTCGGATGTTAGATTGGAAACAGAAAATATGTTGAATGTATTCTTGAAAGAAATCAAGGCAATTTCCAAAGTCAAATTTGAGGTTAAGAAGAACCAATTGATCAGAAACAAGAAGAAAATTGAGAAAGAAAAGGCTATCGCAGAAAGAAACCTAACCCTAGAAGGAGTTACGGAAGAAGTAAAAGACATTAAATTGCATGCATCTGAAGAAGTCGATGATACAGAATCAATAAAGTCCAACGATACCACTATTGTCAGAAAACGTGATAATGGAGATGCGGATATGGACTCGGGCGCTGAAAATAGTGATAGTGAACTTCAGGAAGGATTGTTTCTCAATGGTCAAGATATTTTTATCGATTACCCAAAAATCATCGACATATTACTAAAGTTCATTCGTACCTCGGATGAACATGGATCAAAGAATAGTGAACTAGCAAACGAGCATCATGAAATCTACTTGGAAATCCAGTCCATAGTCTTAAGATGGTTGACGGAAATATTGGAAACTGCTCCAATCGGTTTTGTTAAGTGCTTACCAGATTGTATTTCAATTATTTTGTCAAACATTTCCATTGCAGACGACGAAAAGGATTTCGAGTTAAGAAATCAATTTTTAGGCTTCAATAGGGCCTTACAGGATCTTTTGCTAAAGTTCGGTGAGCCTGACTCTAGTGCGGACGGAATTGAAGAAATCAACGATAACGCCATCAATGGCCTCACGAAAGAAGTATACGATGAGTTCATTGAAATCCATTTGCAGAATACCTTAGAAAGGATCGTTAACAAATATTTGACGTCTTCAAATGAGCTTTCAAGAATTACTTCATTGGAGTGGCTTATATTCTTGTACACTAGAAACCCACAAAGCTTTTTCCAATTTGTTGGGGAAGGGGAAAACAAATTTGAACTCACCAGTTTACTCAAGTCATGCACTGATGCTAGCAATGAAGTGATTCTTAAGGTTCTTCAGCTCTTATCCAAGGTGTCTGATACCAATCAAGACTTCTTTAAAGAATTCATGATCAAGCTCATCAAACTTTTTGAAAGAGACAAATCAAGTTCTCCAAGTTTGACTAAGGGAAGAATTGAGTTCATTATAAGAAAATTGTGCGTTATTCTCAATTCAGAGAAAATATTCAAGACACTCTCTGAAGTTCTCCTATCCCTTGATGACCTAGACTTTTTGAATATCATCATTGTTACCTTGAATGATATATTGTTGACCACTCTGGAGTTGGCAACTTTCCGCAAAAAGTTAAAGAACCTTGACGTGTACAAGCTCGAAGACTGGTCATTGTTTGCCACCTTGTTTCAAAGTTGGTGTCATAATGCACCCAGTGCTTTGTCGCTTTGCTTGTTGACTTCGAACTACGAATTGGCATACTTGATTATCAAAAGCTTATCTGAACTGGAGGTTACTTTCCAGCTTTTGACTCAATTGGACATTTTAGTCCAATTAATCGAATCACCAATATTCTTAAAGTTGAGGTTACAATTGTTAGAACCAGAAAAGCATCCATACTTGTACCGTACATTGTATGGTTTGCTCATGATTTTACCTCAATCCTCAACTTTCAATTCTCTCAACAACCGACTTAATTCAATCACCCACATCCACTCCGCAAGTCCTATTTCTGCACCTAATCCAGTTCCGTTGGTCACTCCTGTTTCCACACCGGGCCCCACGGGAGCAACTACTTCAGGAGTAACCAATCAACTTTCCATCAAAAGGAAGAGAATATATGAGATGCTCGACAAGTTTACCAAGGTTCAGGACAAGCATGAAGATTTGGCCATTAATCGCAAGCTGAGAATTGCTTTGGGAGAACCCCAAGTTGAAACCTACTCTAAGGATAGACTCATCAGCTACAACATGAGCAATCCCGAAAGAAAGGACTATTTTTCCAGTGAAGCCCAAAGTAATCGAGGATCTAGGTATTGATATTGGGTCGTGCACGGTCGAAGAAAATCGCACAACTCAAAAATCTGAACCTGTAAACAATCACCCTACTAATTTGAAGGTTTTAAAAGTGTAACCAGGCACATATCACAGGTTAGTTGTTTACATTTACACTTATCAGACGTGTTCCATGTCATCACCTGAAAGCATCAGAAACTCCATGCAGCAAGTTCAGGTTGATCAACAACAGGCTGCTGAGGCTTTGAGAATAGGTGCCCAATCCGCCCAACAACAACAACATCACCAGATACATCAACAAGCTCACAAGGTGGACCATCAAATCCCACCAGAAGAACACCACCAATTGCTCTTGCAACAACAGCAGCAGCAACAGCAACACCATCTACAACAAACGGTCCACCATCATCAACAGTATGAAGCCCAGGCGCAAATTAAGTCGGACCTTCCCGAGTTGACTGAATACGATCTCAAATCTCGTGAATCTAAATACAGAAGATGGACTCCTAAGATGGACCAATTCTTGATCAAATTATTGTCAGATGTGGTTCATAGTTATCAAAAGGGGGCGGAAGCAGAGATGACAAAAAAGGCATGGGCTTATGTGACCGGGCAATTGAGGGCTGCAAATCCTGAAACTGTGTATTCCACATATACAAAATATTCGTGTCAACAGCATTTGCTCAACGTGAATCACCACAGATACAAAATATGGTACGTTTTGATGTTGCATCTGAAGAACAACCCTTCTGCTTCAGGATATTCGTACAGATGGAATCCTGACATTGGAAGGTTCCAGATCATTGAAAATGCGTCCAACTCTCTTGTTATTGATGAACGCCAGGTGAAGTCGCTACTTTACAGTGAATCATTGTCATTGCCTTCATTAAGCGCATTTAATAAGGGCAACTTGATAGTGAATGACTTCTTTTTGACTGAAAATTTGAGATACATGTCGGTTTACCATAATGAAGTGTTGCCATTGTTGATAAGATTAGATCCAAAGTATGCTGAAGGATTGGGGGACATTTTTCACGAGGTCCCAAAGTTCGACTATCATGAGGCTTCGAATGAATATTTTAAACCTCTAGTTCCAGCGAAAGCTGGAAAGGTGCTCCTGGGAAGTCCTACTCACACACCTAAACAAAAAAAGAGATTACATTCTGAAGATTCGACAGACATGAATATTCCTTTCTCCAAAGCATTGTCGTCGATTGCTACTGAAGCCAGTGCAGATTCTGATATTTCTCAGTCGCAATCTAATCAGGACGAAGACTCTGTTGATCCGGCACTTAAGCGGTCAAGAAATGCAATTCAGGATTCTGCAACTAATATAACCTTTGAAAATGCATTGGCCACCGCAGCAATCGATGCTATCAACTCACCCGCCGTTACTAATGGCCGTGATCCTACCCCATTCTACATCAAAGATAGGAAATGGTTTAATAAGTTGATCTCGCTAAGTGAATCGGGTCATATTGCTGTCGAAGAAGTGTTGTCTGTTTGTGAAGGTGTACGTGACGGTAAAATACCATTGTTCATGCTTAATGTTTTAGATCAATCATACTATCCTACTCGAAATGGAGCTCTGATACCAGACGAATTACCCGACGAAGAGATGGTGAAGAGAATCAGAGAATTTATGCTTCCAATGGTTTATACTTCTTAGCGGCATCCTCTACGTATTTTGTATTTTATTGTGAAATGTACATTAGTTTAATATTAATGATATTGTATACTACTCATGCTTCAGTATTGGGCCATGAGGTATAAATGCAATGCAAGATGATGAACAATTATTCATGGATGGTATCAGACTTGGCTCTGTTGTGCTTGTGTTTTGAAGCATGCGTCGTGGAAACTGAACCAGCAGCAGAATTCGCAACCGAGGCAGAATCAGTTGGACATGTGGATCCTATTGCCGAACCCACCATTGAAATCGATCCTTTCCAGGAATGGATGTCCACTCCTACATTCTGCGTATCCGTAGAATTCTGCTGAGTCAGAGTGTTCATGATTCGGAGAGGTGGATATTCTGGACTGTTGAAGGAATCAATCATTGTCTGACTGGCAGCACGGTCCTTAAATATGGGATTAAGTTTCGATTTGTGTGTTAATTGGTCGATTGAGCTCATGGAATGTCTCTTTATCTGCATCTCATACGGCAAAGATTCAAATGGGGAATTCGCATGGTGCTTTTCTCGAATGCCCTTTACGAGTTCATAATGATCATTCATCGAAGATATGTCATCAGGAATATTCTCAAAGGCCTGCAAAATGGAGGTATTTGTCGTAGATTGTGATTGTCTTTGACCTTCAGAAGGCAAACTCGTTCTTTTTGATTTTCCTGATGAAGAAATGCTAGATTTTTGCTGGTGCGTTTTGATTTGTTCATTGGACACATTGTGGGGAGAGACCAAAGATCCAGAATTATGGAATTGGTCACTTGACTTGTCCGAAGTAGATAAAGTAGCCACAGACCTTTGCATTGGCTTTAATTGGTACACGTTTGAATGCATTAAGGTTTTCTCAAAGTAATTTTGCTCCTTCGATTTGTACTTACTGAAGTATGCCTTGTTGAAGTCATTGATGTACAACAGTTCATTTGACTGAGGCATAGTCTTCGCAGACTTTAAGATAGTAGTTCTTTTTGCAGTTGGAATCTGGATATCTCTTCTTAAAGTAGATCTTGGGTCGTCAGACTTCATAGATGAATTTTTGGAATTGTAGCCTCCTAAAATACCGTCCTTGAAGTAAATACTTCCAAAAATGTCTGATGTGTAACTTATCTGGGGAGAAGGCAATAATTCAGAAAATAATGAAGCATTTTGCTGCATTAATTTGTCCGTATTGATCGACTCGAGACTGGAAGTTTTATTGGTGGAATTTTCTGTGCGTGTCTTGTTGGAGTAGAAAGAGTTTGCTGGTCTTTTTATGACTCCATCTGGACGTGAGCCTGAGCCTGAGCTAGAAGTGGTTCTGGAAGTTTTGGTTTCTTTTGTTCTGGTTGATGACAGACGAGGGAAGTTAATTGCGTGTTGATTTAACCGGTATTCAATTTTTGCAGCCACCGTCCTTCTTAATAAAATCTCAAACAAAAACTTTCTGTTAATGTTAGTGATATCTTGCTTTCCTAAAATTCGTAAGTCGTTGGGGAACATCTGTTCAAACCTTGGAGCTTTGGCAAGGTTTTGAGCAAATACTGCCGTCTTATATTTCTGATAGATAATATCTGTTAACGGAATTGAGCTGTAGGCACGTTTATGACCTGATTTTATTATTGATTTAGGTTGTTGTGCGCTGTTGTCTTTTGCGATGGTGACGGGAACGGGTACTTGATTGGCATGAATGTGCTCGTAGTTTGGTGAAATGGTGATGGCCTTGTTGACCATCTTTACTCTTGGGCGAGGGGGCAAGATGTTGGTGTAATAGTAGAAATTGGCCTGACGAGGCAACAATTCCCTGACTAGAACTTCTGCACCCGTGCTATGAAGAAATGCATTGATTTGATCTTTAGTTTGGAAGGTAGGCACCTGCTTGCGAAGGGAGGTGTAACGCAAGGACTTTCTTCTCAAGACGGGAAAGGTGAATCTGAGCTTCTCTCTGAAAGATTGCTTCTTGGGTAT
This sequence comes from Suhomyces bokatorum, assembly GCA_030568615.1. Lineage (NCBI taxonomy): Eukaryota > Fungi > Ascomycota > Pichiomycetes > Serinales > Debaryomycetaceae > Suhomyces > Suhomyces bokatorum. The sequence continues at coordinate 178,505 of JAJMGI010000026.1, read as the reverse complement.
AGAGCTGGCGTTGCTGGCGGAGTCGGAATCGAAGATGTCGACTTTTGTCAAGGTCTTGTTTCTTTGCTTGATTTTGTTTCTGTTGCGTAGCTGGGCCGAGGTGGAGACGATGGAGCCGGACCTTCGTATGCCTTGTGTGTCGATGACTGTGATCATGGGGGCGCCCGGTAGGAGGATGTTGGAGGTCTGGGTGGCTTTGTCGGTTGTGGTTACGGGCGGCACGCCGTTCGCAGCGGCATTGGCGGAGGGATTGGCGTGGAAGGAGGTGTTGAGCTTGAGGTCGGAGTCGTAGAGCACGTCGAACGGGTTGGCGCGGGGGTGGAGCGGCTGCCCCAAGTACTGGGGGTTGATCTGCTCGATGCCGGCGACGCTTTCGGGGGACGAGATGGAATCCACCATCGAGTGGGTGTGTAAAGTGTGGTAGTAGTTGTAGATGCTGGGAAGCTGAGACGAGCCGGAGGGGGCGCCTGAGCCAGGGGAATTTCGAGGAGGAAGGGCGGCGAAGCTGGAGGCTGCGGTCTGGAACGTGCCAGTGGACGAGGTGTCTACCAACATCCCGGAGGCCATGGTGGGGACGGACGAGAACAGAGCGAGTGGAAGGAGCAAGAAGCAAAGACAAGGAGCAAGGAGGCCTTTTGGAAGTGGAGGAGCGCCGATAACCTCTTAATTATGTGCGGACGGTAAAAAAAGACTAGTGGAGTTAGGGAGTAGGAGAACGGAGGTCATCGTCGTCGTCTATTTCCACCAGTGCCTAGGCTGCAAAGGTGGCTGGCTTGGACGGAAAAGAGGGGGCACGTGAGAGGGACGGGCTGCAGCACGGTCGCATTCGAGGACTAATGAGGGAGGAGGACGAGGAGGAATAAGGTAATAGGTTGGAATGAGGCAGCAGAAAGCGCGGGATTTCACCCCCTATGGCCTGTTGTGGAAGAGATGGCAAGCAGAGACGGCGGCTATGGCACATGTCTGCCTTGGATGATGGGATTTAGGCCGAGGGGCTGCAGATGGGGCCATATAGTGTGTCTATGTGTAGGATGGAATGGATTTGAGAGTAGGGTTTATGCAGTAGTGAATATATGGATAGAGTCTGCAGTAGTGAATAAATGAATAGAGTCTGCAGTAGTGAATATATGAATAGAGTGAGTCTATGCAGTGGAATCACTACTGTCTACTAGTGCAGTAGCAGTCTATAGAGTGTATGCAGTGATGGATTCACTACTGTCTACCAGTCAGTCTATTTTGAGTCTATTCACAACTGAGTCTACCTGGAGTAGTCCGTTCTGCGTCTATTCACTATTACTATTATTGGATCTAGTGGGATGAGGATTGCATGGAGGAATGGGAGAATACGACGTGACAGAAGTGCTCCACTCTGCTTCGAAATGACAGAAATGCTCAATAGTGACTTCTATCCTGCAGAAGAGCTCAATCGGGGCTACGATCTTGACAGAAGCTCATACTAACTACTATCCTGCAGAAGGGCTCAACGGTGGAATATCATCGACAGGACTGCTACCGGTGATAGTATCCAGACAGTAGCTTCTATATTACTTGATAGCATCCAGGCTTCTACGGTACTTGATAGCATCCAGGCTACTACCGTACTTTGTAGCACCCTACAGTAGTGCTACCTCTCTATCATAGATACTCACTCCTGGGAATATGCCTAATAAGGGGTATGTCGCGTGTCGCGTCCATGTCGGATGGCCCCATTCTTCAAGTCCACATGGCACCAGAACATGCCCAGTAAGCCGGGACCCTGGTCCTCCTGCAGTGACCTCATTGGCCAATCGTTATCGGCCTGATGTCTCTGAAGGCAGCATCTGGACCCTATTTCCTCCGCCTTCCTCGTGACTGACTGGGCTTGTTGTGCAGCCCGCACACGCCCTGTTGACGAACATCCACAAAACCGCACCAACAAATTGAACAGATCACAACAAATATACCCACAGATCGAGCACTGGTAGCCACTCTTCTTTTTCACTACTAATACATCAATCATGGACAAGCTCAGGGAGGTAAGTACCGTGGCCTACAAGGGCCATGGTGGATATGGTGCAGGGACCACATCGGACTAACAGCCCTCTGCCCTGGCAGGCCCGCCTCGACAGGTGTATCCCTGGTGGCGATCCACGTCTAATTGGCGTGTTTCTGGCACCATCGGGCCTGTTTCTGCTGCCAGCAGTTGGAGCTGGCCCCATTGGCTGGGCTCCCGCATTGGCGGCTCCGGCCCGTTGGATTGATGCCGATTGGAACTGCACTCCCCAAATCTATCCGCTATGGCCCCCCTACAAGTTCCCCCCATACTAACATGCAGAAACTCAACAACTTGAAGTTGGATGCCGAGAAATGGCAAGAAAAGTCCGATGAATTGGCCGAACGTATCAAGGAGTTGGAACAAGAGAACTTGGAGAAGGACCACCAAATCCAATCTTTGACCAGAAAGAACCAGGTCTTGGAAGAGCAGGTCGAGAAGTTGGAGACCGACTTGGACGAGATCAAGCAGACTGCCGACGAGTCCCACTCCTTGAAGACCTCCAACGAGAACTACACCAAGAAGAACCAAGTCTTGGAAGACGAGTTGGAAGAGGCCGACAAGAACTTGAAGGAGACCACCGAAAAGTTGAGAGAGACCGACATCAAGGCCGAGCAATTGGAGAGAAAGGTCGCTTCCTTGGAATCCGAGAAGGAGGAGTGGGAGAAGAAGTTCGAGGAATTGACCGAACAACACAACTCGGCCAAGGCTGAATTGGATGAAATTAGTCAACAATTAGAAGCCATCTAACCTTAATACCGTCTATAGTTGCATCCACTCTTTTTTATTGAATAAAAGGGATATCGTAAACACTGTGTTGTAGTGCTGTCCGTCGTATTTCCCATTCACTAAACCGTGGTACGATACGATCGCATCGAAAATTAAAAATCATAAATCATTATCAAAACGCCTCACATAAGATAACAATTATTAGGAGAAATCCCATCAACTTCCTTACTCTGTTGACGAATCCCTGGTGTCTACTGTCCTTACTTTCTACCCACAAGCTTAGCCAGCCATTTCCATATTCAATACCCTGAGAATCGGGTGCCTTGTGACTTTGCCATGGCTTTCATAGACTCAATCCGGCGGCGCTTCACCAGTGAATTGCAGTCACATCAGGTGGATGAAGACTATACTGTTCCTCCACGAGCCCCTTCGGTGACCTTACCTACTGAGACGGCGGCAGATTTCGATCCCAATGAAGAGGTCCCTTCATATGAGACCTCCCAATTAATGCATGAGCGCCATTACCAAGCCAGAGTGGCCATAGGAGATACAACCTTGACGTCCAGAAATAACTCGGTTGTCCTGTCCGAGTCGACCGGCACTTCCACAGTCTCAAACCCGACAAATACTACACCCGCAAGTTCCCTGGCCAGAGAAGAGTACAAACGGACTTCCATAAAGCAACTAGGTCTCAAATTCCTTAATGCCAGACAGCATTTTGCATTGGCCATATGTCGAGACGTGTCCCTTATTCCGGCCCTTATAGGCTTGTTCCAGCTGTGGAAACGAGTGTTCTTTGATCCGGAACCAGCCGTGCCCTTGGATAAATTAACTACTGGAGGAAGGCTCTCGGAGCACTTTCTAACAGGTGTGTGGTGCTTGGTGTCTGCATATTTGTCATATTCTGCATTAGATGGTCTTATCGTCAGATGGATCGTTACATACCTGACTCCGGCAGCCATAGTAAGGGTTCTTTCCATGTCCACAATTATGGTCACCATTGAATATTACTTGGTAAGCTCATTTACCGCCGATGGCTACAAGTACGGCTTGCACATATGGATTCTTATAAGCTGCTGTCTTACACTTACGTATATTGGAGGAAATTTCGTTACTTCGAATCTTGATTTGAGAAGAGGTGCTCGAAAAAGAGCCAGATTTTTTGACATTTATAATATCGTGGTATTTGCTGTGGTGCCTGTTGGATTGGCTAGCTTCATAACTATGGTCGGTCTACTCCGTTCGTTGCTTATTTTACGTATAGACATTGATCAATGGCAGTCTCACATGCAAAATAGTCAATTACCATAAAATATGCATTCTCTAATTTTCAAATTTGTAGTAGACCATGATTGACATTGTATGATATGTTTTGGGGGCACCAGAAGAGTTTAGGTTCCTTCTCTGGCAATTTCCGTGGTTTATAAGTAGACAACCCTATCACCTGTATTGGTCTAATGTCCGGGTAATTATAATTTGGAAAGTATAAAATCACCTGGATTCCCACCACAAGTTTCTCTTCTTTAATCAAAAAGCTTATTAAAGCAAGGGAATATTTGCCACGACGAGATAATGTATATTGTCAAGTTATACTCGTTGCCATTTATATGATTTTCAATTCCCGAGATAAATGCTCCCTGTTAGGAAGTTTGGTGTTCGTTGGGTCTTTTAAGTGAGGCGATGAGCATTGAATGTCGATATTATGGGACACAATGTAGACCAAGTAGCACGCTTTTCAGCTCTCTGAATCTCTACATCCCATTGCACTTCTAAACTTGACAGCTCGAGTCCTTGAAGTATGGTGGGTAGCTATTATTGGATGTCATATTTGACTTGCCTCCACGTTCTGATAATTTTGATCTAATCTGAGTTGGACTCAGATTAATGTCGAAAAACACGTCAGCTACTAGGTATGAGAGAGTGTCTAGCAGTTAAGCAAGTAACGCGTCTTTCAGACTTTGGATTCCCTTAAAGATAAGACAGGTATCGCTTTCTAAAATCTTTGGTTCAGTTTTCTCTCAGTTATCTCGCCACACATCTAAATAGCTACAGTCTTCTTTTGTCGAGTGTTTATTAAGTCGTAATTAAGACTTGATGTGATTTATCAAACAAGAACCCCATTATTAAAATACAGAATCTTTATGTTGTTGAACTTAACGGTACTTGTGGAAACCAATGTCAGAGGCTCTTTCTCTGAAACATTGACGACAGATCTCAATACCGTACTTTCTGATCAAACCAGAGTGGGAGGAGCAGACACGACATTGTCTAGAACCTTTACCGAAGTTTCTTGGGTGGGAAAACCAAACAGATTCGTGAGCCATATTGCTATATGTTAGTATAGGTTGGATGAAGTAGAGAACGACAGTACGTGAGCAGAATATGCTAGTTTGGACATTTGCCAAGCTCTTGGATGCTGGGGCCATTTATGTGGCTGATTGGGAAAGGAAATATATCGTTTTTCATAGCTTCGTCAAGGATTCGTCCAAGAGCTAATGATATGATGGATTTTTCAGGCAACTTGGTTCTTTAACTCTGAAGATTTGGATCATGGGGGATTTGCCTTGTTCGCATTCTCTGGTCTCGACTGGTTCATTGATATGGGTTCCATGATTACATACAATTACTATAATATGTTTGTTGTATGAGGTCAGTAACAATTTTCTAAATTGAATTTTCTCGCTGGCATGCGGTGTAGATTTTCACTGTGGCCTGTATATGGAAGAAGAGTGAGTGAGGAAATTTTCTCACGTGTGATTTCGAAAACAGTCCTCTGCATGATAAGGGCTGTGCCCTAGGTGTTTGCACGTGATATGCGCCTGATTCGTAAAAAATTCAGGCATCTCATCTCTAAGTTAGTAAGGGGATCAAACTATAGTGTACCATCATGGCTAAAGGGGGGCATTCACACCGGTCCACGTTGAAAAATGACCACAAGCCGTTCAAGTCGAAGCATTCCACCAAGGGTCAATTGAAGAACCAGTACAAGGGAAAGGTGGAGAAGACTGTCAGTGGTGGAAACAAGGTTAAAGTCATCAGCAAGTCCGACAGAAAGAATATCGCCAAACAATTGAAAGAAAACAAGATTTTAGAGTCCAAATTAACCAGAAAGTTGTTTGAAGGCTCGCAGGGAGCAGAGAAGATTGTCACTGTCATTGCATTAACTAGGGATTTGGAAGCATCCGATATTGTTCACAGATTGTTCAATGAAGACTTACAAGAGCCCATAGCTTGTCCTTCTGTCCAAAACATCAAAGTTGCCAGGTTCAATTCCAATGTGAAGATCATTTTGCCAGACCCAAACAATATTCTTGCCATTCTCGATGCTGCCCAAGTGGCTGATATGGTGGTGTTCGGTATCTCTGCAACTGAAGAAGTGGATAGTGAGTATGGTGAGCAGATTTTGCGTGCTCTCACTGCTCAAGGTATTGCTTCCGTCATCGGTGTCTTGCCCAACTTGGCCACTGCCTATCCTAAGAAAAACCTTCAATTGGACATTAGACAGTCATTGCAATCATACTTCAACCATTTTTTTGTTAACGAGGATAAACTTTATGCATTAGAAGTGGAATCGGAAAATATCAACTGTTTGAGAACAATTTGTCAAAAGTTTCCCAAGTCCATCAAATGGAGAGATTCCAGAGGTTATATGGTTGCGGACAAAGCCTCGTGGTATGGAAACGAACAGGGACATGTGGTTATTGAAGGCACCGTGAGAGGTATTGGTTTCAGTGCCAATAGATTGGTGCATATTCCCGGGTTTGGTGATTTCCAAATCGAAAAAATCGAAAAGATGCCAAAGGGCCGTAATATCAGCATGGACGCCGTTGAAGAATACCACCCTGATGAAAATCAAGAGACATTGGAGGAGCTCAACCCCGAAGAAATTCAGATGGACGAGGACATAGACTTTGAAGATGATAATGACCATCTTGGTGTTAAGATGGACGGCAGAAACTACTTTAATGACGATGGAGTGAAAAAGCATGAGAAGAAGAAATTGCCAAAGGGTACATCCGAATATCAGGGAAGATGGTTTGTGGATGATGTCTTGGATGCCGCTTCTGACATTGAGAGTGATGACGAGCCATTGATCGAGCAGGACCAACAAATGGATGAAGATTTCGTTCCACAACCTGCTGGTACTGAATATGCTCCTACTGAATTTACTGAAATGCATGTGGACCTTTCTCCTGAAGAAGAAGAGAAGCAGTTGAAAGAGTACCGTAAAATGGAGAAGGATGATCTTGAATTTCCCGATGAGATCGAGTTGAACCCATCTGAATCTGGTAAGGAAAGATTGGCTGCCTTCAGAGGTATCAAGTCCTTGGGCAACTGCGATTGGGACTGTGATGAGCAGGACGTGGAAGCTCCAAACGCCTGGAACAGATTGTTGCGTATACATAACTACAAGGCCACCAAGAATAGAGTTAACAAGGAGGCCATCAAGGAGGCCCAAATTAGCATTGGAGAGAAGGCACGTATTTTCATCAAAGCCCCGGTGTATTTGTTGGAAAAGATCAACTGTTCCACCACCCCATTGGCCATTTACGAATTGTTCCAGTACGAACACAAATTGGGTGTTTGCAACTTCTCTTTCCAATCATGGGAAAATTACGAGGAGCCTGTTCCATCCAAGGAGTCTATCGTTGTCCAATATGGTCCAAGAAGACAAGTTATCCAACCAGCATTCAACCAAGCATCCAATAATGCGAACAACGTACACAAGTACGAGAACTTTGTACACCAAGGAAACACCTCGATTGCTACGGCAATTGCCCCAGTGTTGTTCAACAGTGCCCCTGCCATTTATTTCAAGCCAACTGACAACGGCTCGATTCAATTCGTTGGCCAGGGTACGTTCTTGAACTGTGACCACACGAGAGTGATTGCGCAAAGAGCCGTTTTGACAGGTCACCCAGTCAAGATTCACAAGAGAGTTGTGACTGTGCGTTACATGTTCTTCAACCCCGACGACATTGCGTGGTTCAAGGCCATTCCATTGTTCACCAAGTCGGGCAGAAGTGGTTTCATCAAGGAGAGTCTTGGTACTCATGGTTACTTCAAAGCACAATTCGATGGCAAGTTGACATCTCAGGATGTGGTTGCCATGAGCATGTATAAGCGGGTGTGGCCTGATGTGTCTAGCGGCTTTGAGTAAGTGTTTAGTTCGCTGTACAGTATTTAATTTATGTTATTCGAGAAAAAGGACTAGTGTCCGTATCGAAGCTTCGGCTCATCTATAGATAGAAATACGGGAATACACCGGGAGAACATGTTACGAAGTTATTTATGAGACGTTAAGCTTAAGGACGAAGTACCAACATGAATAAATGTACGTAGGTCTAATGTCCTTTTAAAAATATGCATCTTGGATGTAGTCGAGTGCATGATCTGAGCCATATCAAGTAGTATCTTAGCCATATCAAGTGCATGATATTAGCCATAGTAGTATGATATTATCCATAGTAGTATGATATTAGCCATAGTAGTATGATATTATCCATAGTAGTATGATATTAGCCATAGTAGTATGATGTTATCCATAGTAGTATGAACTTAGCCATAGTAGTATGATCTTAGCCATATCAAGTGCACGATCTTAGCCATCAAAATAAACCCATTTGACCTCTACTTCTTTACACTTCCATAATTAATTGTTCATTGATTTCTAAAGAATTAAACGGGCGGCTTAGACCAACAAACCCAAAACAGCAGCACCCAACGCAGCAGCACCAACAATCTTGCCGGAAGCCTCGTTCTGGCTGGAAATAGCAGCAGGGTGGCTTGGGGCAGCAGTGCTCTTGGGGGCAGTGTTGGTGGTGACAGCAATAGCGGTGTTGGTGTGGGTGGTGGTGTTGGCGTAGTGGGAGGTCGAGTGGACAGCAGCAGAAGAGGAAGGAGAGGCTTCCTCGGTGACCTTGACCTTGATGGGAACAATGTCCTGGACGCCCTTCTCGGTACCAGCAGGGTAGTAGACAAGACCCCAGGCAGGAGAGCCGTGGGTGGTGTAGCCAGCGACCTGCTCGATGTTCTTCTGGGCGTAGAAGCCCTCGATGCTGCCGTTGATGGCCAAGAAGCCCTTGTCAATGGTGACCTTGGTGGAACCTTGGACGGACGCGAAACCAATGTGGTTGTTGATAACGAAGGCGGTGACCTCGTCCTTGGAGAGCGACAGGGACAAGATCTCGGTCTTGGCGTCGTAGTCGTAGTCTCCGGAGTCGTCACCGAAGATGAGCAAGTTGATACCGGCGCCCTCGTGGTAGGGGCTCAATCCCTTACCGTTGACTTCGGTACTGTTGGAGGAGGCAAAGAGCTTGTAGTCGGCAGCGACGACAGCGGAAGCGAGAGTGGCCAAGGAGGCAAAGGACAAGAATTGCATGGGCAAGGAGGATACAATAGATGGGGAAATGAACTGGGGGGCATGGGGGTCCTTTTATACTTTATTCTTCACAGCCTTGTCAGGCTGGCTTGTTTGTTCCTGTTCCTCCTCCATAGTGATCGGCCATAGGCAATGGAATTGCAACTTGGGGTCCTAACCACACCAACATAACTGCGGCACACAATAAAGGCCCCAATAGTCATGGAGTTCCACTCGAGGAGCAACACAAACTAATTTACTTTTTAACCGGGTGTCCACTGTGGTTCGCCAGCTGGTTGCAACCATTCTGCGCCCCATTTGGCCCCACAGTTGTGCTCGTCAGAAGCAGGGAGACTGGCTGTTTGGATGCAACCTTCGCTGCGTGTGGCTGCAGAGCAGGACTATGATGTCATACACATGAAGTATTATGGAGTTCATGCACATGATGTATTATGGAGTCCATGCACATCAAGCAGCAGTAGTACATGTAGCAGCATTAGTGCCGTTTGATCTCCGCACTTGTGCATGAGCAGACCGAGAATACTGGATGTACTAACCATATGGCATTGGGGACTTTAACCAGCCCAGTGGGTCGATTGCGAATGCCTCATTTCACTTTGAGTGACTTCCTGACCGAAAAGGTGTGGTGTGGCCACACTATGGCTGTTCTGGTCAACTTAGACTTTGCTTTTGGGGCCTTGAGGCAGTCGCAGCCACACCAAGGCTATTCTAGGAAACACGTACAATCCTTTTGGTGACAAGTTGTTCCTTGCAGCCACATTAATAAATTCGGGGGCTGCCTGAGCCTCACCCACCCCCTAAATGGGCAAATCATATACTCAGCCCGGCGTGTCCTCTGGATATAGCGCATCCAAACACCTCTAGTTCCTGCTATTTTTGTCCTTTTGTGGAGGCAAAACAAGTCAAAAACCTTAATAGGCCCCAAAACAGTAATCGGCACAATGCACCCAGGATTATTTTTCCTGCTGACGTGATGGGCCTTTTCAGGAACAACGTCTATTTACAATTGGGGTTATTGCTCTTTCTGACCCACCACCCAGGACGTGTTTGCCCTATATGTCTGTGTGTGTGTCTGTGTCTGTGTGTGTGGCATAGTATTCGTGGATGTTCACGTGCACTGTGGTACGGTCCTACTAAAAATGTCTAATTTGACGAGCCAGCAATCCTAGCTCTCACTTTCTTTATACTGTATAAATCTTCCCAAATTGAGAAATGCTTCCTCCGCTCTAAGCTTCAACTGGCCATATTTGGACTTGTTAATCTTCTTGTACATGCTCTTGACCTCGGGCTCAAGCTCCTTCAATTTGTTCAAGTAGTTCTGCTGAACAAACACCTCTTGGTCGTACGAATAGTCTTTGTCCCCGAAAAGGTCGTAGATCTGATTCAAACACTCCACCACAATTTCAGATGCGAGGATGTTTTCGGGGCCCTTGAAGCTGTCAATGGACTGGATCAAGAATTGCCCAATCTGGCTGGTCAACGCAGTATTGTTGATGAACATTCCAATTGTTCCCAAGAAACCTACTAACGAGAGATACACTGCAATAGTGTCATCTTGCACTTCAGCCAGTTTGAGGTTCTCGGCCTTGACTAATAATGAAGTGATCATCTCCTCATTCTTGGGCACCTCGGGTCCCAAACACTTCGCAATACCCCAGAGAACGTTCAATGTAGTCTTCTGAATTTCTGCGTCTTCAAAGGACGTTTGGAGAATCAACTCCCAAATCTCGTTACTCTTCTCAAACCACTCCACGGGTAACTGCTCGTTCGACAAGAACAACCACACGAGATTGTTCATACTAATAAGAATTTTGTTGGTTAATTGAAGGACCTGGCTGTTTTGGATCTCAAACTTGAACATTTCAGTAATTATAGGGTAGGTCTTGTGCATCAAGACATCAACCAAGGTAGTTGGCAAATGGATGGGGGCTCCTTCTAAGGCGGCCTTATCGTAGACAGCCAAAAACTCAAGAATGGAGGTAATCAAGTCAAGAGCCACCTCCAAAGTTGAAAGCTGCATCTTACTGTGAAGAGTGATGTTATTTTCTTTGTTGATGTCGTCGATGGTCTTGTCTTTTGTGGGAATTGAATTAGACAACTTAATGTTGGATGCAAGGTCTTGTAAATTTATACCAGACAAGATTTGGTAGATGTTGGAAAGAATTTGTTCTCCAAGGACGTAGCCTTCGGCGCTACCCTGGTTGAACTTGAGTCCTTCCAAGTAGATGAGCGTAAGCTCATTGTATTGATTTGCATGAGCCTCGACATGTTGGATCACAGGAGGCAATTGGAATTGGAACTCTTGGTTGACTTTGACAATAAACTCATCGGACTCAGTTGAGAACTCGTAGATGAATTCGAGTAAGGAATTGAAAAGCTTGGTGGAAATTCTCAAAGGAGAAGATGTGTTCAATTGGTTGGCAATGAGATCTATGACCAAGGTCATGATGTGATTAATCTGGCTGAAAATGGAATCATAGAGTTCATTCGATCCGCCGGCCATGACCATGACCAATGACAAAATATTCTCGGTGAAATCGTACAAGAGTTGGACCTTGGACTTGTCCTTGCCCTTTCCATTCTCAATTAAGTATTTGTAGGAGGTTTCGATTTCTTGCAAGCCTTGGGTGATATTCTTCCAAATGTCTAGTCTCCAGATGTGTTTCAACACATCCAATCCTTCCTCGATACCTAAGTTACGAATTAAACCGAAAGACTCCACAACAATCTCGTCATTTCCGCTGTTCAAGCAGTTGTCAAAAAGCGCAACCACGAGCTTTTCCTTCAAGAGCATTTTTCTCATTCGTTCGTCGTCACATAACACAGTAATTGCTCCTAGGGCCATGGACTTTTCATTTGGAGGTGCGGACTTGAGCTTATTGAGAAGAGGAATGATCTTCGTTTGACGAGTGTTTTCGTCCTTTTTTGGATCTTGGACAACACTCTCGGTGCCATCAGGGCGATTGAGAGGGTTAACTCTGGCCTTTTTGTTCTTGTTTCTCTTTAATTTACCCATAGTAAGAGTTTTCAGCTCATCGAAACTGATGATGCGCATGTAACTAGAGGGCATTGAGATTGAACATGCACGACTTGAGATGGCTGAGATGGCTGTAGGTAGTCTGTCTACAGTATAGTCACCTACAGACACGTTGAAATGGGGTAAATAGGATGGACTAGATCTTGCGATGTAAGTGGAAATTCAAATTTGACTATAATTGAAAGGTTTGATTTTTGATACAAGGTGAAATTGATATCTGCTAAGTGATAAATACCAGAAACTCTTGAAAACCTCCAAATTCAGTCTCTTCTGGTCTGTTGATATGATTATCGTTTATCAGAGAAGTAGCTGCCTTAGAGTTGTGTAAATTAAATTTCTTGAGATTCTCGATGTTTCAAAGTTTATTCACATGAATAATTATATATATTCCAAAGATCCACCTCGAGTGAATATTTCTGGAATAGCTAACTTCACATGTTTCGGAGTGATTAGGGAAAAGGGCCGATCCATGGAGCTTCTTGATTTCTATGTACATGAGGATGTGTAAGGAAGGGTCTTCTTGCGAATATTCTGTGGTTCGAAAAGAAATGAAAAGCTTGATGCTTGATAATACTTTCTGGCGTCTAGACTGCAAGCATGAGTTTGAAGATTGTTTTTCCAGTCAAATTTGGACTGAACAGTTCAAAGATCATGAATTAATCTTACTCCTTCTTGGCATTATTATCCACATTGGTGTTCTCCTTCTTGATATTATTTTCGACATTGGTGTTCTCCTTCACCGTAGTCTTCCAGGACTCTTGTACCTTGGTTCTCAAATCATCCCAAGACTTTGGCTGTTCCCGTTCATCGTAGTCAATCTCGATGTCGGTTCTCAATCTATCTTCCTTCTTCAATTGTTCACTTTTTGTTAGTAAGAAATAACACAATTTAAAGTGAAAAAACATACATAACGATGGGCTTCCAGAACTTGATACCGGTATACCAACTCAATACCGATACAAACACCACAGTGAGAGCCTTGACTCCTGTACCAGGACCTGCCATTACTTCTGAAGTTGCAATAGTGATAAAAATCTGTATATCATGTCACGTGCTGAAATATGGTGGGACTTTTGGTAGTGCGCTTGTAATTTATTTATCAGGTACTATTCATAATACTTTAGCCAATCGATAATTAGATATTATCCAGGTTTCTGACTGTAGAAAATAGAAGTTGCTGTTTCGTTTGTTCATATCAAAATATGAGGTTTTATTTTGGTAGATTTTTAGGCGAGTGAATAAAATAATAAAGTACAAATTCAAATTTCGAATACTATATATGACCTTAACATATTTTCTACACGTAAATCTACATTTTAGACATTCAAGTAGCAATTAAATCATTTACATGTCTTGTTCTTAAACTTATGTTTCTTGTTATTTAATTATTTCGCCTCCTTGTATAATGATTTATAGTCATTTTTTTCCCTTCTTAACCAGCAAGATCGTGTTTAATGTACAGATTTTATCTACACGACCAACAGTTGCACGAATGTGCCCTCTGCTACCTTACTCCACATCCGAAGAATGGATGCTATCACCGTCGTCACTATCATAGTCACTGTGTGCTGAGTCTTGATCGCTACTTTGCTCGTTCTCGCTGTCATAATCGGCCGAGCTGCCCTTTTCTGGCGTAGTACCAACAACTCCCCACTGAATTCCAGTGACCTCCTTCAAACGAGCCAAAATTTCACTCATCGGAGTGTACAAGCCAAACTGCTTGAATTCACCGTCATAAGAGTGTAACATACCCACTACTCCCAATGCCTTGGAATTGGGTTGGATGTCTTCCAATTTGGTCAAGATCCAAGATCCACTATCACCGCCAGCGGCAAATGCAGAATTGTTCTCGACAGAATTGACGATGAACTCCGAGGAATGAATGGCACCATCTAACCAGTAGACAAGTTTGATTCCATTCAAATTTCCCTTGGTGAATTTGGTGGTTGAACCGTATTTGAAGACCGATAAACCGTTGTATGACTCAGTATTACCGTCATCAGAAAGCTCACAATCCACTTCATCGATATTCAAATCCAATTTATGAGGGGTGTGTCTCTTTAAGTCAATGACCTTTCTCACATAAAGATTGTCAAACATCAATGCGGGATCAAACTCGTTAAATGGGATGTCATCTCCCAAATAGTTTTGATCACACATCAAGTTCTTATTCACCTTGATGATAGCCAAGTCAGATAATTTCTTCTCTGAATCTTTGGCCTCCTTCGTCAAGTTTATCAAAGTTCTCTCACCCCAAATGATTTGGCCAAATCTATTCTTAGGCAAGTTTCTCAATTCATAACTTTCCTGCTTGGTCTTGGGGTCTATCACCTTCACTCTCTTCAAAGGAAACATTTCTTCCACTTGTCTCAAAACAGATCCATAAGCTGCCTTAGATTCAGCAAGTACTATGTCATCATTTCCGCTTGCCCTGTTCGTAACCTTCTGGTATTGCGCCATCAACGCTTGTTTATACAAGTAGATTAACACAGACAGCGGAGCCGAGACGTGTGGATATTCTGTCGCAGTGGTTCCGGTGGTCCCGTCAAGACATACATGACCACAGGAAATTGCAAATTTAGAATTGGTGTAGGATTCCAAGTGTGGCTGCTTTTTCAAATCAATGATGGGATAGATGTAACCACCCATAGTACCAGAGGTACGAATGGAATTTTCAACTGACAAAGAAAGAGACATGGGTGGTCTTTGGTTGTCTGTTGGAATACGGAAAGGCAACTTGAACTTCTGAGGAGACGTGAGTTGAACAAAATCGGAATTAGGGGCGGCTGAAGATTTCAGCAGTCCAGTTTGATATGATTTCAAGTTGGCTAGTTTTGAAACAGGTGTCTCAACGTTGATATCAGACTTCATCGCAGAGGCCAAGTCAATTTGATTTTTCATAACCATAATATGAATATCATCATACAAGCCATGCAAACTTTGGGTCAATTTCACGTGGTAATCGGATGGGGTAGGGTAACCAAAGTAGAGACAGAGGATATGCAAATCCTTGCTGATACCTCTTGCGATTGGGGCAATAAAAGAGCCGTTCTGCTCCTTCAAAGAAATAAAGGTTTTCGAGATCTTGTCGATGATTCTGGAGAGAACATCTTCATTGGGCAAGGAAAGACCATCATTTATGCCAATAGCAAAGTTCTGGGGCTTGACTATCGATTGGGGGGCTTGAAAATCGGTGAGGTTGGTATTCAAGGACTTGGAAAAGTCGTTGAAGTTCTTGACCAACAACAACTTCAACTTGATGTACACTTCATCCTTGAGCAAGTTGTCGTAGAGATGGAGAAAGATCTTGACGATCTTGCGCAAACTGTAGTTGTTGTAGGTGGTGAAATGCCACCCGGAGTCGGTGATCGTGGCCCTGAGGCCGTCCGCGTAGGCAATGAACTTCTTGAAGCACTCGATCGAGTTCACAACCGAGGTGGTCAAGTTGACCACCGAGTTGTGGAACTGGTGCATGATGAACGCCAAGTCGTCGAACAACTGCTGCAACTTGTCCGCGATGTTCTCCACGGGCGTGCGGTTCTTGGATTCCTCGTTGGTGTCGTCGGCACCCACACTCAAAATCTGCAATGGGTGGCTGTAGGAGAAGTTGCTGGGCGACTCTTTCTTGCCTCCCTGGGAGGACGAGGCACCGTAGGACGACTGCTTGGTGGAAAAGGTCTTTCTGCTCTTGGAGAAGATCGACTTGGCCATGTAATCCGAATCCTTGGTGAACACGGACGACGGCTTGCTGTTCAGGATGGAGGGGTTGGTGAGCTCGGGGTCGTTGTTGAATCTGAACTTCAGGAAGTACGGCAAGCTGGGATCCTTGTTGTTGTTGTCACCGGAGGACGAGCCTTCGAAAATGGGACTCATCTCGGTGATGGAGTCTCGAGAGCCTTCGGAACCACCGCTGACCATAGACGCCGTGTCCTGGTCTAGGGGCGGAAGGGGCCGAGACAGGGCCTTGTCCTTGTCCTTGTCCTTATCTTTTTCATCTTTGTTTCCTCTCGACAAAAAGCGTTTCATCGACATGGCTCGACATGCACTGGGTTGTGGCGATAAACAGAGGTGGAGGTTGGGTTTTGGAAATCAGAGGCGCTATCCCTGTGGGCACGCCT
Source organism: Suhomyces bokatorum (assembly GCA_030568615.1). Taxonomy (NCBI): domain Eukaryota; kingdom Fungi; phylum Ascomycota; class Pichiomycetes; order Serinales; family Debaryomycetaceae; genus Suhomyces; species Suhomyces bokatorum. The sequence goes on along the minus strand of JAJMGI010000026.1, from coordinate 162,207 downwards.
TTCCTATTGAGGTCACGTGCCTAGACGAGAAGCCGTTGTCAGGAAGCCGTCGCTTGGGCACACACGACCGGATGATGGACAGATGGAGAAGGAACACGATGGAGAAGGAACACGATAGAACACGGCCAAAACGAAGATGGAACCCTGTGACGGGAGACCAATGTCTGGATGTAGCTGTGTGTGTTAGGCACGTGGCGTTCTGTTGGTCACACGGCGTTCTGTCTAGATGTCGTTCTGATGGTCACATGCTTATGATCACGTGACAGGTTATAGTATGACACGTGACTATTGTTGGTCGTGCGAAACCCATGTTGGCCCCGTTTGCAGCAATGGGTGATAGTAGAGAAGCTAGCAGAGTATGGGGCAATAGTAAATCACTTCAGAACTGATAGTAGCAAGTCTTTAATATTTATCTTATTGTAATGTGTTGTCTCAGTGTTTTGTTTTCTTAGTGTTTTGTTTTCTTAGTGTTTTGTTTTGTGGGGTGTTATTTTGTCTTAATGCTTAGAATTATATATTCATTCATCCCATAATGTTATGATATATTATTCAATATTGTTTTCTCGCTTTAGCGCTTCAGTTTCGCAATGCTCATCTGTAGGACCTATTGCTATACCCATGTCTGTAGATCACGCTATATTATTATCTTTTGGTGTGTTCCACCCCAAGAGCCCCAACCCCCTACCACTGCTGTGCCAATAGCATACCAGCATGTCGAATCTGTCAATTCTGTAATTCCTGGGCATGCTGTTGGTAGCCAACTGCCAATTATTCCTGCCAGTGCTATGACGAAACCCCATGTAGCATATGCTGCAAACCGTGTCCATCTATTCCGCACTACCAAAGCTTTTGCAGGTTCTATTGATCCAGCAAACTGTCGCTGTCTATTCATTGATTTGGAGTCTGTTACCTCCTGGGCTCCCCTTTTTCTTCGTAATAAGCAATCATTGCCCTCGTAACTATCCCTAGCACTAGTAATAACGTCACAGCATTGGATTAATCAGAATTTATAGTTTGCATAGGATCACGAACCAATTTTGATGCTTTTAAAATAGTAATATTTCATCACGTTCAAGTGCTAGAGCTATATCGCCAAACATCTCTAGAGGCTTTATTGTTGAGTTATTGTGAAATGACGTGACAGTAACATGGTTCTCCTGGTCACATGGGTCACATGGTTCCCCTGGTCACATGGTCTGTCCATGGCTCGGGTCACGTGGTTCCAGGGTCGCGTGACCCCAGCACGACTCCCAAGTGACAGGCCACTAACTACTTCCTATCCCACCCCGTGAGCCAACGAATTGCACCCCACCTCCTTTCCTTCCGTGTCCGTATCCCCTGACGTCGATTGTCCCTGCACAATCCGCACTTCCGCCAGTACTGCACACCCAAGGCTGCTCTCAGGGCCCCCACACCTCCACCTTCTCCCCCACTAATTCCTTCCTCCTCCTCCTCCATTCCCCCACGAATTCCACTCCCACGCCTCCCCAATGCCAGTGTATTCCATTTCCCACGTCGAAAACGTCCGGGTGTGTGTCGTGATGGTGGGTCTTCCTGCCCGAGGCAAGTCCTTGATTGCACAGAAGATCGTCCGCTACCTCTCGTGGCTCTCCATCCAGTCCAAGTGCTTCAATGTGGGCAACTACCGCCGTGAAATCATCAAGGAAGGCGACTTGAATGCGTCGTTCTTCGACCCAAACAACCCCGACGGCTTGAAGGCCCGCCAGGAAGCCGTCGACATGGCCACCGCCGACATGATGAGGTGGTTCCTGGAGGAAAACGGCGTGGTGGGCATCTTGGATGCCACCAACTCCACCCGTGCCAGAAGAGACCAGATCTTGAAGTTGTGCAGAGAGAACCTCATCGAGCCCATGTTCTTGGAAAGCTCTTGTTCGGACCAGGACTTGATCTTGCAAAACATCATTGACGTCAAGACCACTTCGCCCGACTACGTGGACAAGGACAACGAGTTTGCTACCAAGGACTTTCTTCAAAGAATCCGCTTCTACGAGGAGACCTACGAAACCATGGACCAGGGCAACGATGCTGAGCTTACTTTCATCAAGCTCATCAACGTCAACTCCCAGATCATTCTCAACAAGATTGAAAGCTACTTGGAGAGTCGGATCGTCTACTACGTGATGAACTTGCACATCAAACCAAGATGTATCTGGTTGTCGAGACACGGTGAGTCTGAGTTCAACTTGACGGGACAAATCGGTGGAGATGCCAACCTCTCTGAAAGAGGATGGAGATATGCCAAAAGATTACCTGAATTGGTATTGAAGTCGTTGGGTGAAGAAAACATGCATACCAATTTGACTGTGTGGACTTCTACGTTGAAGAGAACTCAACAAACCGCGTCCTTCTTGCCATACAAGAAAAAGCTCCAATGGAAGGCCTTGGACGAGTTGGATGCCGGAGAATGTGATGGCATGACCTACGAAGAAATAGAGCAGAAGTTCCCTGAAGATTTCAAGGCCAGAGATGACGACAAGTATGAGTACAGATACAAGGGCGGCGAATCGTATCGTGATATCGTCATCAGATTGGAGCCGATTATCATGGAATTAGAAAGACAGGAAAATATATTGATCATCACCCACCAGGCTGTGTTGAGGTGTTTATACGCATACTTTATGAATGTTCCCCAAGAGGAGAGTCCCTGGATGTCGATTCCTTTGCACACGTTGATCAAGTTGGAGCCTAGAGCCTACCTGACCTTGGTCAGCAGAATCAAGGCCGACATCCCGGCCGTTAGTACCTACAAGGAGAAGGGTACATCTCAATTGGGTGAACTCCACACCGGCACAAACATCAGCAAGAGCCGAGACCTTATTAAGGACAGTGAAGGCACTGTTACTTTATAAATGTTTCATTCGCCATAAACAATGTTGTCAGCATGTGTAAGCTTGCCAGTAGAGCAAATAGTAGTCGCCCGTGCCAAAGGGCCCGTCTTCATCGTTATCCTACGCGTTTCCTTGTTGATATATATTACAGGTAAATTACATGAACTAAATGTATGCCAGGATGGTCGGGTTTCTATCGAAGCTTTACAGATGCTTGATCAACCGGCAGATGCATACTTCTTGGCCTGGTCCTTCACCTTCTTCTCGTACAATTGCTTGTCCTTACTGAAGGCCTTCCATGCAGGCTCTTGGGCAGGGGAGTCTGGGTTTGGCGTGTCCAACAACTCCTGTATGCCCAAAACAATTTGCTTCAACGTGATGGCAGGACGCCAGTCTTGCTCTTCATTCAAGATCGAAAGACAGATGGTTCCACTGGGGTAAACGTTGGGATGGTAGAATCCAGCTGGAAACCTCACCTTGGGGGGCTTGGATGGGTAGTCTTCTGGGAATGTTATGGTGATAGGATACACGGCCTCTTGCCAGAGAGTGCCTTGCTTGCCCGGAATACCGGCGGTCCATTGTGTCAAGTCCAAAGAACCATCGGCCCCTTTTGTTGGTTTGGCGTAGAATCCAAAAGGGTGGTCTTTTCTCCACTGCTTTCTCTCCTCTTGTAACCTGGTCTTGCAAAGGGACATGGTGATGCTTGTGGTGTAGAGAGTTGGGTTTATTTGTCTATATGTGCGGTAGGTGCACGACCAGCCATACAGAGAGTGAGGCAAGAGTGGGGAGTAGTGGGGTGAAGCTATTGCAGAGCTGGATGGTGAGCTGTTTACAGTGAAAGTAAGCAGATTGTTGGTCTATTTCAGTACTGTTCTTTGATTGAATTTTTGAATTTTTCAAAAATTTCAAATAATTCAAATAATTCAAATAATTCAAATAATTCAAATATTTCAAATATTTCAAATATTTCATATAATAAAGATCATCTTACATCACTTTCCCTTATCATCTGTATTCTAGAAATCAATTTTATTCACAACTCCCATTAATAACCACGGTTTGATTCCCCAAAGCTTCGTACATCTCCAATATCCTCCACATGTCATCTTTTGCCTTCTTCAATCCTCTTCCATCCTCTTTTTCCAGGTCGTGCGCCTGACTACACATCTACATATATACATACTTAGAGAAGCTAGCCACCACTCCACTATGCAGAAAGATATCACCTCTGAGTTATTGGACCCGTCCAATGAGTTGACCTGGGACTTGTTGGACTTGGTCCACGAGGTCCCGACCGTGGACAAGTCCAAGGTTTATGAAACCTTGTTGAACATGCCCAATTCAATTGGCAGAACCTCGATCAGATTCAAGAGATCAGGTCTCTCTGGCCAGATTTCGGGATATAAAGAGGAAATTAGACTCGACGAGGTGGATAATGCAAACTCCGCCAACTCGTTGTCGATCAACCGGAAATACACATCTAAAGGCGAGTCTCTCAAGGGCAAAACGAGCTTTTTGCCCTTCCAGCCAGGTGGTCTTCTTGACCAAGCACTGAAAGCCAAGGCGCCAAAAGACGACACTGCATTACTTCACAAGAGCGACTTGGGGCTTTTCGACATTCCTCCAGGATTGACCAGAGGCTTGAACATACCCGACCAGTTGGATCTGGGTGAAAACATAACCCAATTGGTGCAAACGGAGGGCGACGACGAAGTTGCAGAGGAAAAGCACAACGAGGAATTGGTCAATTTGGACGAACAATTCGAAGAAATAAATACATATTCGGATGCTCCCTTTGATGTGAGCGAGATCGATGGCATAGTGCCATTGGATTATGCATCCATTCGCAAGAGCATCAAGAATGAGAGCCAGGTCCAACGGAACTGGGCACATGTGGTGGACTTGGACCATAAATTGGAGAATTTCCATGAGCTCGTACCTAACATGGCCCGCGAATGGCCGTTTGAATTGGATACGTTTCAGAAGGAAGCAGTCTATCATTTGGAGAAAGGCGACTCTGTATTCGTTGCAGCCCACACTTCAGCAGGTAAGACGGTTGTTGCCGAATACGCCATTGCCATGGCGGCTAGAAATATGACGAAGACCATCTACACCTCGCCAATCAAAGCATTATCAAATCAAAAATTCAGAGACTTCAAAGAAACTTTCACCGATGTGGATATTGGTTTGATCACTGGTGATGTTCAAATTAATCCTGAAGCCAACTGTCTAATCATGACCACAGAAATTTTAAGATCGATGTTGTACAGAGGTGCCGATCTTATCAGAGATGTGGAGTTTGTCATTTTCGATGAAGTGCATTACGTGAATGACGTCGACCGTGGTGTTGTATGGGAGGAAGTCATTATTATGTTGCCAGATCACGTCAAGTATATCTTGCTTTCTGCCACAGTTCCAAATACATTCGAGTTTGCCAATTGGGTGGGCAGAACAAAGCAAAAGGACATCTATGTCATTTCTACTCCTAAAAGACCCGTTCCATTGGAAATCTTTGTGTCTGCAAAGAACGAGTTGTTCAAGATTGTTGATGCGCAAAGAAAGTTCAACGAAGGAGAGTTTAAAAAGCACAAAGATCTCTTAGAGTATGGTAAAAATGGACCACCCAAAGCTGTTATGGGAAATGGTAGCCGAGGGGGACCTGGAGGAAGTGCCAGAGGTGGTAATCGCGGTACAGCAAGAGGTGGAAGAGGCGGTAGAGGAGGAAGAGGTGGCTCTTCTGGAGGAGCAGGAGGAGGAGGAGTAGGAGGAGGAGGAGGATCCCAAGGTAACCGTTTTCAAAGAGACGGACCCAATAAGAATACTTGGGTCAGTTTAGTACAATATTTGAAGTCACACACCTTACTCCCTGCTGTGATTTTCGTTTTCTCCAAGAAAAGATGTGAAGAATATGCCGATACTTTGGGAAGCGTTGACTTCTGTACGGCAAGAGAAAAATCAGAAATTCATATGTTCATTGGTAGAGCCGTGTCAAGATTAAAGAAGGAGGATAGAGAGCTTCCTCAAATCATGAAAATCAGGGATATGTTGAGCAGAGGAATTGCTGTTCACCACGGTGGTTTACTTCCTATTGTGAAGGAATGTATCGAGATTCTCTTTGCCAAAACTTTAGTCAAGGTTTTATTTGCCACAGAAACTTTTGCCATGGGTTTGAACTTGCCAACTAGAACTGTGGTGTTTAGCTCTACGAGAAAGCACGATGGCAGAGGCTTCAGAAATTTATTGCCAGGTGAATTCACTCAAATGTCAGGAAGAGCTGGAAGAAGAGGATTGGATGATACCGGTACTGTAATTGTTATGGCATACAACCAACCATTGAGTCCATTTGATTTCAAAGAAGTTGCATTGGGTACACCCACGAAATTGCTGTCGCAATTCAGATTGACATACAACATGATCTTGAATCTTTTGCGTATTGAGGCATTAAAGGTTGAAGAGATGATCAAACACTCATTCAGTGAAAATTCCACCCAAGTGTTAATGCCTGAAAATCAAGAGCGTGTGGAGAAGTTGCAAGTCGACCTAGCAAAGATCAAAACACCCACCTTACCAAATGTGGGCAACGAAGAGTTACAGGAAACATACAGTTTAATTGCCGAGTACGAAAATTTGTTTTCTGATATGATTCAAATAATCGAAAACCAGCCGATCATTAAGAATCAAATTTTCCAAGTAGGTAGAATGATTTGTTACAGAGACAAAACAAAAGGATTTAGAGTTGGATTCATCTTGAAGCACAACAAAACTGACGGGTTCTTAGTGATGACATTTGACCATGGAAAAAACTTCAATCTCAAAAGTGATCTCCCTTACTTGCCATTGTCAGAGTACATTAAAAAGCAATTGCCTTCAATCGAGTTCCATGGTGGTATGTCGGTAGCCTCGGTTCCAACAACAAGCATCCATTTTATTTGCAGGTATGTTCTCAAAGCTCCCATATATAAGGTTTTGAACAATAATGGTGCAGCAATCGAGGAAGCCAAAGGAATGATTAAAACAGTATTGAAATTTCAAAGTAAATGGGAGGAAGTTACCTTTTCCAACCTTTCACAAATCGCTTTATACGAAGTTCACGCAAAGATAGAGTCTGTTTTGGATAGGTTGGCAAATAACCCGGTTTTGCTTAACCCAGACTTCAAGAAGTGCTACCCTGATTTGAGATCGAAGGATCTTATTGAGCTTGAGATTGAAATGCTCAAGAAGGCTTTGTCTGATGAAAATTTGGACTTGCTTCCAGATTACGAACAAAGACTTGACGTTTTGCTGACATTGGGCTTCATTGATGAGTCGCAGAATGTTGTCTTGAAGGGTCGTGTTGCATGTGAAGTGAATTCAGGATGGGAGTTAGTGATTACAGAGTTGGTGTTGGACAATTTCCTTGCAGACTTCGAGGCAGAAGAAATTGTCGCCTTGTTGTCGTGCTTCGTATACGAAGGAAGAACCAATGACGACGAGCCTCCATGTTTAACTCCAAGATTGGAGAAAGGAAAAGCAAAAATTTTGGAAATTACAGGCAAGTTATTGCAGGTATACCTGAGCAAACAGGTCATTTTAACATCCGACGAAGAAGAGTTTTTGGAAAGAAAACGGTTTGCATTGGTCAACGTTGTGTATGAATGGGCCAGAGGCTTGTCATTCAATGAGATTATGCAGATCAGCGTGGAAGCTGAAGGTACCATTGTTAGAGTTATTACTAGATTGGACGAAATTTGCCGTGAGGTCAAGAACGCTGCATTGATTGTCGGTGATACCTCTCTCCATTCTAAGATGAGTCAAGCACAAGAGAAAATCAAGAGAGATATTGTTTTCTGTGCTTCCTTATACTTGTAATATTTCATTCCTACTCCTTTCAAAAATGCACGATTATTATATACAACTAATATACACAGCATACTAACCTCTTGTTTCTGCTTCTACCCTGATGCTAACCAACCCATTAGCTCCGTTAATGACCCGAGATATAATCACCTTCTCGAGAACGCTATTTTTGTACTTGGTGTGAAGTAATCCGATCAATGTGTAAAAACTGCCAATGCTTGTCTTGTCCCTCACCTTAGATTTTCTAGAATTATAATAATGCTCAGAATGGATTGGTCCGTATCTCATTGCACCTTCAAATGGAATAACGTTATTGTAGATCAAGTTCTTTTTCATGAATTCCAAGATCATGGAGTCTTCGGCGCTCTCAAAGAAGTCCACGTCCTGCTGGACTTCGAATGTAGACGAAGAAAGATATTGCTCATCTGTGAATACTGTTTGTAAACCGAGATGTAATTTTATGAGAGATTTTCCAATGCTTCTAAGTTTTGATGTCTCGTAGACAATCTGAGACCTCGGATTTGCACCCTTCTCATCAAAGGATATTCTTATGTTGCTCATCCCACATAAAATGCACAATTTTTCACGCACCGTCAACGGGAACTCACTACCGACAAGTCTTTGTATGCTATCGGTTCTGGGTTTTATGTGAGCTTCGAAATTCTTGTCTTGATCCATTAAGTCCATGATGGACATTCCACCGCCAACTGGGCCGGTGTATTCAGATTTGAAGTCATAAGAAGATCTGTTATATATGTTGGGTTTGAATCCGTCATATGGAACCTTATGTGTGCTCATGAGTTTGTCGTTAGCTAGGCATCGGTCTTTGTTCAGAATGATTTCGGGCACTTCAAAAGTTGACAATAGTCGGGCCTGATTCGGCAATTTTATTCCAACACTCGAACCACCAGACCATAATGACCGACCCACTCTCATCCCAACGTGTCTATTGAGTCTTAGCAATGTAACTGTGTGCTTTCTTTGGATACAAATTGTAAGCACTATCAACTACTCTTTAAGAGGCTACTGTATATGCAGTACACTCATGTGAAGGTATATCAGGATGGATGGAGGTCTAGGCTCTGAATAGTGAATGGGTTATGTACAGAGACTCAAGAATCTCCATAAAGAGAAATCTATTGATTCTAGGAGAACATTCCTCGAATTTGGCCTTCGAAATATTCCATGTATAATTCTTTTGAGAACCTCAAGATCAAGAAACAGAAAGGTTAAATCTACCATATTACAATTGAAGCAAGAGTAGGCGGCAGTTAAATTAATACAGAATGATAAGGAATTTTCCGATTTTGAATTAATTATGACATATCTGGGTTAATTACACAATTATTCACCTTTGAATATTTCTTAAGTCACTGCATTAGAATTTATCAAAGCAAACCCAAGAAAATATCTTTCATGTTACTACACTGTTTCAATGCAACCAGAATCCCGAATACATACCAAGCCTCTTGCTTTCCTTCTCCAAGCAGAAATGGCTGCAATATGATCAGCATGGTCTAGGTCATCGCTTAGTTACCGATTACGTAACACAGAATACATTATAGGCTACATCATCTTTTGATTCAAAATATACCACTATCATGTCTTCCAAGGCTTCGCTGAAAAAGAAGGCTAGTACTCCCAGCAGCTCGGCTGCTGGAGAGGCCCCGGTTAAAAAGATTAAACTTCCGAAATCCTACATTGTTCGCCCTTCAACAAGCCCATCTCACAAGTCAATGATGAAGATTCTAGTGAACCCTGATGTGGCGAAAGGATTGGAACTTAAAGACGGACAATTTGTGTTTGTGGCCAAGGCTGACAGTGGACTTGCTGGAGTCATAGCAATGATTTCGTCCTCCAATGATTTGAATGATCTCAATGTGATCAATATGTCCTCTGGCTTACGCAAATTGGGCGGCTTTCTACTTGGAGATAGGGTACACATTGTCAAGCATTTGAGTCAACCAGAATATTCCAAGTCTGTTATCGTAAGCATAGACCAAGAAGTTGCAATTTCAAAAATCGAGAACTCAATCAATAAGACTTTGGATGATATTGGTATTATCTACCCAAGCTTGAAGTTCCAGGTAACCGACGAAGACCAGAAGTATAATGCGACTATTATAGGTATAAACGAAGAGGATCTTGAGAAAGCTTTCGACAACCTTAATTTGGAGGATTCAGATGCAGAGCTCTCAGTGTCGACTACGATTTCTCCTGCCTATATCTTTCACCCCACCAAAACAATCATTCATCAGAGCACAGAATCAGAAGTGTCCTTTTCAAAATACCCACAATTGCCACAATTGCTCAATTACAACCAAGTGGGTGGACTTTCGAAGCAGATTGCAACTCTTCAATCTACAATCGAACTTCCCTTGCATAATCCTACATTGTTCTCCAACTTTGGTATTTCTCCTCCAAGAGGTATATTACTCCATGGACCTCCAGGCACCGGTAAAACCATGCTTTTGAAATGTGTGGCCAATAACACCAATGCACACATTCTTACCATAAACGGACCTTCGATTGTTTCCAAATATTTAGGAGAAACTGAAAATGCAATTAGAGACATATTTGTGGAAGCTCGAAAGTTTCAGCCCTCGATCATCTTTATGGACGAGGTGGATTCCTTGGTTCCCAACAGGAATTCGGATGATAGTGGTGAGTCTGAGTCTAGAGTGGTGGCCACCTTGTTAACCATGATGGACAGTATTGGCGACTCCAGCAAGATTGTAATTGTTGGAGCTACTAATAGACCCAATACGATTGATCCAGCATTAAGAAGGCCAGGAAGATTTGATCAGGAAGTGGAGATCGGAATTCCAGATGTGGACTCTAGAAATGAAATTTTGCAAAAGCTTTTCCAAAAGATGAATCATACCAAGTACAACTTGACTAGTGACGACATAACCTCCATTGCAACCAAGACCCATGGTTATGTTGGAGCCGACCTCACTGCATTATGCAGAGAATCTGTCATGAAAGCAATTGCCAGAGGGCTCAAGCAGGGAACCAACCAGAACCAAATCGTGCTATCGATAGACGACGTCCAACAAGCATTGCCAGAGATCAGACCGTCTGCCATGCGTGAAATTTTCCTAGAGATGCCCAAGGTGTACTGGTCAGATATAGGGGGCCAAGAGGAGTTGAAGCAAAAGCTCATTGAAGTGGTTCAATTGCCTTTGGAAGCATCAGAGGCTTTCAAGAACTTGGGAGTGCTGGCTCCCAAAGGTGTTCTCCTCTACGGTCCTCCTGGATGTTCCAAGACATTAACAGCCAAGGCATTGGCTACTGAATCCGGATTGAATTTTTTAGCGGTGAAGGGTCCCGAAATCTTCAACAAATACGTTGGTGAATCGGAACGTACTATCCGAGAAATATTCAGGAAGGCCAGAGCAGCCTCGCCTTCGATCATATTCTTTGATGAAATCGATGCTATTTCTGCCGATCGTGAAGGAGGAAGTGGAACGTCTGCATCCCAACATGTGTTGACGTCGTTGTTGAACGAAATTGACGGAGTGGAGGAATTGAAAGGAGTGGTGATAGTCGCAGCCACCAACAGACCCACTGAAATCGACCCTGCATTGTTGAGGCCCGGCAGATTGGATAGACACATTTACGTTGCACCTCCTGACTACGAAGCCAGACTTCAAATCTTGAAGAATGGAAGCAAGAAATTCAACTTCAATAAGGACGAGGTGGATTTGGCCAACTTGGCATTGTTGTCTGAGGGATGCTCTGGTGCCGAAGTGGTCTTGTTATGTCAAGAAGCAGGTTTGGCTGCGATCATGGAAGACAAGACTGCCACCATGGTGGAAAAGAGGCACTTTGAACACGCATTAAAGGGCATTTCTCGGGGTATTACAAAGGAAATGCTCGAATACTACCAGGAGTTTTCAAGTAGAAGTGGCTTAAGTATATAATTAAAATGAACAACATTAAATCCATGCTACGTATATAATTAAAATGAACAACATTAAATCCATGCTACGTACATAATTAAAATGAACAACATTAAATCCATGCTACGTATATAATTAAAATGAACAACATTAAATCCATGCTACGTATATAATTAAAATGAATCAACATTAACGATATTTAACATGCTTAAGTATATAATTAAAATGAATCAACATTAACGACATTAACCATGCTTACGTATAAACAAACGATCAACATTAACATTAAACATACGTATAAACAAACGATTAACATTAACATTAACGACTTTAAACATGCTTATATATAGATTACGCTTGAATTCCACCATCCGTGAGTATGTACCAGTGTAATTCTTGCTGCTTGCATCCATCCTCCAATCGTGTGATTATTGTTGCTTGCATCCGTCCTCCAATTGCTTTTCGAAATCGGCAGGAAGGTCCTTGCCATCAAAGTCCAAGCCATCAGCTCCACCACCAAGACCGCCAAAGTCGCCCAAGCCGGGAATGCTTCCGGCCTCGCCGACAATCTCGGCAGGAGGCTGGCCCAACTCCTGCAAGGACTCCAACTTGGAGTTGATCTTGTCTCTCTGGGCCTTGTTGTCGTCGTTGTAGTCTGCAGCATCGAAGATGGCCAAGATGTCGTTGGTGACCTCGTACTGGCTGGTGTAGTTCTTGTATTGGTGCTCACTCAAGGTGTCTTTATGCTCTTTCAAGTATTCAGGGAACTTGGTGTTGAGCTCTTTTATGGGCTCGTACAACACTTCCTTGGACGACAACTGGTCCAACATGTCCACCAAGAGCTTGGACATGTCCATGTTGTCGCCGCCAAGGCCGCCCGACAGCAACATGCTGAGCATGTCTTCGGGAAACCCGGCGCTGGTGTCGCCCTTGAGCTTCTCGTCGATGTCATCTCCCGACTTCTTCAATCTCTCCATGGTCTCCTTCATCACGTACTCGAAGTTGTATGGTTTCTTGGCCTCGGTCTCGGCCTCCTCGCGGTGGTTCAACTCGAACTGCTTGATCAAGTTCTCCACCTGGTCCTTGGTGTCGGGGTCTTCGATGTTCAAGTCCTTGATGAGGTCTCCGATACCCGCGGTAAACTTGTCGGTAAGACCGTCGTCTGCGACGGAAGCGTTGTCCACGGTGGATCCAGGGGGTTTGGCAAGTATATCGTCAGCGAAATCATCAAGAAGGTCGTCAAGATCATCAAGATCGTCTCCTCCACTGGTGGTAGTGGTGGTGGTAGTGGTAGTGGCAGGAGCCGCGGTGGGTGCACCCTTTTCTTCCTTAGTTGAAGCTGAAGTAGAAGCAGAGGCAGCTGGTACAGCGGCCACTGGTTCAGCTATTTTGGTTTCAGTAGTAGCACTGGCCACGTTGGACTCGGTGCCAATGGTCTTTTCTATGTTGTTGGTGGTGGACATGGCAGTATGGAGTAGAGAGGAAGAATTAATGGACGGTGATTCTTGAACTTTGTGGGGCAAGTGGGGCGAGACACGACTCCGAAGCTTTTTACCGAGAGGTGAACGTGATAATGCAGGACTAGAGATGGGTTGGGGTTGCAACTACAGATCAGGCGTGATAGGTTGTGAGAATGTGACAGGATAACAATTGTGATAACGATTGTATATTTTAGGGTATGGATGAAGGCGATAGCGAACCAATATGAAGCGTAGACTATTGTTACCAGACTATTGATCCAGGAGACTATTGATCCAGTAGACTCTTGGTATGAACCGTCAACTCATGTACATTACAGTACAACTAGTGGGTATCACAGTAGTGTGCAAGGAACGGCCTTACTACTAGTAATAGTGGACCCTCCAGTAGTAATAGTGGACTCTCCAGTGTGGACTCTCCAGTATCGTGGATCTCACCAGTCAGGCTAGCCTCCAGTAGTGAAAATATGCGAACCCACTTGTACACTAATTTATACTCTCAGAGTTTGGGCTTGGTGTGCAAACCGCCCGCCGTAGCATCCTGGTTGATTTCGAGCTTTCCAGTTTCGTTCTCTCCTCTAGAGTCTTCACCGAAAAATACCACCGTCACCGTCAAATCATCTCTATATCTCCGGGAAACCGGGTTGGGAATGGAAATCAACATGGAGGTTTGTTCTCTAGAACCTCCATTGGACAAAGCATTTCTAATAATATGCGTGGACACATTTTTATCTTCCAACAAGAAGGCACCGACGCCGCTCTGCTTTCTTCTAATAGGCTTCTTGGACGACTTGTCATTGGTGACATCCGACACCTCAGGCAACTTGTTTTCCGCCGATGCAAACACATTCCAGAAGGACTTTTTGGGCTTGATCATCTTTTCCTTTTCCATCCACTTGACAACAAGTCCGACAATTTCTTCGTTGGTCAACATTTCGTATAAACCATCAGATGCCATCACCAAGAAGTCGTTGTTTTCTGGATTGATTTTGGTAGTAGTGATCACCGGCTCAGCAGTAACATAGGGTGGCGACTTCAAATGATTGGGCAATCTTCTTCCGAAGAATTGCTTGTAGATCCTCTCTTGAATAGAAGCAGGTAACTTGTATCTACAGTCTCCGAAAGCTCTTGTTGGCTCAAGATTTCCCAAGACTCTTCCGTTTCTAATTACATTTGGCTCGTCGGGATGCTCGCTAATGATTCTGGCAACTTCCGTGGGGTTGGAGCCAGTCTGATCGATACTCAACTGTCTCACGGTCCACTGGTTGTCCTTAAAAGATCCAAGGATAGCCCGCGAGTCACCGGTCACTGCGACCTTCAACAATTTGGAGTTCGTATCGTAGAAAGAAAGTAATGCACAAGACCCAGACAATGCTGGCATCAACAACTCTGCGGCCTTGGCCTTGTTGTTGTCGTTCAATAGCTTCTCGATGTTCTTGTTGACAATCTCGTGGTCCAACTTCAAGAACCCGTTTTTGATTGCCTGATCGATGGTGGCACTGTTGGGGACGTATCTCAAGTTCTCCTCATTGGCCGGCTTGAAGATGGTCCCAAGTTCGTGGATGATGTAGCTGATCAACTGGTCCCGCAACTTGCTGCCGGTGGTCCAACCGCCGTGGCCGTCGAAGATCCCGAAAAACATCCAGTCGGTGGAGGTCTTGATGTTGTTGTCCTGTAGAATGGGGACCTGGACGATCTCTTCGGCTCTATCATCTTCTATGGGCGAGTTGGAGGGCAACTGGCAGATGTCGTACCGCGTGACGCCCTTGCCTCTGTTGACGGTGTAGCTCTCCTCGAACTGTCTCAACTTGGTGCTGACTTGCTCCTCGTTGAGCAAGAACACACCTTCCTTGTGCTGCTGGTGGCTTATACTGTTGGCCTGGTGGAGGGACGATGTGGACGTGGAGAAGTACTTGGAGTCTCCGGGAATGGACGTGGCCACGCCCGTGGCATTCAAGAGCTTGGGGTTGATGCTCAGACCATTGGGGTTGTTGTTGGTGGGAATGGTGTCGAGATTGTAGTAGTTGGACAGACTGAAGGAGATGTACGAGCCCACGATGATGATGCCGGAAACCAATGCCACTTTCTTGCCAAACGGCGGGCTGGGGTTGTCGTTGCTCCTCTTGGAATGGTGGGGGGTAGCGGGTGTGGAGGAGCGCACGGTGGACATCTTGAGGCCCCTTTTGACGGACGAAGTCAACATGCGCTTGCTGAGCATGTTGACCTGCCTTTGTGTGAGGTAGAGTAACCGTGGTTTAGCGGTCAAGACGTAGCCCATGGTGTACTAGAAGGGATAAGTTGTTGTCAGGAGTTAAGTACAAAAGTGCGATAAGGCGAGACACTACTACCACAGTGGTAGTGCAATGTGAGGTGCACTACAAGGCAGTAGAAAAGTGCACTTTTCTAAGAGTGGTAGTCAAGGTGCACTAGCCAAAGTACACCTATATGTATTATGTTCCTCTAGTTGACTCCTAGTTGACTTGTAGTTCTAGTTGACTTCTAGGTGACTTGTAGTTCTAGTTGACTTCTAGTTCTAGTTGACTTCTAGTTGACTTCTAGGTGACTTGTAGTTCTAGTTGACTTCTAGTTCTAGTTCTCTTCTAGTTGTCTTTAGTTCTAGTTGACTTCTAGTTGTCTTTAGTTCTAGTTGCTTCTAGTTGTCTTCTAGATGCTTCTACATTTTCGTATGAAACCGTGACATGTATATTATACAGAGGGCAACACATGGTTTATTATACCAAATCCTGATAGCAACACCACAACGTCAGTGCATTACCTAAAATGCACGGTACGCCTAGAGCACTTGGATACAATGTTCCCGGCACCTCTTCTACACCAAGAACGCGTAGCGTTGGTGACGGAGCAGCTAGCTCGCTTAGGCAGCGATAGTGACTTCGACATCCACTCCTGGCTCGATGGTGATTTGAGTGATTCTCTTGACAGTGGAAGCTGGGGCTTGCAAGTCGATGATACGCTTGTGGATTCTCATCTCGTAAGTGTCCCAGGTCTTAGAACCCTCACCGTTAGGGGTCTTTCTGGTGGTGATCTTCAAGACCTTGGTTGGCATTCTAACAGGACCCTTCTTGACCAAGTTGTAGTTCTCAGCGTTCTTGATGATGTTGGCAGAGACGTTTTCCAACTGCTTGACCTTGGTGGAGGTCAAGGTGATTCTGATCTTGTGGATCTTCTCTTCTTCTTGTTCAACTTTTTCCTTGTTAATTGGAGCAGACATGATTACGGTTAATGACGTTGTTAGAGAACAAAAACTTTTCGAATTTTTTCATTTGGCTGTAGGGCAGAAAGTTTTTCGCGTCCTGCACACATCCCGCATTAGGGTAGCTGCCCTCGATATGGCCATAAAACGTGACCAATGCACTTTGGCACGTGACCAACCATTTTCTATACTGCCAAATTCCAATCCACCAAGTAGTCATTAGAAGGTTGAAATATGCCCTTGTTGACTGCTAGCACGCTGAATCAATGCGCTAACAAAATAAGTAGAATATTGTAGGACTGTAGCCTATTTGGTAAACGAACTCCAAAAACATGCACTCTGAGCACTTTGGCTAGTCTACCGCTTGATCTTATCTTGCAGCCAGGCTATTGTGAGCGCTGATATTTACATAGTATCTCTACTGTTGTATCAGTAAATCCAATTACGTGAAATCAATACATGCTTGTTGCCGTTGATTGTGCACGATTTGTTGGAGTATTACTGAAACCGAGGTTGTTCCTGGTGATATCTTAGAACTACACTAACATAGTGGGCTAGAAGTTAGTACGACTATTCGAATTGCCAATCAGATATCAATTATAGTGTTTTCTCCATGTAGAAGGTTCAGAGAGATTCCCAATTGAAAAGTTCATCAAATGACATTAGTTTACATACAATTATGCGATATATGTGATGATAAGATTATACGAGATGATCCGATCCTTAAATACTCATGCAAAAGTCCGGGTAACATAGTTTTATCTAGTTGTTCCAATTAGGAAATGGCCACTCTTTATGAGGTGGGTGCCAATTATTTCACACAAGTGGTGATGCATTGAAATTGTGACCTACGTTCACTAGAATAACTTTCCAAGTGTCTTGAAGGGGACATTGTCACTTCAATTTGGCTACAACGCAAAAACCCATATTTTAATTCCGTTCTATTTACAAGAATTTCACACTGTAGAAGACAACTCCTTCTCTAATCCTCTGACACATTTCCAGAACAATTCGAGCTCTGCCTCGTCAGCGTAACCACTGGTGGCCCATCTGATTTTGCCTTCACCATCCAACAAATAAACGTAGCCTGAACACATATTGTCACAAAGCAATTTCTCTCTAACTTCAAACCCAAAAGTATGGTCTGGGAGGATGAAATAATTTTGCTGTCTTTCCAAAGGCAACTGTTTCCTGATATTACCCTTTGAGAGACCTATCAAGAAGCCCTTCATCCAGTTTTGTGGGATGTTGATGTCTATGATTTGAGATTTGGGGTAATTGGCCTTGAAGTCGTCATAATTTGCACCTGCCAAATCCTTGCCCTCCACTTCGAAATAGGTTCCCACACACTTCTCTCCGGAAACAGTCAGGAAGATTCTGACGATGTTGACCTTGCCCTCGAGCTTTTCGCCCAAACTGGACGTCTTGGAATCCAAGGTGCTGGAGTTGAAATCGGGAAAGAACTTGGACTTGTCGGCCTTGAAGTAGGAAACTGGAGGGGTGAAGATCTTTCCGTTGGTGTTCTGGAACGACTTGGACTCGTAGAATGGCGAGTGGACGATGTCATGGTCCAAGCGTTTCTGACGGAGCTCTTTGGCTTCTGGACTGAAAAAGTAGTCCTTGGCACTGCCCAACGAGTACGAGTGTTCCTTGTGGTTCAACAAGATAGGCTTGTCGAATCCAAAAGGTCTGTTGACAGCAATGGACTTGGTCAATGCAGGTTTGGCCACCTCTTTGATTGTCTGGGCAAATCTGGGTGCCAATGCCCGAGAAGTGGTTGAGAATGATCGATGCATAGAAATGACCGAAGTGATAGAAATGATAGAAGTGGATGGAACTGATGGAAATGATAGAAATGGATAGAAATGACGGAAATGGACAGTATAGGGATGAAGTTGACGTAGTAAGGAAACTGACACAACAGATATTGGAAGCCCTTCCGATACCTTCTTCTAATGTTCCCTCTCTATACTTAGCCTCATACTCACTACCATGGCTTTATCACGCTCGCTTACCCGGACATAACATTTGACCGACGTGCCAACCAAGTGACACACTAACTCCAGTAAACAACCATATACGATCTAATCAAAGCCCCTACTTAAATGTCTATCCAGCTACGTGACGGGCTTCTGGGCCAAAGCGTCGATTTGGTTTTGGAGGACCTTTTGGTCCGTTTTTTGATTAATGTGCCGGATGAGGATTTACTGTCCATTGAAAGAGTGTTCTTCCAGGTGGAGGAGGCTCAATGGTTTTACACCGACTTTGTCAAGCAAATCAATCCGTACCTTCCAGGTATGAAGATCAAGAGCTTTGCGCCTAAGTTTTTGGAAAAATGCCCCTTGATATGGAAATGGGGTAACCCTTCGGATGCCATCCAACGGTTTGGCAAGTACAAATCCATCATTCCCGTGAGAGGTGTGGCCTTGTTCAACAAAGACTTGACCAAGGTGGTGTTGGTCCAAGGCACCGAGCTGAACACCTGGTCTTTTCCCAGAGGAAAGATCTCAAAAGACGAGTCCGACATGGACTGTGCTGCCAGAGAAGTGTACGAGGAAACCGGTTTTGATGCCAAGCATTTGATCAACGAGAACGACGTGATCGAAAGAACCATCAGAGGCAAAAACTACAAAATTTACCTTGTCAAGAACGTTCCAGAAGATTACAACTTCCAACCTGTGGCGAGAAACGAAATCTCCAAGATTGAATGGTTCGATTTGAAGGCCTTGCAAAAGAGAAACAGAACCAACCCCAACAGTCTTTTCATAGTAGGAACGGTTCTCAAGCCCATGATGAGTTGGGTAAACAAGGGTGCTCTCAACGAGAGTGAAATCATGTGGAATGCAGAGGTTAAGTTGAAGCAGCTTTTGGGCATCACCGATGCAGTGCATGAAAATGTGGATGCTGGAAGAGAATTGTTGAATATTTTGCAGAAGGTGACTTCTACTGCCGACGGCGTCAACCCAACGCAGAATTACAATGTTCCCCAAAACTTGTTACACTATCAAGCAGGCATATATAATCCTCCACCCATGCAACCATACTTCCACCCTCAAACTATCCATCCTCATTTCCATGCTACTCCTATACCTAACAATCAACCAATGGCATATCAAGCATCGCCTGAGCAATATGGCGATTTTATGCGTCAACAACCAAACCCTCAATCGCTAGTCAAACCAGCGACTAAGAGTTCCACAGATTCGAAGGAATTTTTGTCGATACTCACTCAACCTAAGAAGAAGTCTGAAGATGGTAAATCACCCGTTACTGCCCATGATCTGGCTAATCGGGCTAGGGCTCAACAATTACTAAGCTTGCTTGGTAAGAAGGAAGAACCTAGTGATTCACCGGCCCAGAATCTTTTGAATATACTTAACAAAAAGAAGGAGACTGCGTCTCCTGAGAAAGCTGCTACTACTTTGATGAATGTGTTACACCAGCAACCACCATCTCCTACCAAGACTACTCTGCAAGATTCTCAATCCATATTGAACATTTTGCATTCTAAGAAGGAGCCAATTAAAATTCAACAACCTTCACTTCAATCTAATTCAAATGCATTATTAAGTCTTTTGAACAAAAATAGCACTCCTAATAGAATTCACGAACTTGAACAGCAACCATCTAATGAATTGGAGAGATTAAACGAGATCAGAGCAACTGGAAATAATTCAGAGCCTTCGAAAAAGCTCACTTTATTGAAAAGATCAGATTCTGGTAGTCCAACTCCATCTCCTCCAACTCAAAAAGCTGGTCATGCTTCTTCCAAGGAACTCATGGCATTACTCAAGGGCCCAAAATCTAATGCTAAGGAAGCAGCCGAAAAACAAACCCTCGAATCACCACAAATCCCAACTCCGAGCCAACTCTCTCAATCAAGTGCATCCCAGGACATTTTAGGAATTCTCAAAAAGAAGCCAGTGGAGGTTAAAAGTGAGCCAGAACCACAGCAAACATTAAACACCAACCAAGACAATCGTGAAGATTTTGACGACTTCGAAAACTTTGAAGACTTTGAGGAATTTAATGGATCGAGTAATCATACACAGGGCAATTCCATGTATCGAAGCTTTGATATAGAGAGTGATGATGAAGGCGTCGATCATTTGATTGACGAATTCAAATCCTCGTATGTTCCTGAAGCTTCTTATGAGCAGGAGCATCAAAACACTCAGCAGAATAACTTTTACTCAGACTCAGACCCAAGGAAAAATCTGATAAATCTATTTGAAGGGGTCAAGTCTATTCCCACTAACGGATCATACCAACAAGATAACTCTAAGCCAAATACAGATGGACAAAGTTTGTTGGCCCTTTTGAACAGTAAGAAATCCGCAAACCCTTCCGAACAGAATAAGGTGAATGGAAATGGAAACTACCAGTCAATTTATGGAGCACCTGAAGAGTCAGGTGCGTCTTCTGCTCCAATTTCTTTGAACCACATACAAGCCCCACATCCAAACTCGGCTGAGGTCTTGAAGGATTTACTCTGGAAGAGAAATACATAGATGTATAGATAGTATGTATTTTTGCATTTACACACCAAAGAATTTTCTAGCACTAGTCCTGAAAACTTTGGATTTAGACGTTTTGGTAATTTTAGTCCCTTTGGTGTCCTCGATTTTCGGCAATCGATGATTGGGGTTATAAATGTATCCATATGGGGGATCTTCTTTGAGGTTTCGTAGGTTCACTCTGGCGGTCCAACCTGCTTGTAATAAATATATCTTTTGATCCGTTTCCATGGTGTCTGAGTACCTATCCTTTAAGACCAAAATATCTAGGGCCGGCCCTAAAATAGACGTGTTGATCTCTGGATTCTTTCCTAACATGTGGATTTTCAACCCAATTGGCAAACGTGAAAGCAAATCCGAAGTCTGTACTGTGGAGTCTTGAAGATACCATTTGGTGCCATTCACATAGCGTCTTCCATCAAGAGCACTCTTTGTGGTTTGTAGTTTGTGGTCAGATTCCACGTATGTCAATGAACCAACAGAGTCTTTGAAGCGTGCTAGTAAGGCTTGTAAGGTGTGTGCAGTGATGTTGGGACATTTGTGCAAGCATATGGCCACAAGATTATTTAATTTGCCATCTGATATGATGCTGGTGGACAAATTTCTCACGAAACTGTCATCAATGACTCTATTGGAGGAGATATCTAATGCTACCAATTTGGGGATGTTGAATAGAAGGTAAAAGTGGTCTTTGGGTATGTAATTCGCAGCCAATGAAAGATTAAGTATGATTGAGCTCAGATTGTACGGGTGGATCAACCGTTTGACAAGGTCTGATACTAGCACATTGACAAATAGATTTTCGAGTCTGTAATTGGTGGTATGTGGAGGTTTGTTGAGTTCAATTGCTTTGTTTCGCTGATGGCTCAATTGGTCGTGATTCAGTAGAGTCCACAATGGACCAGCAGCTGGGACTACCTCGGTCGAAAGATGGGCTCTGAAACTTCGAATTCTGCCAAACTTTGACGCAAAAAGCTGATAGCTTCGAAAGGAATCGGTTCTTGACCGTAGCACTTGTTCCCAAACTAGCATCCAACACGTCCATGGAGCATAGTCCAAGTAGTCTGGTTCGATTTTATCGGAATTTCTTGCAAGGGCATTTGCACACATGGTTTTCAAGCTGGGAATTTTGCCTTTTGCACGATATTGTTGGGTTCGTTGTTGTGGTGGCACAGGAACCATCCTGGTCCATGCGTATGTATGCATGGCATTGGAGTCATTGTGTACCATACTTTTCCCTATTTTCGAGATCTGATCCCTCTCATATACGGAAGCTTGTGGGGGTGTGGGTTTGGACACTTTCCACATGCGTTTTCGGGATCGTCTCATTTCGTGTAGTCAGTTCGAGCCTCATTGAATCTCCAGATTCTGGTGATGTTCTTTATCAATATTCGCGATGCCATTGAAAAAAATACCACTACAGTTCGAAAGAATAAACCACCATGAAGTTAGACACAGCTCATATGAGGTACTTGACCTCGGATGACTGGAAGGTCCTCCAGGCAGTGGAGATCGGAACCAGAAACCACGAGTTGGTTCCCACTGAAATGATCCACTCTTTGGGTGGCATGAAATCTCCTACTGGTACCAACAGACTGATTGGAGACTTGGCCAAGCTCAAGCTCTTATCGAGGTTACGGAATGCAAAGTACGATGGTTTTCGCTTGACTTACTCCGGGTACGACTTTTTGGCATTGAAATCCATGTTGAATAGAGAATCGCTCTACTCCGTGGGTACCACCATCGGTGTGGGTAAGGAGTCGGATATTTATTCCGTCAGCGACCCCCAGGGTGTTCAAAAGGTGATGAAGATCCACCGTCTTGGAAGAACCTCCTTCAAGACCGTCAAGAACAACAGAGACTACTTGAAAAACAAGAGCACTTCCAACTGGATGTACTTGTCTAGGCTCGCTGCTGAAAAGGAGCACGAGTTTATGGTCATTTTGTACAACAACGGCTTCAATGTCCCAGTTCCCTACGATTATTCCCGGCACTGTGTCATGATGGAGTGGATCAGAGGTATTCCCATGAAGCATTTGCGCAAACATGACAACTACAAGAAACTCTACTCTGACCTCATGAACTTCATAGTGAAGTTGGGCAACCACGGCTTGATCCACTGTGATTTCAACGAGTTCAATATCATTATCCGTGACAAAGAAGAGGCCAAGAACCACGAGTTCGACTTTGTGGTTATCGATTTTCCCCAGTGTGTTTCTATTGACCATCAAGATGCAAAGCAATACTTCGATAGAGATGTTGAGGGTATAAGGGCATTTTTTGAGAAGAAATTCAGATATAAGCCTGAAAACGACTCCAGTATGTTCGACACCGAGGGCTACGGTGACGGCTACAAGTATGCTTACCCTAACTTCAAAAGAGATGTGAACAGAGTCAAAAGCTTGGACGTCGAAGTCAAGGCATCAGGATATGCAAAGAAAAGAACTGGAGAAGCCAGTGATTTGGAGAAGGCAGTCCAAGGAATGAGAATTCACGATGCTGATGAAGAAGAGGAAAACGAAGAAGAAGAAGGTTCTGAAGATGGTGAATACAGTGATGATAGCGATGAATATGAACTTGAAGAGGAAGAAGAAGAAGAAGAGGAAGAAGATCACCAAGAAGAAAATGAGCAAATCATTCAAGCATTGTCCGAGGGAAAAGCCCTCAAAATGGACAAGTTGGGTAACTATATTCTTGAGTAAGTACAGTATAGAATAGAATAGACATTAACAGAAAATTTCCAGATTTAGATGCGCTGAAACTTCAACAATAGAAGAAGTACTACATGTAGTCATATAACGAGATTTATTGAATACCCATGAGAATAATAAACAAAGTGAAAGATTTTGTACAACAGATTAATCATTTAATTACCTAACGGGTGGACATACCTCTGGTGACGGCTCTCTTCAAGGCCAACTCAGCCTTTCTGTAGTCATCAGCAGAAGATTCTTCGATTTCCAAAGTTTGCAAAGCGTCGGACAAAGCAGCCTCGATCTTGTCCTTAGCAGACTTCTTCAACTTGGCGGACAAGACTGGGTCGGTGACAGTGGACTCGACAGAAGCAACGTAAGCTTCCAACTTTTGCTTGTGCTCGTGTCTCTTGGCGAAAGCATCGTCAGAGGACTTGAACTTCTCAGCATCGTCAATCATCTTCTCGATTTCTTCAGAAGACAATCTACCGATGGAGTTAGAGATAGTAATGTTAGCGGATCTACCGGTGGACTTCTCGACGGCAGTGACCTTCAAGATACCGTTAGCGTCAACCTCGAAGATGGCCTCCAAGACTGGCTCACCAGCTTGCATTGGTGGGATGTTCTTCAAGTCGAACTCACCCAACAAGGTGTTCTCGGAACAGTTGACACGCTCACCTTGGTAAACTGGGAATTGCACAGTGGTTTGGTGGTCAGCAACAGTGGTGAAAGTTCTTCTCTTGATGGTTGGGACAGTGGTGTTTCTTGGGACAACTGGAGCAAAGACGTTACCTTGCATAGCAACACCCAAAGACAATGGGATAACATCCAACAACAACAAGTCCTTGGTGTCTTCGGAGGTGGATTGACCGGTCAAGATAGCACCTTGAACAGCAGCACCGTAAGCAACAGCCTCATCAGGGTTGATGGACTTCTCCAATTGCTTACCGTCAAAGAAGTCGGACAACAACTTTTGGACCTTTGGAATTCTGGTAGAACCACCGACCAAGACAACCTCGTCGACGTTGGCCTTGGAGATCTTAGCGTCCTTCAAGACTTGCTCAACTGGCTCCAAGGTAGACTTGAACAAAGCAGAGTTGATGTCTTCGAATCTGGCTCTGGTGATGTTAGCAGAGAAGTCTTCACCGTCGAACAAAGAGTCGATCTCAACGGTGGTTTGAGTACCAGATGACAAGGATCTCTTAGCACGCTCACAAGCAGTTCTCAATCTTCTCAAAGCTCTGGCGTCACCGGAGATGTCAGCACCAGTCTTCTTTTGGAACTCCTTCTTGAAGTGCTCCAACAAGTTGGTGTCGAAATCTTGACCACCCAAGTGGGTGTCACCAGCGGTGGCCTTGACGGTGAAAACACCACCAGTAATGTTCAACAAGGAAACATCGAAAGTTCCTCCACCCAAGTCGAAGATCAAAACGTGTCTCTCCTTCTCGGACTTACCAGCACCCAAACCGTAAGCAATGGCAGCGGCAGTTGGCTCGTTGATGATACGCAAAACGTTCAAACCAGCAATGGCACCAGCGTCCTTGGTGGCTTGTCTTTGAGCGTCGTTGAAGTAAGCTGGGACGGTAACGACGGCCTTCTCGACCTTCTTACCAATCTTAGCCTCAGCAATCTCCTTCATCTTGGTCAAGACCATGGAGGAGATCTCTTGTGGGGAGAAAGACTTGGTCTCCTCCAAGTATTCGACCTCAATTTGTGGGTTACCGTTGGAGTCGACAACCTTGAAAGGCCAGGACTTGATGTCCTTTTGAACGGATTCATCATCGAAAGCACGACCGATCAAACGCTTGGCATCGAAGACAGTGTTCTTTGGGTTCAAAGCAGCTTGGTTCTTAGCAGCGTCACCAATCAATCTCTCGTCCTTGGTGAAAGCGACGAAAGATGGAGTCACTCTGTTACCTTGCTCGTTGGCAATGATCTCAACAGCACTGTCGTAAGTAGCAACACAAGAGTAGGTGGTACCTAAATCGATACCGATAGCACCTGGGAAAACACCGTCAGCCATTTTGTCTTAAGTAATGAATAAAGAAAACTTTTTGGTAAAGAGGAAAATTATTCAATATATAGAATCAAAAAAATTTTCACTCTATGGCCTCTGCGATGAATTTTTCACCCCAATTTCTTTTTAGGAAGTAATGTTCCTCGCTGGGAGTGCGTATTGGGCAGGTGCGTTCTGACATGTGTGTCGGGAGGGAAATTACTCTTCTGGACTCCACTTACCCGGCCGTATAATTTGCAGCTATCAACGTCAGGTACCAGACCAGGGATCTGGCCAGCAACAAGAGGAGGTGCCATTGCAACCGCACTGGTAACGGGCACGATTGTAGTTCGATTGGGATGGACTTATATAAGTGCAACCAGGTGCTGAATGACCCATTGGTGGGGGCAGTGAGGGCCAATTGGTGTAAAGTTCGACGCTGTTGGGTCTAATCACACCAGATGGCGTGTTCGAGCACTGATGTCATAATCAAGCGTTTCATATGCGATGATCTTCTCTTTGAGTGCCACCGAGCCTTTATTGTCTGATGTTTTATCGACTAAGAGATAAGTGTCACTTGTAGATCGATCGGGGCTCAAAAGAAGAAGTGGTGTAGAATAATTAACTTTTTTATCCCCCAATTGACGCCCTAGGAAATCAAAACGGTAAGTGTCATTGCAAACACAGCAAGAGTGCAGATTGCCCAATCTACCAAAGACACAATTGTTTACGTATCGGATAGAATCGAGATGAATTGATGGGTGGAGCAGTGGAGAATTGTGCTATCAAGAGGCTGGAAATCTAATTATCATTAGATTGTTAGTTTTGCTCGTTATCTAATTTAGCCCTTGTGCACCTACATTTCCGTCGTGCTTCCTGGATCAAGAGCTGCAAGAATTCATTCTGCAGTAGATTACTGGTTATAGAAGTATGATCTAGTTGAAATTGCGGCTCCTCCTTAAACCACTATACTGCTTATTCGTGACAATTTCACTGAAGGTCAATAGAATGTTTTGGGAACAGCAACTTCACATCTTCACCCTCAATCACCAGCCTCTATTTAATTCAGAGCTATTTTTCAAGCTTCCATTCACTTCAATCCATTGACTCTCTATTCAATTCCATTCAATTCAATCCATTGACTCATTATTCAATACCATTCGGTTCAATCCGATCACTTTCAAAACTTCTATTCGGATGGATTCCCTCGAAACCTCTTTCAGTATTTCTTGTATGCATCGGCCATAGCTTGCCTTTCAAAAGATGAACTATAGCATCTCATCAATCACATCTCAATTTAGCCTGGATAAGCTTCAACTTAAAGGCAGTGCCTGACATGCACCTTGCCGTTTTCGGAATGTGCGAGTTTCGCAGCCATGCAAAAAGTAAATAAGTTTATTAACTATTAAAGGTGTGGTTCTAATTCATTAAGTAGATGGAGTGTAAGGGGAAATTAGCCAATCTAGAGGAAAATGTACTAGGTCCAGAAAAAGAAACCCTCACTGCTTAGAATAGCCTAGCAAAAACCGAGCAGAATCGTAGAGAAAGTTGTACTGATACACCGTTTGAACCATCATCATTCGTTCACTTCTAAGCTGGAACACCGTGCTGAAGATGGGGTCGTGGTTGGGGTCGTACTCCTTCTTTTTGTGGGGGAGGCTCGCAAGGCGGTTGAGGTCGTGGAACAAGTGGTCGATGGCAATGAAGGTGCCGGTCCGGCCCACGCCGGCGGAACAGTGCACGATGGGGACGGGACTCTTGGTACCGCCAGCAGCACCCACGGTGGCACGCACGTCCTCGGACAACCGCAACAACGGAACGATGGAGGGAGGCACCTTGGCGTCGGCCCACTTGTAGTAGTAGAAGTGGTAGACCTCCTTTTTTCTGTTGTTGTCCGCGGTCAACTCGAGCTTGGTCAAGAGATAGTCGCCGTCGTCGTTGTAGTCCTCGCCGATGTACGCCACCGTCAACAGGCCGAGGTCGATGCCGTCGGCCCGCACGCGCTTGGAGTAGTCCGACACGGGGTTGGCGGGGTCGGGCCAGTACTTGCTGCACTTGATGACGCCGCTTTCGACGAGGGGAGTGACCATGACGATGACGATGGTGTCGGTGCCCTGCGCGTCGGCCTCGTTGAAGGCCATGGACCAGAAGTGGTGGGCGGTGGACTCCAACGGGCCCTGGCACGCGATGTAGTTGTCGGAGTTGCCGGCGGCGTCGGTGACGCCGACGTAGGACGCGTTGATGTAGTCGGAGGCCGCCCCTTGTTTGACGGGAAGCGGCACGCGATTCTTGTTCCAGGGGAAGACATTGGAGTATCTGTTTCGGGGGACGTTGGGGGAGGCCATGGCATCGGAAACGGACCACAGGGAGGGCAGGTCGGCGGCGGACGTCGCCGACGAGGACGACACGGAGGGGGAGGGCGACACGATGGACCTGGCGTCGTGGCCGGCGGAGATTCGCCTGATCTCGATGGCATTGAGCAGCCCGAAGTTCTCGCGCTGGTTGAGGGTCAGGGCCCGGAGAAACAGCGGCATGGGAGGCATTCGTCTGAAGAGCGCGGGCAATTGGAACTTGGGGATGTGTGGAAGCACTTCCCGGATGAACAGAGGGTCTTGCAAACTGGGCCCGGCCATCGTTTACCAGAGGACACGACTAGTGTAGTGTAAAGGAAAGAAGGAGGCAGGCAGCCAGGGTTGCGGACAGGCCAGGGATTATAAGGAGTGGGTGGTGACACGGCGGGGTGTGGAGCGCTGGCGTGACGTCGAGTTTCACGCCAGCCTGTTTCACCAGGCTCAGGCTGCTCCAGCAAACTAGCCGTGCAATGGGGCCATTGGAACCGCCGGATAGGGAGTGTTTTCACGTGGCAGCCGGCCTGGCCGCGCGCCGCTAAAAACAGGCAACTAGCGACGGGTTCGAGAGAAGGACTAGACTGGAGGCAGTGACAGAACGGATCTATCACTGTAGCGTGCGTCTGTCTACCTTCCACTCTACCTTCCACTCTACCTTCCACTCTACCTTCCACTCTATCTATCTCTTTCACATAAACCATCTGTCTATCTATGTGTCCATCTATCTACCTCTCCATCTATCTATGTGTCGTTTCTCTCTCTCTATCTATCTCTCTCACTATCTCTCTATGCTGGGTGGCGTGGACGGGTCAAGAATCCACTACCAGACACACTGCCCTTTCTGGCAGTATGTCACATTGCTTTAGACGCGTATCTTGCCGCCATGCCGGCAACTTCACTGTAGACACTCCTCCCCACTGCCGTCGTCGCCAGAACCCTCCTCCCTGGCCTCTTCTTCCTCTTGCCATGACCGCCCTCGCCCCAATCACTGGACTTGCCATCGTGGTCGTGCGCGCCCGGCACAACGGCAATTAAGGAGTGTCGTGACTTTAAAACCACTTCGTACTCCTCCACTCCATCCACACCATGAGTTTCCCCAATCCTGCCACGTCGGTCAAGTTGGTGTTGTTGGGAGAGGCGGCCGTGGGCAAGTCGTCCCTCGTGTTGCGCTTCGTCAGCAACGACTTCCAGGAAAACAAAGAGCCCACCATCGGAGCCGCCTTCCTCACCCAGAAGTGCACCATTGGCGACAGAACCATCAAATACGAGATCTGGGACACCGCCGGCCAGGAACGCTTTGCGCTGTTGGCCCCCATGTACTACCGCAACGCCCAGGCCGCCTTGGTGGTGTACGACATCACCAAGCCCGCCTCCTTCATCAAGGCCCGCCACTGGGTCAAGGAGCTCCACGAGCAGGCGTCCAAGGATATCACGATAGCATTGGTGGGAAACAAGTACGACTTGGTCGAGGGCAACGAGGACGACTCCTTGAGAAAGGTCAGCGTGGACGAGGGCAAGAGCTTGGCCGAGGAGGAGAACTTGTTGTTCTTCGAGACCAGCGCCAAGACCTCCTACAACGTCAATGAGGTGTTCATTGGCATAGGCAGCAAGATCCCCGACACCTCGGCGGCGCAGCCCGAGGCCGTCAGAGAGAACAACCAGGGCAGAATCGACTTGACCAACAACAGCGCCGCCACCTCCGGCGGCCAGGGCGATTGTGCATGTTAGATCTCCCTTTCTCTTCCACACCTCCTCCACCACCACCACCACCACCAAGCATCTACAGTTTAGTTCTTCCATAATTCCTTGGGTTATTACTCCTTATTATATACGTCTTCATGCCCAGGTCAGGCATCATGTAGGTCTTCGGTCATTATGCGGTGCGCACCTAATATTTTACCACTTAATCTCCACTCACCTCCACTTTACTTCCACTTCACTTCCTTCACTTCTTCTTCCGCCATGGCCCTCAGAGTCGCCTACATTCCAGAACACTTCTCCACTCCTTTGTTCTTTGCCATCGAGCACAAGTACTTTGGCTTCGATGTCGAATTGACCCCCGTTATCGAGGGCTCAGGCAGACTCATCAACTTGTTAAACGCCAACGAAGTGGACATTGCCATCGGCTTGACCGAGGCGTTTGTTGCAGACATTGGCAAGGGAAACAGCCCCTCCTACAAGTTGATCGACACCTACGTCGATTCGCCCTTGTGTTGGGCGGTCAGCACCGGCGCGGGCCGTGATGAATTGACCAGTGCCTCGCAATTGGAAGGCAAGAAGATCGGAGTGTCCAGAATCGGATCGGGATCTTATGTCATGAGTTTCGTGTTGGCTCACGACCTCAAGTTCAAGCAGGCCTTCGCCGACTTCCCCATTCTCTCCAACTTCAAGAACTTGAGGGACTCGGTCAACTTGAAGTACGCCGACGAGCCTGACAAGAACAGTGATGCGTTCATGTGGGAGCACTTCACCTCTAAGAAGTACTACGACAGTGGCGAGATCAAGAAGATTGGTGAGATCTACACCCCATGGCCTTCTTGGGTCATCAACGGTAACGCCAAGTTGATTGAGTCCAAGCCCGAGTTGATCAAGCAGTTCTTGGCTGGCTTGAACAAGGGTATCGAGCACTTCAACAACAATCACAATGAGGCCATCACCTTCATCAGCACTAACCTCGACTACTCCGCCGAGGACGCTGCCGAATGGATCAAGACCGTCAAGTTCAACACCAAGGTTGGCCAAGTCGGTCTTGACTGGGACAAGGTCGCCAAGAAGACCAGTGAAGTGTTGCAGATCGCCGGTGTCTTGACTGACTCCAATGAAGTCATTGACCAAAGATTGAATGAGGGTATCATCAAGAACCTTTGAGCTGGAACATGCTAACTGTGCAATCTTGGAAAAAGGAAACATTATCAAGTGCCTTTAGATTTACTATGGTGCAATCTTGGAAGAAACATCATCAAGACCTATACATATATATGGTGCAATCTCGGATCATCAAGTAATTTAGATAGCTGTTTATGCTAACTGTTCAATTGGAGAAGAAAATTATTATCATAGCTCTACAAGCTCTGCTTAGTAGTAATCATTAAATCTTCTTACATACCCAATATTCACATTTATACACGAACGAGCCCAATGCACGGATATCTCCACTGTATCCACTCTCTATTTCCGATTCTCTCTTTTCAAAAACAAATCCCATTTTCTGTATGAGTTCTATCAAATCTTCTCTGGAAAGCTCCAAGCCTGTCATGATTGAAGGAACCTTTTCGTAGGACTCTCCTATTTTTCGTTGAATGTACAGCATCTTGAGGTCATCTTCAAAATGCCAAAGCAACGGACCGAAATTAATCCACGTTCCTCCTTGCTTCAAACAGTAATGGATGGTCTTTATGTAGTCTATGATGTTGCTGGCGGTGTCGAGGAAAAACGCCGTGACCAAGACGTCAAAATTGTTCTTATTTGAAGCTCTGAAGTCATTCGCAATCGGATCAGAACTGTAGGTGTCGGATACTGCCAAATTGGCAGGTCCGTACAAGTCTACGAACGAGCCGGCCGTCATGGACATCAAGTCCCCGTATTCAATGCCCGGATTCTTGCTTGCGAGTTCATGGATCTCGTTTGGGTTGCAATCGGGGATAGTAACTGGTCGTATCTGGTTGGTTCGTTTGACCAAATGTGATGCGTTGTGAAGATACGGGAAAATGGAATAGTTATGAGGATAGGTGCAATGGTTGAGAATCAAATTGGACGCCAAGAGCATATGGTAGCTGAACTCATTTCCCTGGCACCAAAAGCCCTTCTTGACCAATTCTAGCACCAACCGGCCCAACCCACATCCAGGGTTCAAGATCTTGATGTTTTGTCTTTCCTCAAGAACCGGATACATTCTTTCCAATTCTTCGATGATCCGGTGATAGCAAACGGCGATTTCTGCATTTCCATCGGAACTCCATTCTCTAGCGAACTGCAACAAGGTGGATCTGACCTTCTCATATTCATTATCAGTAGCAGGTTCCCACACCTTCGGGTCCGACGGAACCCCCCAATCTTTGGAAATCGACAAGGCCAAGTTCTGGGTGAACTCCTGGTTGATGGCAATGCACTTCTTGATATCTTCAATGTGCTGGAGGTACCATGGAAGCAATTCCTGTTCTTGGGAGCTTAACGAATTGTACTTGATCGTACGGGGTGTAATGAGCTGTTCGTATTCCCAGGAATGCAAATTGTAAAATGCCAGAAGGGTAGACGTCAACGCTTTGTATTCTTCTATGTCCTGACTCATTGCACATGGAGTAGTCTAGTTGCCTCCAAATCACTAAGATAGTAATTGGTCGTGTACGAGATCGGTTATGTTCCTGGGACAGGTTAGATTATGCAACCTTGACGTAGGAGAAGCAATTGATAAGAACAATTAGATTCAAGGGTCCAAGGTTCCTCAGATTTACAATTTGATTCAAATTGTTAGCCATACATTATTTCTTTTTATTTTGTAGAGTGAATTATTCTCGAATAAGGACCCAGGTCCGTCACTTTTTGCCCGATATCAGTCACAACGTCATCTTGTCAGCAAATGGCGAAATGGAGATTGAGAGCTATTTCAGCAAAAGCACATACAAGCTATTGATCCCCTGCTTCAATACTAAATTCATAGTTTTTGGTTGTTCTCTTATAAAGTATACTCTTCATCAATTTTAGTGTGCTCTGTGCCATTATATTGTAATAAATACCTATACTGACTCTGCCTTCTTGAACTCCTCCCAAGATTCGTTCAAAGTAATAAAAACCGTCTTGCAAATCAACTCGGATTCCTTGTCGTCCTTGCATTGTGAAGCAAGCTTATCTGGATGGATAGAACTGATCACCTTCATGTATTGAATTTTTACCTGTTTTGAAAGCATCAAATCATTAGTGGTCAATTTCCTCAAGGCAGGCTTCATGTTAATATTTGGTGGAATGATTTCATCGAGGTTCGATAAGAGAGCTCTCAAATTTCCCTGTTTTGGTTTCGACCAACTTCCTACCTTGTTGTTAATTCTATCTTGAACCAAAGTGTCCACTTCCTCATTCTGGATACTTTTGGCTGGAGCAGATGCCTTAGGCTTCGGTGTTGGTCTAGGCTTTGGGGCCAGGGTCGTAGGTGCAGCCTTAGCCTTGTAGTTATGTGGGCTGACTATTTTATCCACTCTTCTCTTTCCATCCATAATTTTCTTATCCACAACACCGAGGTCTTTTACCAAAATGGTGTAAACTTTGAAACTGGCTTCATACTTTTCCTGCAATTCGAGGACTTCGGCCTTGTTGGTCAATAATTTTGTGTACCAATACTTTATTGGTTTTTTGGCTATATTATATCCAGGGTTTTGAATTTCATCCTCGCCAATTAAGGCTAAACCATTGTCAATGCTCTCCAAACTTTGCTTCAAATTACCCAACTGCTTGTTCACATTTCCTAAGTTGGAGAGAATGATCACTCTATTCTCATGCTTGGCAGGTAACTTGTTCAAGCAAAGATTATATGCCTCAAGAGCGCCTGAATAGTCCCCTGTCCTGTATGCTTCCAGAGCAATTGACTTATGCGTGTTGAAGTCTGTTTCCTCAAATTGATTCAATGGTGTAGAATCCCTCATGGAAGATTTCAATGAAGATTGCGCATCTGGAGTAGAAAGACCCAATAAATCAATTGCTGGTTCTGGTGCTTTGGCTGGTACCACTGGTGCCTTGCTAGCAACAACTGGTGCTGGGGATCTAGACGCTTGGCGAGATGCTGCTGAAACCTGAGGAGAAATTGACCTTGTTGGAGTGTTTTCTCTGGAGAAAGACTTGTTGGTAGGGGGAGCAAAACTTGGGGGACTTTCTTGGCGACGTCTGTTTGGAAAATCTTGTTCAAAGTTATTAAACAGATCCGATCTTCTTGGATTTTGCCTCTGAGTTGTCTGGTTACCTCTATTTTCCTCGGATCCAGGACCTCTAATTGTCTTAATTGCGGCATCTTTGATATTACCAAATCTGTTTTTGTTTCTTTCTCTTTCCTTTTCCTTCTGAAGTCTCATGAATCTTTCAATTTCCTCGTGATCCACATTTTCCGAATCGGAGCCATAGTCCAAATCTGCCTCTGAATACTTCTTCTCTATGGCATCTGCCTTGTACTTCTCTTGATTCTTCATCCACTCAGGAATATTCGAAGGCCCACCTCGAGCACTTGGATTCTGGAATTGCTCCAAATTTTTCATGACTGTTTTTTTGGACTTATTGAAAAGACTGTTGGCCGACTTGAAGAGATCCTGGCCCAACTCGTTGAAATTGATACCATCAGAAGGTCTCGAGTTCCTGGAAGGTCTTGAGGTGCTTGACGCAGAAGGTTCTTGGCCGGAATTTCTATTCATGATATAATTAACACATTCCTGGAGATTGGGTCCTTTCTTCCGAATAGCTTCATTGGCGTCTTCAATGGTAAATCCAATATCCACCAACTCGGCAATTACAGAATCTGCCCTTGAAACAGACGAATCTCCGGATCTAGATGAAGATCTGGATTCCTGTCTTGAAGCAATGGGTCTAGATTCCTGTCTCGAATCAATGGGTCTGGATTCCTGTCTCGAATCAATGGGTCTGGATTCCTGTCTCGAATCAATGGGTCTGGAGTCAAGACGTGAGGAAGTTTGTCTCTCGACTGGTTTGGGTCTAGCAGGAGGTGCTGCCGGTGCTTGTTCGGGAAACAAGTCGGTGAAGTCATCATCTAACAACGACTGACTGGATGTTTCACCACGCCTGGCAGTAGGCATGCTGGATTGGTGAATTGGTTTGGTGCTGGGCGTATCGAAGAATGCAAAAGGGTCGTCTTGAGAAGGCAACGACACTGTGGACGAGACAGCAGATGGGGTCTTCAAGGGGATCGAATAAGAAGGGCTTAAGATATCACTCGAGGGGGCCACAGAAGATGTAGAAGCTCCAGAAGAGTTGGAAAATATGTCTAGTTGTGACCAACTGTCCGATTTGGGGTTGTGCAACAGC
This sequence comes from Suhomyces bokatorum, assembly GCA_030568615.1. NCBI lineage: Eukaryota > Fungi > Ascomycota > Pichiomycetes > Serinales > Debaryomycetaceae > Suhomyces > Suhomyces bokatorum. Next base: position 127,354 of record JAJMGI010000026.1, on the reverse strand, counting down.
AGTAACAGGCTCTTTTGGAGGTTTTTTTGTTGTTGTTTTTGCCTTTCGGCCATTGACATGGTGTTCAGCTTTCTACCGCTACTCGCTGACAGGAAAAGGTCGGCAAATGCATCATTTTTGGGAGGCATCCTTCGGATGATAATAGCTATACGTGGTGAAAATGATGAAGTTTATGAAGTTCCAGATCGGTCTAGTCCTGCATATTGGGGATTTGCAAACTGTGGGCAGAATCGAGAAGTTCCAATCTGTAACGGTAAGAAAGAATTATATATAGGCGTTAGATGTCTTCATTCCTGATAATAGCCAATCTCGTTCAAGTCAATTGAGGTTTTGGTCATTTCCAAATGGATAAGTCAGATTTTATAAAATTTTGCCTAATTTTTATAAATTTCCCATATCCAGAGCATTTTTAACTTATACATAATTCATCCAAAATGTTACTTCTATACCGACAATTCCGACAAATTAGATGTCAAGACAACACATGATATCACTTCCGTATATTTTAGGAATGTCAGGAGTCTAATTCGTCTCGAGCTATTCTCTTGAGACATAAAATATTACCAAAATCATGCGTAGAGCCAAAAAAAGATTCACCAAAATTAGGAAAAATAGGCTACAACTAGAAAAATCAGGACAAAGACAAAACTTCAATCTTAAGACAAGGTTGAGTTGACCTACAGTACACTCTGCAATTGTCTTCCATATCTTATCTCGACCTCCTCATCTTGTTTTCGCAGTCAAAAAGTCGTGTCCCCACCGCCCATCGGGTGAAAATTTATCTAAATGGTTAACAGTATTCTTTACTAACTAATCACTTCAAGATGCATTTGATGTACACCTTAGGTCCAGATGGAAAGAGAGTCTACACCTTGAAAAAGATCAACGAGGACGGTGAGATCACCAAGTCTGCTCACCCAGCTCGTTTCTCCCCAGATGACAAGTACTCTAGACAAAGAGTTACCTTGAAGAAGCGTTTCGGTTTGTTGCCAACCCAAAACTAAGGCTACCACCTATACTACGATAGGAGCTTCTTAATGAAAGTCGATAAGTGAACGAAATTTATTTGACGGAAGATCTATCTTCCCAAGCCTGGTTATTACATTTAACGGAGCTCATCGAGTTATTCAAGGCAACTTATGCACATAATTTCGATCTGTGTACTATAAAACTCTTTCAATACATAGGAATACAAGGCATTTAAATATGGATGAATTAGTAGGTTTTGTCTTTTCAAACTAATTGGAACTGAAAATAATGATTAGAAGCAAATCTCCACTTAAATCTTCTAAAGAGCCACACGTTAGCCTTTATGTATATTCATAAATGGAAAGGAATCTAGTGGGACTTCTGATTAACTGATTTCGTCCTAGTAATGGCTGGTTCTTTGTAGATTTCGAATATTGATATTATTGGGGGAGGATTGGATTGGGCCACAAGCATTTCAATTAGCAAAAACTAGAGGACATTTTTCTTGGGAAGTCTTCTATGCTGGCAGACTTCTATGTTGGCAGACATCTTTGTTGAAGGAATTCTGTATGTGGCTTCTTCTATATTTTGGATTTGGGATCTCATTCAAACGAATACGATCACCATGGCGGAATACCACAAATGTTGTATTACAATGGGTCCTTTTTCTGCCCAGTGGCTTCCAAGTTGAACTCGGCATTCCGCAAGTAGCTTTCCCACATCTGGGCCAATACCTCTGTGTCCAAGTTGTGTCTTGCAACCTCCTGTAAACATTTGTTTACCGTGACCACCGATTCGTTCAAATTTTCCTAAAAGTTAGAATGGACCAGCATTGACAAAAGCACTACATACCATGTTGCTGATGATCCTGGAAAGCAACGCATTTTGAGCTTGTTCGTGTGGGTTCTCCATGTTGTTAAACACTAGTAACGCGATACATAGTTATGTAGGGGTTTGGTTTTAGTTGGTGTGCGACACACGACCCGCCAAATCAGACAGCTCCAACTGGCAGTGTCCCATCCGAAGAAAAGCACCAAAGACTTTATCCTGAAATCTCTGTCAAAAGTACATTTATCCCGCTTTTGAAGAAGTCCCTGGTAGAATATTTATACTGGTCTTTCAACCTACAGAGTCAGCATCATGGATTTTGTACAGAAACTTCTCCTCACAGTCATAATAGCCTTACTCCTCGGAGTGGCTTCCTTTGCATTTCAAAATGGGGTCAGGGTGTCGTCGAAGAACGTCTCGCCTTACCACAAGCCCAGTTTTTTGATTTTGGGCAACAATGGAGCAGGTAAGTCGGCTCTTTACTACAAGTTGATTGGAAACTCACAAGGCGAAACCGACCAGCCCATAACGAATACCGTTTCTTCAATTGAGCCTAATTTCTACGACATCATCTTGCCATTTGCCAGCAAGAGTATCAGCAAAAAGTACCAGTTGGTGGACTATCCTGGCCATCTCAAATACTTCCAACTTCTCAACAAGTTGATTTTGGAGGACATCACCTTGGGTAAGGTCCGCGGTATCATCTACGTTATTGACTCTTCGTCAGCCAACTTCGCTGCCAACACCGAAGTAATCTCGAAGTTCTTATTCAACTTGTTCTCCACCACCGAAAGAACCCCAAATGGGGTTGATGTTTTGTTCGCCATCAACAAGTCAGAGTTGTTCGACTCCATCCCCGTTCACAGAATTAGAGCTACCTTGGAGACTGAAATCGACAAGTTGATCCAAAACGAATTGAATTCCGTTGACAAGAACTCGGGGATTGATAAAGATGAAGACGAAGATGAGGGAAGTGTTGGTCATGAAACGTTGAGAGAGTTCTGGTTAAGTGTGGTGTCCTCGTCAAGACAAAAGTTCACATTTGACAAGCTTGAAGGTAATACCGACTTTGTCGCTGGAAGTGTGTTGAAATCCAAAATTGAAGCATGGGAAAATTGGATGGATGAGAAGGTTGTGAACTAAGCATTCATCAATGGCCAAGCTTCTTACATCGCTGACGTATAAAAGTTCACTCGAAATAGTAAAATACTAGTAATAATTATGCGAGATTAAGCTCTAATATACATAAATTGATTTCGTTGCCTGATCTACAGACTAGCCTAGTTTATTGGTAGGAGCCGATGGGAAGAATGATGAGTCCAGTTGTATCTTTTTCGTTCTGGCTCGGTTGAATTTGATCTTGTTGTAATTTTGGATTCGTGAGGTGTAAATTCTCTTGTCCAATTCGTAGCTTTTGAATTGAAAGCCGGCGATTTTGCTCGACGTAGTGTTGATTTCTAAAGTTGAATCCTTTATTTCTTGAGCCAACTTCTTGTACTTCACGTCATTCGAGTCGTTACTATCTTCGGTCACTTCTTTCTTTTCATCCAGAGTGTCTTTCTTCGATCCGCTCCAATAGCCAGACACAAGAGTTGTGAATTTGTATGGCTTCACATTTTCTGCCTGTTCTTTCAAACGGGCTACTTTGGCTTCTAATTCTCCTTTCAGCTTAACCAAGGCATTGTATTCTTCAGTCTTTATACTGGTTGCAAATTGACTATCCTTGAGATGGGAATCACACACATAGAAGAAGTCGACACTGTTCTCCGAAAGAAGAACTGTACAAGTAGATTTGTAGCAAATGAAACACGACTTGGAATCTGAAGCAGCCACCTTCTTAACCAAATAGGTATTGGGGAAGGGTGGGCCAGTCTGTGGAGAGGCACTCATGGGGTTACTTCAGATCCGTTTTTTTCTCATTTGATATAAACGAGTGGTACAACTAATACTGCGAAGAAAGCGAGATTAAAAGCAAAGAGAAAAACAAGAGATATTACTTACAGGTTAAAGAGCTTAGATTGATAGAATAGTGCATGTAAGAATATATATGGTATAGTTTGGTTGCAGGGACCTATGAGACGGAAAGTGGGTATTAATTCATTCAATTTCACTATTTGGTATTAATTCATTCCATTTCCCTATTTTGTTATCTTACAGAGAACAATAGGCGATTTAAATTGTGCAAGGATCACAAGAGGATATTAAGTAAGGGCTTTTCTCACGTAGACATACAATTGGTGCCTATTTTGTCGAATTGAAGAATGAATTGACGACAGAGTGTCCAGATGAGAAAACTTCCTATTGAATTCATGTGCTCTTCTTGATAATAGTCTCGATTCTATTGAATTAAGTAATTACTCTGTTGTATTTTCTGAGACACAGAATACTTGGGGTATAATTGTGTTATGTTTGAATCGAGAGAGCAAGAAGTTTCTAACAACTTCAAACCCGAGTGAATATAGGCTAACTCCGAGATAAAGAACTACGTATATTTAAGTATCTTTACATTGAATGGTGAAGTGGGCAAACAGCTGCAAATTGATGATTAAATCTTGGCAATAGACAAGACAAGAACTTTATTCACGTCCATACTACTTTGAGTAATGATTCTATTGATTGACCAACTTTAATTTATCGTAGTGGAGTAATCATACAGTCTATTCTTTGCCATTTTGTTCCACAATAGTAGAGGAATAGACGTCGATACTACAGTTCCAAATTGAATTTCGACTCTAAATTACGTTCTACTTTGCGGAAGACATTGAAATGCATCATATCTTTAACCAGCATAATGAGATATCATCTGCAACATATGAAATATTGCACTTTTCATCTTATCCAACTCTGGATCTAAAAAACACTTGATGAACATCATATCTTTAACCAGCATAATGAGATATTATCTGCAACATATGAAATATTGCACTTTTCATCTTATCCAACTCTGGATCTAAAAAACACTTGATGAACACAAGGAGCCCAAGAAAAGGAATTTTCAAGACACTGTCCATCCCGCTAGTCACATCCATAGTAGCATCCTCCACGTGAGATCCCTGCCAAATAATATCCAGTCTAAGCCCCTCACGTGACGGCCCCGTCTTCCAGACATAAATCCACCACACCACCCCCGAGATCCTAACCGGCACACTGTACCCCGTCTCCGGCCACATCCATACACAGTCTATAATGCTACAAGCTGTACGTACCCGTGGTCGTCAAGCTGGCAACTGCCGTTGCTGGCAAAATATGCCTCGACGCACCTGGCTTCGTTTGCATGGACTAAATTCCGGCATTCCCTGTGCCGAACGTTCCCATTGGCCGAGGAGGGCCCGGTCCACAAAGTGGTCATTACTTGCGAAGGGCAACCACGCCCTACAAACACGCCTCCATGGAATTGGTGGAAACAGACCACCCCAGGAGAACCCAAACCACCACTTCAACCCATCCAACCCCATCCTGCCCCAACATCCCCACCCACCATCTCGCCTAGTAGCACCACCACTTTATGCCATGTGACGTCTTCTCCACAATCTCGTCCCACAACCCCAAATGAAGTGGGCCACACCCACCCCACTCCGGCTGGTTTGGGCCTAAATGGACCCATTGGGCGCAGCCCCCTCAACCGGTCTAGCCCCCGACCGCGTGCGCGCACCAATAAAACTTTTCCTTTCTCTTCCTTTGCAAACTCATTTGTTGTTTTACCTCCCTTCGTAAACGTAAGTCTCCTTCACCTCAGCACCAGCTACCCGGGCACCAGCACTTAGCCAGTCCCTCGTCCACCCCGTCCTTGCGTTCTAACCAACCCCAGTCCAGCGTCCGACCAGCTGCACCCTCCCCCCGTCTCTCCTCCTCCTCCTCCTCCTCCTTCCTCGGACACGCCCCTACTCACCCTCGTCAGTAATTGTCCAGCGTACTCCCACTATACGACGAGTATCCTCCACCACCACCACCCACAAACTTGCTTAGCAGCGTACTCGAATCCACCCCGGCTCCAGTACTGATTGATTGACCCCTAGGCACTTTCTTTGTGACACGTATCATCACCTCCCCCCGTCGTCCGTCCGCCCCACGCCACCGCGCCCAATCAAATCCTTCCTCCCCAGTATCAACATAGGCCATTGCCACTGCATAACATGTCTACAGAACACCAGGAAGCCGACATCGACTCGATAGTCGACAGATTATTGGAGGTCAGAGGCTCCAGACCCGGCAAGCAGGTCACCCTCTTGGAACACGAAATCCGCTATCTCTGTACCAAGGCCAGAGAAATCTTCATCCAACAGCCCATTCTCTTGGAATTGGAAGCCCCCATCAAAATCTGTGGTGACATCCACGGCCAATATTACGATTTGTTACGACTCTTCGAGTACGGAGGCTTCCCACCCGAGGCCAACTACTTGTTCCTTGGTGACTACGTCGACAGAGGCAAGCAATCCTTGGAAACCATCTGTTTGTTGTTGGCCTACAAGATCAAGTACCCCGAGAACTTCTTCATTTTGAGAGGTAACCACGAGTGTGCCTCCATCAACAGAATTTATGGTTTCTACGATGAATGTAAGAGAAGATACAACATCAAGTTGTGGAAGACTTTCACCGACTGTTTCAACTGTTTGCCAATTGCCGCCATCATCGACGAGAAGATCTTCACCATGCACGGTGGTTTATCTCCCGACTTGAACTCTATGGAACAAATTAGAAGAGTCATGAGACCAACCGACATTCCAGATGTGGGTTTGTTATGTGACTTGTTGTGGTCGGATCCCGACAAGGATATTACCGGTTGGTCTGAAAACGATAGAGGTGTTTCCTTCACCTTTGGTCCTGATGTCGTGTCGAGATTCTTACAGAAGCATGACATGGACCTTATTTGCAGAGCCCATCAAGTGGTGGAAGATGGTTACGAATTTTTCTCAAAGAGACAGCTTGTCACCCTTTTCTCTGCCCCTAATTACTGTGGTGAATTTGATAACGCTGGTGCCATGATGAGCGTTGACGAAAGCTTGTTGTGCTCCTTCCAAATATTGAAGCCTGCTGATAAGAAGCCAAGATTCCCCGCCTCGAATGTCGCTAACAACAGACCTGTGTCAACTCCAAGAAAGCCCAAGAAGACCGGCAAATAAGCCCATCGAGATTCTTGATTTTGGCCCTTTTTTATCAGTTTGTTTTTATTTCATTTGTTACTACCAGCATGCTCAAATCCTCCATGATTTGTATTTTGCTACAAGTCCATCTATCTTGGATAGATCCCTCCTCCACCCATTAATTCACAACTACATCCATTAAACACCACACACACCCAACAGCAAAACGACGAAATAATCAGTGTGCTTGTGCAAGAGTTCATGTTTGTTTTTAATTGTCCCATGATTTCACCACATTAACAGATCATCAAGCAATCCAAAATAACAATCATTTGTACATACAAAGAATGTTAGGGGATTGAAGACTATATAGACATACTTGTGATCTCTCTTCTGATCCTGCTCCAATAGATTATCCACACGTACGCGCAAAAACACTCAGAATGAAGAAGAATCTGCAGAGATCAAGATAGTTAGTTTGGATCGTTATATAGACATGCTCTAACTTTCCTTAGTATAGTTTCCTCTACTTTCTTCTATAATCCTTTATTTCTTGACTCTATTATTAGTTAGTTATTTAGTCTTTTATAATTATCTTTAGAAGATGCAATCAATAGCGCAACTGATGAAATGTCAGATACCATTCACGGATGGAGATATTGATGCATGGCTGAAGATTTTTGCTGTTGATTTTGGTGTTTATGAATATACTTGTGATTTGATGGTTGCGAATATGAGATTGTTTGTCTGCGAAAGCCGAAACACAAGGGGAAAGCTTTTTTATATTTAGCTAGGTAGTACAATTATATTAAGATATTAAATATGACCTTCCCAACCAAGCTTATAACTTGGAGCGTTCGCCCCGCGTTTTCCGTGGACGTTTCATTGTTTTGGTGCATTTATGTTTTTCTGCTACAGTTCAATACACGAACGTATTAAAGTACGATCCGTAACAGAAGGCAATTCTTGAGAGAGTCCCACTGAGAGGAATGTGCTTTACAAGAAGCGGGACATACAAAATCAGAAATCAATTATCTGTTGATCTACAATTATTGCTTGATTAAATCAAATTAAGGAATCTGGGACTGAGTCTAATAGTCCAAGGAGTTGCAATCAAGGCAACTACTTTATGAGATTCAAATTATATGAGATAATTACATCCTATTAATTGAATTTAATTGACTGAGTATATTAATTGATATTAATTGACTGAGTATATTAATTGATATTAATTGACTGAGTATAATTGATATTAATTGACTAAGTATATTAATTGATTTTAATACTCTACCTACGGACTTAGTCACCCGCGATGTTGATCGAAATACGCAGTCACGTCACGTGAAAAACACACCAAGTCACGCGCAAAAGTTTTTCATTCACTCCTGCTCCTGCAGACAGAACACTTTGGTTGCAGACGACTACACACTGCGCGACCTGGTGTATGAAAAAATTTACAAGCTCCAGTAGTTATCTAGACAGTACCTTCATAAGACAGACAACATGGTATGTTCAGCTAGAGACACAGAGGGAACAGTGATAGTGTATGAGATGAAGCCACCAAGATGAAAAATGAATCCAAGCAGTTGCATCAGGACGAACAACCCCACGCAAATTCGATATGTCGTTGTTGAAATCAAGGTTCAGTTCCGGCAATCCAAGCATTACCCCCAAGAATCCAGTTAATGGAGCCAGCATGAGTCAAGAGTTATAACCAGGCCACCAGTGACTAGGTACCATGATCGAATCACCGAAAATTTCAATGCATGTCGAGTTGGAGGAGTTCCCTCCTCTCCCCACAGGCCCCAGGAAAAAGTTTTCTCAACAGTTTCACTATCCCTCAATTCTTCACAATAAGCGAATACTAACATTGCAGGTTTTAGTTCAAGATTTATTGCACCCAACTCCAGCTTCTGAAGCTCAAAAGCACAAGTTGAAGACCTTGGTCCAGGCCCCAAGATCCTACTTCATGGATGTCAAGTGTCAAGGTTGTTTGACCATCACTACCATCTTCTCCCACGCCCAAAGTGCTGTCACCTGTGAGTCTTGTTCCCAAGTCTTGTGTACTCCTGCTGGTGGTAAGGCTAAGTTGACCGAAGGTTGTTCTTTCAGAAGAAAGTAAATCTGCGGACTTCATCTCTTTACACACATAAAAGTACACTCACAAGTGGTCTAAGACCGCTGTACAACCATCCCTACAGTAACCACTCAAACCTCGTCATATATTAATATAATATATACAAGTAATTGTCCAGATGTAGATCAAGTGCGCTATTATGGTTGACCTTTAAGCAAGAAGTTGAACTTATGTGATGGTATGTTTCAAATAGAAAGTTTGACAAATAGTAAGCTACGTGCTAACCAGTAACACTAAATTGTCCTCGATAACTATTATGTAGTTAGCTGTCAATTATTCTTGTTTGTTAACTATTATCTAGTTAGGTGTCAATTATTGTTGTACATTAAATCATTCATGATACTAGTAAGCTGTCAATTATTGCAGTATGGAGTCTATTAAATTATTGTTAACCAGTAGCTCTCAAATATTCTTGTAACAATAATCATTCTTGTTGAATAGTAAGCTCTCAATTAGTCTTGCACATTAAATCATACTTGTTAACTAGTCACTTGATCATATTTGTTTTCTAGTCACTTGATCATATTTGTTTACTAGAGGCTATCATTTGATCATTCCCTTTTCATCATAAATAGCTCCAGGACCTATTATTTCAATAGATCGAGCACATTAACTCATGCATCTACACATCTCATCAAGTGTATCACGTTCCTAATTAACTTTAGAGGTTGTATGAAAATCTATAGAATTACAACTTTGGTTTGGTACAGAATCTCACCACCTCGTCGATAGCCTTTGCAACCTTGTAGACGTTTCCATCGTTCAAACCAGCAACAGAAGCACGACCACTGGAGACCAAGTAGACACCGTGTTTTTCCTCCAATCTAGCGACCATTTCGGGGGTCAAGCCGGTAAACGAGAACATACCGGTTTGGCTGACAATGTGGTCCCAGTTACCAGGAGTCTTGAACTCGTCGGTCAACAAGTTACGCAAGGCATGTCTCATCTTGTTGATTCTGGAACTCATGGTGGTCAAGTCCTTTTGCCATTGGGCCTTCAATTGAGCATCACTCAAGATAGTGGCGACCACCTTGGCACCGTATGCTGGAGGGTTGGAGATCTCGGATCTGATGATCTTGTTCAACTGGGACTTGATGGCTCTGAGCAAAGGAGCAGCGTCGTCACCGGTGGTGCCAGGAGGAGTCACGACGTGCACAGCACCGACTCTCTCACCGTACATACCACAGTTCTTGGCGAACGACTGACATATCACGATGGGGGTGGAGATGAGTCTGTCGTCAATGGCGTGTCTGATGGCAAAGTTGTCTTGATCCAAACTGCCCGAGGCGAAGCCCTGGTAGGCCGAGTCGAACAACACCAAGTGGTTGTTGTTGTCCAACTCCTTCAAGATGGAGGTCCACTGGGACTTGGTGGGGTCCAAGCCGGTGGGGTTGTGGGCGCACGCGTGCAACAAGAAGATGGAGCCCTTGGGGGCGGCCTTGATGGTGGCAAGGAAGCCGTCAAAGTCCAAGGACTTGGTGTCGTTGTTCCAGTAGGGATAGTTCTGCACGTTGAAGCCGAGACTGGAGAAGATCTGGTTGTGGTTGGCCCAGGTGGGCTTGGACAAGTAGATGTTGTGAGCGCCGGAGTAGAAGGTCTTGAGGAAAAGACCCGCCAAGTGCAACGCACCAGTGCCGGACAAGGACTGCTGGCTGGCGAGTCTGGACTCGGCAAACGCCACGGAGGAGGGGCCCAAGATGACCTTGGCGCTCTCCTTGACGAAGGGCTCGTAGCCGCTGATGGACAAGTACTCGTGGTTGTACTCGGGCGAGGCCACCAACTTGGCCTCGGCCTGTCTGACGGCAGGCAAGATCCAGGGCTTGCCGTTTTCGTCTCTGTAGGCGCCAATGCCCAAGTCGACCTTGTCGGCACGGGGGTCGGCGGTGTATCTGGCCTTCAAGCCGAAGAGGGGGTCTGGGGGCAACTCTTTAATGCTGGGGAAAAACGACGCCATGGTGGGAAGGGGACGGGAAAATAGTTGGGGTGGAGCACACTCGGACTTTGTAGTCTTATATATGGGCCAGGGCGTGAAAAGGTGCATATCAGCCGAGGAATGCTGGTGCACACACGTCCACGGGAAAACTGGTGTTTTCGGAGGTTGTGGAGGACGAGGAGTTTTTTGGGTGGGGTGGGGATGGAAAACGGCAACCGCAGAAAGGGTCGGGTGGCAGGAGATCACGGGGGGTGGTCCGAACGCCGATGTGCGTTGTTCCTTTGGTGCGAGTTGCGGGAGGGGAAGCCATGTGAGGGCGACGGTCACGTGACCGCGACGGGTAAAGTCGGGCGACTTGGGGTTAAGGGAGTGGAACTGGGTGGAATTGAGGGGAGGGAGTGAAGAGTGAGGTTGGTAGAGTAGAGGGGTACACGGAGATCCAGATAATGATGAAGAGGTTGAATTGAAGTGGTGAAGTGATTATTTGATTATGTGCTTATGTGCTTATTTGATGTTGTTGTTTGGATGAGTTATTTAGTGTAGTTGTCTGATGGTGCAATATGGGTGAATGTCTGCGGTAGCAGAATGCAATGCCGGCGCCTCCGCCTGTACCGAGCAATGGCGGCTCTGCAGTGGTGAACCGATAGGCGCGAAATAAATTTCACGGGGTAAACGCCATGAGATACTTTACTGGCCTGGAGGATAGCCGAGCCGTAGCTGGATCATGTGGAAGAGACTGAAAGGGTGAAAGTACATTGTGATAGTGACCGTGAGTTTCAGTGTGACAGTGTGACCGTTACAGTTACAGTGTCATCAGGAGGGACTTCGGGTTCCTGGTGGATTGGGCTGGGGTCATTGGGGTAATGGTGGGGGGTGCATAGCCCCGAGCGTTGGCGGGTACTGTTTTCCTTCAGGCGGGGGATCGCACTCAACCGAAATATGGCGGTTACAGTGGCTACGGCCAACCGTGCGGCACCACAATAATTAGAGTGTAGAGAGATTAGTGAGATTGGAGAATCTATAGAGAGAAGAGGATTAGTGAGAATGGAGAATCCATAGAGAGAAGAGGATTAGTGAGAGATTGGAGAATGTATAGAGAGAAGAGAGATTACTGAGAGTATAAAGTGGTTCACATTCCATAGGATTGGTCTCATTTGCTTTAGATTGTTGCTTTGGATTGTTTCGTTTACTCGGCCATCACATTATTTGCTCTTCACTTTGAAAGATCTTTCTCAACTTCCCGTCGCGTGACAGTCGGGGTTCTATTCTTGGGTCGAGGCGTTTATACTCCAGGACTTAAGCACATTGCTCTTGATTCGGACTTCCACATTGGGGGAGATTTGCCTGGAGTTAAGCGCTGGACTAGCCTAGATGATGCGGACCCTGATCACATCTAATAATGTTCTTCATCAAATGATGGCATAGAATGTGGTAATATGGTATAGGTTTCTCCTTAATTGATGGTATGTTTCTCCTGATGTGTTTCTCCTGATGTGTTTCTCCTGATGTGTTTCTCCTAATGTGTTTCTCCTAATGTGTTTCTCCTGAATTGACGTGTTTCTCCTGAATTGATGGTGTCTATAATCTTGTATTATTAGCTACTATGATATGTAGTGCAGAAAGTCATTACGGTGATACAAACCTATTCATGGTGGTGCCCAACAGACAACTCATGGTTATGCATACTTAGCGGCTTGAGTTGTGGAGCATAGAAGTCATGGTTACGCAGACTTAGCTCTTTATATGTGGAGTAAATCCGACTGGCAATGGGCTTATATATTTAGATGTTTGAATTGTGTTGATGTTTGAATTGTCCTGCCCAACAGAGACGGTCAGATTCTCGTCTATACATGTTTTTGTCTTGGACACCACGCCTAATAACTTGAGCCTTGTAGTTTTTTTAGAGATTTTGGCGGTTTTCACATCGAGCACGAAATGAAGTCATGCAGAAAGACTGCTCTTCATCTCCACAGTATCAACACGAATAAGCGCTGAATTAGTGTATCCCTTTTTTCGGAGTACTTTATAGCTTCTAGAATAATTCCTGTAACCACGGTAATGGTGTTGTTAAGTCAAAAATACATAATTCCGAACATATCAAATCAATAACGAATCTAAAGCTCTGTACCTGGTGTCAATGCTTTTAAAATTGACAGTTTAAATATTTTCATGCAAGCCTCGATTTGATCTCGTGGAAACTCCGCTTGCTTTAAATCGGTTCGTTATTAAATTTGCAAACTAATCAATTACCTACTTCCTTTCTAATTAGAATAACAATTCAATTCGTTGTGTTAATCTGTGAAAGTATGTACTCATACTGCATACCTAGGTTTAGATAATTTCCATGAATCAGGTAAATAATTGTTCAAGTTTATTGGTTTTCATTCTCCCAATTTCCACATACGCACACATCAAAAAGTTCAAAGAGCTCTTTTCAAGAACGATTTTCTTAATTCCCATGAATTTTACAGCCCCGTCCAACTACTTCGGTATTTACTAAACAAATTGAACAGGGAATTGGATTCGATTGTACTAACTTCGATTTTTTCCATATGTTTCAGATTTATTAGAAAGGACATATTTCTTTGAAAGTTCTTCCACCTGTTCTATATTTGAATCAGGAAAGAATATCAGTACGTCGAGGAAATCAGAGAGGTTCATCCTTCTAAACTTAACTTATCAGCCATTTGTTGAAATGATTATCTTGTCAACAGATGAACTACATTCAATCTGAGTAGAGTATATGCTTTTAACCTACTTACTATAGCAGGTCACTTAAACCACCGACTTGACCTCAAAGAATCTCTTCAAGTAGTAGATTTGGAAGATGGAGTTGACAGCAACAACAACAATTTGGAAGACCGACCACCACTTGACTCTGGAGTTAGTGGACTCGGCAGTGTTTCTGTGGGTTCTTTCACGAATAACCAAGTAACTTTGCTCAGCCTTGACATCGTTGGTCTTTTCGCTCAACTTTTGGATGGCGTAGTCTAAGGTGTCAACCTTGGGGTCGTTGACATCAACATAGACAACACCATGCACATTGAAGGAGACATCCAAGTCGACTCTGCCGGTTTTTTCGTTGGAGAAACAGTACTCGTATCTACCGTCGGTTTGGGCCTGGATTCTGGCATCTCCGTGATCCTTGTTCTCTTCCTTCAACACAACCTGTCCAGAAGGAGTGTTGATGAAGAAATCCACAGTGTACTGCTCAGCATTGGTTGGGTTTCTGGATCCAGCCTGGTAACTGATGGCCAATTCGTCATTTCTCTTCAAAGTTTCGTAGAAACATTGCTTGGAATAAGGAGGAAGCAACACATTGTGTGCAGCCACCACTTGCAAAAGGGCGGCAATGAAGAAAAACACACTGGTTCTCATGATGGAAGTGTCGTAGAAGTGAAGGTTTGTGATTGATCTTCCAAACAGTCTTTGCTGTCCGGTCGCGTCAAGAAAAAACACGCACACGACCACACACGTGACTTTTCACACCCACGCGTGGTAGTTGCAAGGCAGTAACTATAACAGTCTCAGATGTTAAGCATTAGTTCATTTCTACACCCAGCAAAAGTATATGTATATTATAAATATTAATATCTGAGTACTTAATTAGATTTATAGGTAAGCGCATAATTGTGGGGAATGCTGATACGAGCATAGCATCCTCCGATATTTTGTGGATTTTGCAGCAAATGCAGTCCACATTAGAGTCATAACTCAAATAGTAAACATTAAGGTCATTATTCAAGGCAGTAAACATTAAGGTCATCATTCAAGGCAGTAAACATTAAGGTCATTATTCAAGACGCAACTCTTGAAGAGCCAGAGAAAGATCAGTATCAGTTTCAGAATTCTTCTGTTTGTCTTCCTTCTTCTGGTCATTATCATTAACATCTCTTCCATCTTCTTTGTTAATAATCTTACTGCTTTCTCCAACTTTACTGTCATAGCTGTCATTGTTCTTCTGAGCTTCATCTGGACGCTTTTCTTGCTCAATCTTGTCGGTAGTTTGTCGTATGGGTCCCTCACTCTTCTCCGTTTCTTGCTGGCCATTCTGTTCTGCAAGCCTCTTCCGCTCAATCTTCCTGCGCAACACTTGCATGTATGTAAGCTCGCCGTCTTTTTGCTCCTTCTTGTCCTTAGCTCTCCATAATACGAACCAATCTGGGGTAATGAAGTTGGGCTTCGGTATGAACCTTGCAGGTGTGCGATGCAAAAAGATTCCTTTATCGTATCTCAAGGTGAAGACCTGGGGCTCGCCATAATTGTAGGCTTGTAAGGCTTCTACTCTTTTGATGACAAACCGAAGTATCAAACACAACCAATTGTCTAGAAAAGTCCGTGTAAGAGTGCGAGTGTTTGGTATGCGTTCCTGGTCAAGATCAAAATCCACTTGGGTCACCGAATCAAGAATGCACTCGGGACTTCGGTTGGCCAAAAGTAGTTTCTGGATTCCTGCCAAATAACACTGCATCTTAGCCCGATCGAGCTTCAGCTTGTACGCCTTTCCCCAGGACTTTAGCTCCCAGTAGTGGTCCAATATGCTGTACTCATCGCACTGGCTGTAGTCAAAGTCATCGACCGCATCCACCTCGCAAGAAAGCAATAGCGAGAACTTTTCCTCCCAATCGAATTCATGCAAAACCATCGAGTTGAACTTCACCTTGTTGTCCTTTGCTGGGAATGTGTCCAGCGTAGCATAGGCTTCAAAGTTGTACCCGCACATTCCCGGGGGCGTGATCTTTTGGTTGTCGTTCTTAGCGGATTCAATGAAGATCTGGCCATCAACGACGCTTACGTGTAGAAGACAGGCGGGGCCCTTGAAGGGGATCTCAAGCAACTCCAAGATGCTTCTTCTCGAAGCGATCACATTGGCCTTGATCTTGGTGCCGTTTTCCTTTTCCCACTCCTTGATGGCGAGCAACTTGCTCGCCTGGATGGCGGCAACGTGGCGATGTCCCCCCTTGCTGTAGTTGTAGAAATCCTCATAGCCAGTCGACAAGTCGACCTCAGGCTCGATATTGCTCTTGATAGTCAGGGCAGCCTTCATGGTGTTGGTGATTTCCAAGTTTTCATCCCTTGAGTAATGGAGCACCTCCTTGACTTCAGCCTTGCGTATTCCTAATTTGTCAGAGTAGAGGAAGTCGACGAAGGCGGGGTTCTTCAATAGGGAAGCAGGAATGCTTCCATGCTGAACCGTCCTGTCCCAATCGAGGTCGAAGGAACCACCGTACGACACCATCAAAACGTAGTAAAAGAAACAGTGATGTGTTCTTCCCCCTTATAATGCGGGAGTCCAACGTTTTTAGCCGATCATAACGAAGATTCTCCCCTCCTTTTGCGCGCCACAAATTTACATTTTGGGAATTTCAATTATGGGATTTTCACATTGCAAGTGAACTTTTCTAGAATCGCGTTTCTACTACCTATTTACTCACAATAAGTCTTCCAGCCTCTCTGGACTTCTGGATGAGAAGTTGATCCACCAAAACCAAGGCAGTCATCGCCTCAACAATAGGCACCGCTCTTGGCGTGACACTGGGGTCGTGTCTGCCCCTGGCTGCCAAGACTCCGTCAGCTCCCTCGTAAGTGGCGGTCTCCTGTTCTTGGGAGATGGTGGCGGCAGACTTGAATGCCACAGAGAAGTAGATGTTTTCTCCGTTGGAAATACCTCCCTGGACTCCTCCCGAGTTGTTGGTTCTGGTTCTCAAGCCATTGCGTTCCTCGTCCAAGTAGAACATGTCGTTGTGCTTAGAGCCGGGAATCTGGGTACCAAGGAAGCCCGAGCCGAACTCGAAGCCCTTGGTGGCTGGCAACGACAACATGGCATGGGCCAAAGTGGCCTCCAACTTGTCGAAACAAGGCTCGCCCAATCCGATAGGGCAGTTTCTGACCACACAGGTGACCACTCCTCCAATGGAGTCCTTGGCGTCTCTGTACTTCTCAATGACCTTGACCATCTCGTCTCTCACGGAGGCGTCTGGACATCTGATAGGGCCAGTGGCATCGATGCCCTCTCTGGTGACCGTATTCAACAATTCCTGGAACTCCGGCTTGTTTGGGGTTCTGTCCATGGCGATTTCACCAATGCTGGACACGAAAGCGACAATCTCCACGTTGTTGGCTTTCTGCAAGATCTTCTCAGCAATGGCACCGGCGGCAACTCTGCCGATGGTTTCTCTGGCGGAGGATCTGCCTCCTCCAGAGGCAGACTTGCATCCGTACTTCTGTATGTAGGTCCAGTCTGCGTGAGATGGCCTTGGGTATAATTCGGTCTCAGAGTAGTCGTGAGGACGGTGGTCCTCGTTTTGAACCAACATACCGATAGGGGAACCCAAGGTCAAACCGTTCTCGGTACCAGATTGAATATGCACTTGGTCCTTCTCATTTCTAGGGGTGGACAACTTACTTTGGCCGGGTCTTCTTCTACTCAACTGAGGTTGGATATCAGCCTCAGTCAACTCTAAACCTGGAGGACAGCCGTCAACAATACATCCGACGGACTTGCAGTGGGACTCACCGTAGGTGGTGACACGGAAAAGGGTACCAAAACTGGACATTGTAGCTGGAGAGTGGAAGGTGGAAGATGAAAAATCGAGAAACCAGTGTGAGTAATATCTGATGATCGTATCACGTGCAAGGAGTCACCGTTTATATGCAGGAGCGCTCATAGACAGGTACACACATGCAACGATACATTATGCTTTATCTATTTGTAACGTAACTAGAACTTGGCATTGCTGGCCTTGGAGCTGACTGCGGCAATGGCACCGTCAGCCAATCCCGACAAAGGAATGTAAAGTTTCGAGAACCCTGCAGCGTTACCAGAAGCACTACCTTTCTTGACTCTCATGGCAATGCCCTGACTGATAACACAAAGTCTGACCAAGCCAAAGACGTATCCTAAAGTCCACTGGTCGAGGGCATTGTTGGAGGGGTCCTTTGGATCCCACGATGGTTGGCCATATGCCTCATGGTATTGTTTCAACCTAAGCTTCATCTCCTTAATTGAGTTAGGGTTTTCCATTCCAATATCGGTATCTTGAGGGTGGTACAACAATCTGTTGAGCTTGTTGGGGAATTGGAATGGCTGGAGGAAGTTGGCAAGATCGAACAAGGGGTGCCCGAAGGTACAGAGTTCCCAGTCTAATACAGCCATAACCTTCTTTGTTTTGGGGTGGAACAACACATTGTCTATCTTGAAGTCACCATGGATCAAGGACAAGTGCGAGGGGTCTTTTGGGGCGTGGTCGAGAGTCCACTTGCAGATAGCGTCAAAATTGGGGACAGGATCAACCACCTTACTCTGCAACTTTTGCACTCCAGACAACGTCTTGATTTGACGCTGGAAGTAGCTGGTCAGAGTGATCTTCTCCAAATTGTGGAATTGGGGAAAATGCTTCGCAGGAAGCTCCTTGACTAGCTTGTGGGCATCCAACAAATGGATGGCACTGATGGTTTCCATTACACTCTTCCAGTGCACTTCCTTGTCCTCGGCACTGGTGCCAGGCATCTCAGGATTCTTGATCTGCTCACCCTCTATGTACTCCATGAGGTAGAATACGTAGCCAATGACCGACTCGTCCTCACACAAAGCATACACCACCGGTACTGGGACCTGGCGGCTATTTTCTTGGTTCAACACATTGATTCCACGCAAGATGAAGAACTCACGCTCGATGGCATGGGCAGATTTGGACACCAATTTGTTGTTTGGCGATGGCTTTCTACGCAAGACAAACGATCTGGTGCCGTCTTTCAACAAGTAGGTGGGGTTTGATTGGCCAAAGGAGAATTGTTGGATTTCTATGCTCTGGGAATTGGTCTTGGGGACAGTGACTCCGCTTGTCGTACCCTGGGGAATGGAGTGGTTAAGTTGATGCAAGTACTTGGTCAAATTGGCCACATCAATTGGGTGTCTTACCGCAGTTACTTCCGGAGGAGCCATGGCGTATTGTATTTAATAGTATGGAAGAGTATCGGAAGCAATGGAATCTGTTCGGTTTATATTTGGTCCTACATGTTGACAAGGTGGGGTAAATAACCTCGGGTGAGTGTGAAAGGGGACGACTATTTAAAAGAATGTACTAAACAAGTAGCACCGTTTTGTGGGGTCATGTAGTACACACATTATTGTAGGTGGGGGAACATGTAATGTAGTCTGCATTTCAGTGCAATCTAATACTTAATCAGCATGTTCTCGCTTGCTTTAAACGACTGAAGTGATTGCGATTCTGAAAAACCAGCCCACAAATATTACCTTGGAAGCATCCCCGAATATCCTTGAATTGTCATGTCTTGATTGATGCAGATGGATACAGATGGATGCATCTTCTCCTCACTCTTCAACATGTCTACATTAGAAATGTGTTTGTAATTAAGACTTGAGTATACAAATACTTTAGGCTTTTTTGCTCGATGATCTCACAGAAAATACTTCATTTTGATAAAGCTTGATCTCGAAGTGGATGAACGCTTCTGGCATTGCAACAAGACGGATGCAAGTGACGATAGCCAAGTACGTTCGGAGTTCGGATTAACTTGAGTATGGCTTGCACAGAGATTACGTCATTGCTCTTGTGTGGTGGTGTTCCTGAATCGATAATAAATCTACCTTCGAGGTTATTGGGATAATATATATATTTTAAGGATTCCAATCCAAAGTGTAGTTAACCGATATACGGAACCCATACGTTAAGATGAAGGGAATTGACTATTAGGAGCCATACTCCAAGTAAACTTTACTGGAAAGCCTTGTCGAAATCAGTCAATACAAATCTGTACTGAATATCACCCTTGTCCAATCTGATCAAGGCCTTCGACACATTTTCTTCAGAAATTGGGACCTCCTCGATCCATGGCTTGATACCCTTCTCAGCAGCCAACTCCAACATC
This sequence comes from Suhomyces bokatorum, assembly GCA_030568615.1. Classification (NCBI taxonomy): domain Eukaryota; kingdom Fungi; phylum Ascomycota; class Pichiomycetes; order Serinales; family Debaryomycetaceae; genus Suhomyces; species Suhomyces bokatorum. The sequence goes on along the minus strand of JAJMGI010000026.1, from coordinate 107,514 downwards.
TGAATGGCCTCAACCTTGTTTCCAAGAGAAGAAGATCCGAACGAAGAACCGGTCTTCAAGAAGGAGAATGGACTCACCTGGAAAGTGTCGGAGTGTGGTGGCAAACCAGCAGAAATGAATTCACCTCTGACCTTCAACACACTCAAGTACTCGTTAAGGTTCAAGCCGTCCACACCAGAGGCACAATTCAAGATCAAGTCAAAAGTGTCGTGGAACTGGGCACTCCAGTCCTTGACTTCACCGGTGGCAACGAAATCGTGGGCACCCATGGAGGTTGCATGTTCCTTCTTGGCGGAAGATCTGGAGAATGCGACGACCTTGGCTCCCATGGCATTGGCAAATTGAATGGCCAAGTGACCCAAACCTCCGATACCAATGACACCGACGGTTTTACCCTTAGCATCAATTCCTAAAGATCTGACCAATGGAGAGAAAACTGTCAATCCAGCACACATCAATGGGGCAGCATGCACGGACTCGAGCTTCTCTGGAATTGGGAAGACGAACTGTTCGTCGGCGATTGCGTGGGAAGCGTAACCACCTTGGGTGACGTATCCGCCCGAACGAATGTCCGGAGTGTTGTATGTGGAGGAACGGGTCTTACAGTATTGCTCGTTGTCTTGTTCGCAACGCTTGCACTCTCTGCAAGCGGCGTTGGCGGCGCCAATGCCAACTCTTTGACCCACCTTGAAATGCTCGACCTTGTCGCCGATGGCGACCACCTCTCCGATGATTTCGTGACCCACAACCAAGTCGTTTCTCTTCAAGTCGCCCCAGGCACCATTGATGGTGAGAAGATCACTGCCGCAGATACCGCACACTTCCGTCTTGACAACCACGTCGTGGCCATTGACCTGTTTGTGCTCGTACTCGACCAACTTGGGCTGTTTCCAGTTGGTGGTGGAGTCGACTCCGAATCCCTTGAATGTTGGTGGAACGCTTACTTGTGACATGTTGCTGGCTAGCTTATCACGAAATGGGGCCGTCTTTTATAGGGTCTGCCTCTAGTCACGCGCACGCGCTTGCGCTAGTTTATCCTGATCAAGGCACTAGCCACTTTTGCGCCTAGCTCGCCAGCAGCCCCAAATCGACCCCTAAACTGGGTTATTCCGACCAGTTCCTCCACTAATTGGTAATCCACCTCCAAATACATACTGAAATTACCCGACACCCAGATAAGCAAAGTAGGTGCGCCTACTACCCCATCTCTTCTAACTTCTTGTATACTACATTGGACAGGATTGTAGTTCCAAATCTCCCCACATTTCTCAGTGTGAGCTAAACCAGGCACTTTCCGGACAATTCTAGATTGAAGTAAGCACACATCAGGCGGACACTTATCAGAGCAACAGTATCGCTCTTATATACAAGTATCAGGAATGATTGCTCGTAACAGGCGGCGCGTTGTGGCGGTTTGTGTCAAAGTCTCGAGCTTCGTGCTTGCAGTATTGATAAGCAAGATTTTGGGATGAGTTGACTTGCGCTTCGATGTTTGCCCGAGTATTCCGCATTACTCAGCAATGGTGTAGTACCAGCACGTCTTGAAGATGGAGCCCGGCTTTTGGACAAAGAATATGCAGCTATGAAGTGCTCAGATCGCCAGATATCGGGATCTTTATTGTTAAATCTCGAAGTATGGCTCTTTGACCCTGGATCTTGTAGATGGCGCGATGTGCCACAATCTACAACCACAGATATCATGATTTCCATCAAGGGCCTGATATTCTCGATCTGCAGTGTGGGATCGGATCAGATCAGGCTCACGTCCAAGAGTCGGCTACAGAACTTATTCGAGATGCACAGTGTAGTTGTTGTAGATCTTTCCATGCCGATCTCGACGTTTTTCAATTACATTTCGCAGTCAATTACCAAGTAATTGGATTATATAAGAGTGCCCCGTGGCTCAAGGATACAATTAGGTGATTGATCCATAGTTTGGAGAAGGCCAGTATGCCAGAATTGGACAGTCGCTATGGCTCCAAAATGCAAATGTAAGAATCACGAAATTGCAGCCAGATTTGACTAATGTAATTATTGCATCATAGAAGATCAAGATGGACCAACAAACCGGGGTAGCTTAATTACTCCTGTGATATTCCAAGAGCATCAAGCTAGCTATAAAAGGAGCGTCCTGATCGAATATATTCATCATTCAATTCAAATCAATTCAATCAATTCAATCAATTCAATCTAATCATGTCCTTCAGACCACTTGCAGCCGACTTTACTGATCCATACTACGTTGCTCAGCTTCCTACCAGAAACAATACTTCTGGTTTGCTTGCCAATTCCGAAGTGGAGAAATTCCAGAAGATTATTAAGTACCCCGAGTATCTTGGCGCTTTCAAGACCGAAGAAGAGGGCAAGTACAATAACTTCAAGAATCCCGAAGGAGCCAAGAACGACAAAGGTCACCGTGGTGACAAGTCCTTCAAGAACTTATTCAAGGCCGGTACCAAGTACACCACTGAGAACTTGTCTCCCAACTTGGGTACCGAGATTAAGGGTGTCCAATTGAGTGAGTTGGACGATGCTGGTAAGAATGATTTGGCTTTGTATATTGAAACCAGAGGCTTGGTGATCTTCAGAGACCAAGACTTTAGAGACAAGGGTCCAGACTTTGCCCAGAAATTCGGCGAATACTTCGGTCCTTTGCACATTCACCCAGTGGCCTTCTCTTCTGACAACCATCCCGAGCTTTTGGTTACCTTCAGACCAGGAGGCGATGAGTCCAGATACGAGAAGAACTTCAGTCACAGAACTGGAACTTTTGGATGGCACTCGGATGTTAGTTTTGAGGAATACCCTGCCTCCTTTTCTTACTTCGTTGCCTTGGAGGCCCCTGAGAGTGGAGGTGACACCGTCTTCATTGACTTGAGAGAAGCCTACAGACGGTTATCTCCAACTCTTCAAAAGTTCTTCGAGACTTTGACTGTGATTCACACCAACTTTTACCAGAACAAGGCTGCTGCTCTTAGCGGCAACCCTGCTAGAGTCAAGGGTGACTATTTCACTGAACACCCATTGGTTAGAACTCATCCTGTTACCGGTGAGAAGAGTTTGTTCTTTTCAAGAGCCTTCACTCACAGTATCAAGGGTTTGAAGCGTGAAGAATCCAACGCTCTCTTGCTTTTCATTGAAAAGCATGTCACCACCAACCCAGAGATTCAGGTCAGAGCCCAACACAAGGGTACTGATGCTAGAACTGTTATTGTTTGGGACAACAGACTTGTCTTGCACAGTGCTATTGCCGACTTTTTGAGACAACCAACTGGCCCAAGACATCACTTCAGAATCACGGTGATTGGTGAAAGACCTTACTTTGACCCAAACCAGAAGGAAGGAGAGGGTTTTAAGGAAACCGCAGATTCTCTGAACGGTAATGGTCACCACAAGGAAGAAGCGAATGGCACTCCTAGCAACGGCAACTCTAACGGAAAGACTCACGAAATCCCCAAAAGTAGTGACGAAACTCTGAAGCCAATTGCTGAAGTCAACTAAGTACTTATTTGCCGTGGACAAGTTCATCTTTTCCTGTTCATTTATTTAGTCTAGCCTTTTATTCCAAGCGTTTAACCTATTTTACTGTAAAAACATGTCAGATTCATTATTTGCATCAAATTCATATTTATGAATATAAACATTGGTTTTATGCTTTGATTTAATTCACTTGATATTGAGTGAATAATAATTGAAAATGCCACGCTGAGAAAACTCCAGGGGCCATACGTCCTCACGGTATTTCTCCAACTTGCTTCTAAGCTTCTTAGAATTTTGCAAGTTGTAGTACCCAATGGAACAGTTTACCTTTCTCGATGCATATTTCAAAAATTCTGGTTTCTTTACCTTGCTGACAATCTTATTTCCTGTTTCCAAATCATAGTAAACCAAATTGGACGAGAGGGAGGAGCTTCCCATCGAAGAAGTTGAAGTAGTGGAATTAATGATGGAAGTGAAATCTGGGTCAGATTCGTCGATCTTATAAATCCAGGCTCTCCTTCCTTCATTGTCGTAGAATTTCCAAACCTCAGGAGTGGAAACCTCGTCCAAGAAAGATTGTTGGGCAGGTGTTATCTTAATATGTTGCCCCTTGCTTGTGAGGTCGAACAAGACCTTGTAATCAAATTCAATTGCCATTAATGAGCTTCCAAACACCGTTTTAAGAAGCAGACTAAGATTCCAGCGTGTCAAGGTCTTGATTGAGGAAAGGTCCAAATACTTGAGCTTTTCGTTGTCTTTGAGGTAAGCGAGAATATCTTCGAATGAAACATTTGCATGAGCAATCGAAAGACTCTCTAGTTCAGTAAATTTGGTTTTCATTACAACTAAAGCTTTTTGGTTTACGGGAAGACCACCTAAGTTAAGATACTTCAAATTGGGCGCTTTCAAGTGACGAAGAGTGTAAAGTAAATACACATCTGTTAAAGGCGAGACCACATTGCTATCAATTTGAAGGTTGAGCCACTGAAGTGTATTATTTGCAACAGCTGGATGCTGTGTCAAGAAATTGATTAAGTCTTTGGTGGTTAATTTTGAACAGCGTGCTAATGATAAATGGGTGAGTCTTACACCATGCAGTAAATGATTTGAAAGAATTGTAGATGTGATTGAAGTATGATTAAGATCGAGTCTTGTGAGGGAAGTAAAATTTGGAAGTAGCTTTACAAAGATATCTGGAGTGAGACTTGAACAATCGTGGAAAGAGACTTTCATCAAGTTGTCAAGACTTGAGCTCTTTACTGGTTCAACGATTTCTGGTGCTGGAAGAGGGGGTGGACTGTTTAATTCGTCCATTTCAAAATCCTCCTCCTGAATTTCTTCGCTCATTTGAACCTCTTTAGGTGACGTTTCTTCGGTACCAATGACTAGTTCCTGGAATGCCTTGACAAACGCATCAGAGGACGCCCCACAGAAGTCAAGAGCTTGAATCTTGGGAAGCTGGTTGAACAACAAGTCGAGAACATTGACATCCATGTCATCCTGGATGTTTTCCGAGGCCATGAACTCGATCAAGTTAGGAGTCATGGTTAAGGCGGTGGCAATAGTTGAACTTGTGACCATCTGGATTTCTTGGTTCATTCTTCCGGTCCGACCCAAACCGATGGATGTGAACTGTTGGAAATCCATGTACTCGACGTACTTGCCAATGGTGGGGTTGTTGAGTAAGTTATTGAGGAACTTATCAAATGCATGGGGACGGTTGAAGATGGCGTACTTGTACAAGAAACATAGGGAAAGCTGATGGATCTTTTTCAGGAGAAGGGGGATGGTGTTGGAGAACTTTTCCAAGTTGGAGTTGATGCTAATGGAGTTGTCATCGTAGTAGACGATTTCGATGATGGTGTACAAGATTTCCAAGGGAAGAGACAAAAGGGGTGAAAAAGGCTCCTCGGGGTCGGCGGCCGGGGGCTGTTCGGTCTTGGACTCGTGGAGGGAGGAGAGGTCGTGGTGACTTCGATGCAATGGAAGGTCATAGAATTCGGACTTGGAGTCGTTGAGAGACTCCTGGTTGCAGAGGGCAGGCGGCGGTGCCGCCGCAAAGGCCGGCTTGAGGTCGAGGGACGGCCTGGGCGAGTCGGACAACAGGTCCTCGTGGGATGTGATGGGGGAAAGGAAAAAGGACGAGGGGATCAGGTACTTTTGCAGGGACAGGTGGTGCAGTTTGCTGGAGCGCAGGCGCTTGCGCTCTCTGTCCAGGGAGTGGGAGCGGGGGTGTCTTTCTTCGGTGTTCAAGATGATTCCCGGGTGATGGAGGTGGGAGTGGTCGAAGCGGGAGTGGTTGCGGGAGAGGCGGCGGAAGCCGAGGCCGGAGGGGCTCTCCAGGCGCTTGCTTTGCAAGTCCCAGCCTCGGGGGCTGTGCTGGTCTCTGGAGGAGGTCTGGCCCATGGAAAACAAGTCTGGAGTGCTGTAGGGAACCCTTGTCAAATGGACGGGAGTGAGATCGAGCATCGGAACAAAAGTGCCCTGGGCTTAGTTAGGTAGTGAGTGAGTGAGGGAGTGAGTGAAGAGGGGTCCGAGCCGAATGCAGAAGAAGAGCTAGCCTAAGTCGCTAAGAAGATGATTTACACGATGATCGTGGAAGACGCTTGCCACCGTTAATCCAGGTGGTGTGGACAGTGGATAAACTATATACTTGCCCAGCTGCAAGCCACCGTGACCTGGGGTGGCATGTAGCGGCTATTGTGTACCCCTCCGAGGTCGCATATCCAGGACTCCACACCAAACCGAAGCTAACCGCGAGTTGGTGGGAGTGATGGGGCGTGGGTGCAGGACGCGGACAAGAAAGGTGCGCCAGAGCGGTGGTGGGGAGACATTGTCAGGGCCTTGTGAGGTACGGAGGTGAGGTGACTGTGGGGAGACCGCCAACAGACACTGAGGTTGCAGCAGTGCCAGGCGTCACCGTCAACAATAATATTTACCATGACACCATGTCCCTATATCTCTCTCTATTTCTCTACTCTATGTCTCTCTATTTCTCTACTCTATGTCTCTACTCCCTCTATGTCTCTCTATTTCTATTACTTCCCTCTATGGTCATTCCCACGTTGCGGACGTCTATATCCGCCCTGAACCTGCCCCAAAGAGAAGTCCACCTCAGACAATGCCGCAAGGTGGAGTGCATGCAGCAATTGCGGAGACCTCGTTTTCGCGTCACTTTGATGCCCCAGCTACACCTGTCCACCAGACCTGGGGTGACAGTGGTGCTATTTTCGGCTGTGGCTCGATTCGTCTCGTGTACCTCTCGGTCCGACCAGTCGTCCTGTCTTATATATACATATATACATGCATGCGTTTCTGCCTGAAACTCCGACCTCCCGTGCCTCCTGTGCCTCCTGTCCCATGCCGGCATCTATGGATCGCTGGTCTCCTTGCTCCCCACCAGTCCCAGGTGGCCCATTACGTAACTCGCATCCTCCGGATCTCTTCGGAATGGCTAATCTATAGACGCCAGATAAAGACCAATGCAGCGCCATTCCAGAACGCCCTCCGACATCCAGCGCCCTTTCTCCAGAAACTCCGCCATGGCCAGTCAACACGAACACACCCCGCCTCCGGTCAATGCCAATGCCAGCGCCGACCTCGACTCGGACACCGAGTCGTTGTCCGAGTTCGAGAGACTCGAGTCCACGTTGCCTGACTCCTTGAAGCAGTCGGCCACCTCCTTGTTGGAGCTCATGAACATCTCGGCCCAAAGTCCCCACATTCACCACAACGTGGGCAATTTGACCAATTCGCCTTACCAGGCCAGTGCCAGAGACTCGGGGTACCCTGCGTCGTCGTCCAGACCCGTCAGACCCGAGCCCCACAGTGGTGCTGCCTCTTTACAGGCCCATTTGGTGCAAAAGCTCAACGAGTCCAACCATGGAAGAGTCCAATCGCCCGTGCCAATGCCTAAGCCAAAGTTCAATGCCGACATCCACAAGCCTGCCATGAACACCAAGCAGTCTTCCACCGGTGTGCTTTGGGTGACTGAACGTGCCACCGAGTACGGATACAACTCGGAAAACAACCTCGATTGGGCCAATTTGGGCCAGGGTGCGCCAGAACACGGTGACACAATTCCTGGCTCCTTCAAGAGACCAGCATCGATCCCTGTGACCGACCAATCGAAGGAGTACGCCCCTACTGCAGGTGTCAAGCCTTTGCGTGAGGCAGTGGCCAACTTGTACAACGAAAACTACAGAAAGGGCAAGGCCTCCAAGTACACCTACAAGAACGTGTGTATTGTTCCTGGAGGTAGAGCTGGTTTGACCAGAATCGCTTCCATCATCAGTGATTGTTACTTGTCGTTCTTCCTCCCTGACTACACCGCCTATGCCGAAATGCTTTCTCTTTTCAAGAATTTCTCTCCAATTCCAGTGCCATTGAGCGAGGCCGACAACTACGAGGTCCACCTCAATGTCATCAAGCAGGAGCTTATTAGAGGTGTCAGTGCCTTGCTTACTTCTAACCCCAGAAACCCAACTGGTAAGTGTATGACTCCTACGCAATTGAAGAGATTGCACACGTTGTGTCGCCAAAGTTGTTTGCTTATTATGGATGAGTTCTACTCTCATTACTACTACGACGATGGTTGCACTGGATCTTCCATTTCTTCTGCCGAATACGTTGAGGATGTGAACAAAGATCCCGTTTTGATTCTCAATGGTCTTACCAAGGAATTCCGTTTGCCTGGATGGCGTGTTTGTTGGATCTTGGGTCCAGAGGAGTATGTCAATGCTCTTAGTTCTGCTGGTTCTTTCTTGGATGGAGGCTCCAATGCGCCTTTCCAATACGCTGCAGTGGACTTCTTGCTGCACCCATTGAAGGTCAGACAAGAAATGAAGGCCCTTCAAATCCATTTCAAAATGAAGAGAGACTACATTCTTGGTCGGTTGTCCAAGATGGGATTCAAATTCGATGAAAAGAATACACCCAATTCTACTTTCTACCTCTGGTTGAACCTTTCGCACTTGCCCGGAAAGTTGTCTAACTGTTTAGGCTTTTTCCACGAGTGTTTGCACGAAAAGGTTATCGTTGTTCCAGGCTTTTTCTTCCTAATCAACCCTCAGAATTTGTCTAGGCTTGAGGATGTTATTTGGTACAACTACGTGAGAATCAGTTACGGTCCAGAAATCCACCAATTGGAGAAGGGTATGGACGGAATCGAGCGTATCTTGCACAGATTCGGATGCCTTCCATACGAACTTTAGATGTTTTAAGTATTGATGTTTATGAAATAAAATATGTCGTGCAGTAGTCACATAGCACCCTTGTAGGACCCTGAGTGGGGATCATCAATTTGCACAGGCAAAACCAAATGTCGCGCAATGTCGCTAAATGTCATTCATACTTAGATTACTTCTGGGGCAAACAAACAAGCATCACGTATTCACAACTTCTGAAGATTCTTCTTAGCAATATCACATACAGATGGATGGAACCTTGGGTTCTTTGTCAGCAACTTACAAATTGGTACTGAACCAAGCTCAGAAGGAACCTTCAATCAGCACTGCTTCAGACATCTTTTCTACAAAGGAACCAGTCTCAATTGATTTAAAATCACCTACTTCGACTATCTTCATATCATTTCTTCAGTTCTGCTACAGAATATTGTGCAGTGTATGCAATTGGATTATACTCCGAGTTCCTAATATTGTCATGAGTGTACTCAGCACAAACTATCAGATATCATTGTCGCTATCGTCAATTTTAGTCTATCTCTTCATAATCAGTGGATTATGCTTCTTGGTAGTCAGATACAAATATTTGACCAGATACTCTAAACACACATCGGAGACTGGTCATCCAAAAAAGGGTCCCAATGATGGTTTGAACTTTGCAGACTCGTTGAATTCCAAAAAGAACAAAAAAGCGTCCTCCACGAATTACCTAGATGAGTTCTTGAGTGCAATCAAAGTATTTGGATACTTGGAGAGACCAGTATTTCATGAGTTAACTAAGAATATGACGACACAAAAAATCTCTAAGCATGAGATAGTATACCCAAATGAACAATTAGGCTTCTCTATTGTGGTAGAGGGAACGCTTCAGGTGTATACAAAAGTGGAAAAGAAAAAATACGATATAGATTCTACCTTGGATTATATTTCGGATGATGAAAACGAACTCAATTTCGAAAAAGGTGATGCATTGTTAATTGGAGATCAAAAGTACCAATTGTTAAACGAGGTTAAGAGCGGTTCACCGCTCAGCTCTTTAGTTAGTACATTGGACTTATTTGAGACTTCGCAAGATAATCAACTTAACTCATCATTAGCTGCATTTAAATTAGGCAAATCGCCAACCCCACCAGCAAACAAAGAAAGAACCATTTCGCCATTTAAGGACCTTCTAAGCGAGAATTCCAAATCATCGTCGATCGCTTCAGGGTCCGTTTCACCTTCTGAAGAAACAAGCTTTAATGTCCAGGAAAACGAAAGTGTTGTGTATCCTCATATAGTGGTGAGACCGAAGGCACTTGAATCCGAAGATGAGAATCTGCACGGGGGCGCAACAATTGCTATTATTCCTCGTCAAGCATTCCAAAGAGTGCAAGCAAAGTATCCCAAGGCAACATCTCACATTGTGACAATGGTATTAACAAGATTGTACAAGGTCACTTTTAATACAATTCACAATTATTTGGGCTTGACGAAAGAGATCATCGAGACAGAAGTTTTATTGAATAAATTGGAAGATCATGAAGGTGGTGGCCTAAATTTCCCTCGCTATTTATACGAGGGTCTACTTGAACGTCTTCAGGAAAACAATGAAATTAAGAGTGCTGATACTCTTTCTTCTAATAACTTAACTCAAAAGAATCATCCCAACGTATCCAATGCTAATTCATCGAAGCACAAGAATTCATCATTGAATTCTTCTTCCAGATATGTCGTTCTCAATTCGAGGTCCAAATCTTCTCACCCAGGTGATTTGTTATCCTCTGTCCCACTTTCAAGAAGAGCAGACTATTACCAAAATCATTCCCACCCCCCCTTGAATTCAACATTTTTTCTGGATACATACAGCAAAAAGTCAGAAATAAATACTTCAAAACCAACATTTGGATCGCCAATATTGAATGATTCCAAGGATTCAACAATCAATATAGAAAATATTCGTGGGCGAACATTTTCAGATGAAAGAGAAGAGACAGAAGAAACCTCGTTACGGATAGCAATTGTTGAGAATATCTTTAAATTGCTCGGAATCAAAGAGAATCTTGCCATGTTGAATGCATTGCGAGTAACCTCAACTAGTTCATCAGTCAATTCTTCTTTGATTGGATTATCAAGTCTTATGGATGAAAAAGATCAAAGAAAATATGCGGGTAGCCACTATGATTCGAGGACAGGAAAAGTTAGGTTCGATTCGTTTGGATTGGGTCTGATAATTGATGCAAAAACCCCTGCCAAAGCAAAATTCTTCAATTCGATAAATCCAAATGAATTTGAGAAAAACGGAAGCTCCTTGCACACTAAAGAACCCATAAATAATTTACGTAAGTATGGGAACACTAGTTCGGGAAGTAACTCCATGCAATATGAATTCGCAAATGTCAAAAATGAATTTGCAACCTCCTTAGAAATTAAGTACTATCAACCGGGATCTGTTCTAGTTGAAGAAGGTACTTTCAACTCTGGATTATACTTTGTCATTGATGGATATCTTGATGTTCTGGCGCGTCCTTCAAAAACTCAAAATCGAAACACCTACAATAGCCAGAAGTCAACTAAAATAGCATATACGGTAAATCCTGGAGGTCTCACAGGTTACTTGACATCAATTATTGGTATGCGTTCATTGGTCACGGTCAAAGCTTCAAGCGATAAAGGGGTAATTGTTGCACAATTGCCTAAGAGTGAATTTACTAGATTGATGGATAATTTTCATTTCTTATTGCTACCAGTCGCCTCAAGGTTGAAAGGCTTACTTTCAAAACAAGTTCTCACTATTGACTTTGCTTTAGAATGGTGCCATATCCCTGCTGGTAATGTTTTATGTTCTCAGGGTGATTGGGCGAATGGATTTCATATTGTTCTAAGCGGAAGATTTCGCCTGGTACGCAATCACAAGGCTGAGCTTCATTCCAAGCGTGCTCGGAATTTTGAAGAGCAGCCTGATAATGCCAATTTAATTGATGATACCAACAGTCCAAAACATTTCCAGAACCAAAATCAGGATGGAATTGAGGTATTAGGTGAATACGGGCATGGTGAATCGATTGGAGAAGTTGAGGTATTGACAGCATCTCGGAGAACTAATTCCTTGATTGCCATTCGTGATTCAGAGACAACAAGAATTCCAAGAACTCTTTTTGAGATGTTATCACTTCAAAATCCCTCCATAATGGTTAAAGTTTCGAGAATTGTTGCTAATAAAGTAGCAGCAAAGTCTAACGCAAATGGGATGTCCAATTCTGGCTCCCTAGTTTCAACTTCTACAACACCATACATCTCGAATGACTATAAAACAATCACAATACTACCAACTGTTTCTGGGTTACCAGTCAGAGAATTTGCGGACAAATTGGTACACGCTTTGAAGACCATTGGTCGAAATGTCATTGCGTTGGACCAAGCGTCTACATTGACTCATCTTGGTAGGCATGCATTTGATGAAAGGTTGTCACAATTGAAACTCTCTGGCTACTTCGCTTACTTGGAGGAAAGATATGAAACCATCGTTTATATCTGTGATACTCAAGTAAAATCGAAGTGGACCTCGACCTGCATCTCTCAAGGTGAGTGTATTTTGCTTCTTGCAGATGCAGAGAACGAATTGGTAGCAAGAGGCGTTGGTGAATACGAAAGATTGCTAATTCAATTGAAAACAACTGCAAGAACAGATTTATGTTTAATCCATCAAGACAAATTCGTCATTCCTGGTTCTACAAGTGTTTGGTTAAAGAATCGTCTCTGGGTGCATGGCCATCACCATATCCAAATGGAAATTCCTCGCGCTTCCAATGAACAAGACAAGAAGAAATCGAGCTTGATCGAGGATTTGGCAGCAAAAATTAGCGATAAAACAAATCCGCAAATCAAGCTAGGTTTAGAAAATGTGAAGAGTAGGGCAATGACTTCCTTGCTCAAGTTGAATAACAAAATCAACAGAAATGAAGGATATCATATTAAGTCACCACAAGCACACAAAAATGATTTCTTAAGATTAGCACGTATTCTTTCGAATGAGGCAGTTGGCCTAGTGCTTGGAGGAGGCGGTTCAAGAGGAATTGCTCATGTTGGAGTGGTCCATGCATTGGAAAAGCACGGTATTCCTGTGGATCTTATTGGTGGTACTTCGATTGGATCGTTGGTTGGTGGGTTATATGCAAAAGATTATAACTTAGTCTCAATCTATGGAAGAGCCAAGAAGTTTTCAAGAAGAATTGCGTCCATCTGGAGATCTGTTTTAGATTTGACATATCCAGTGACTTCATATATCACAGGATATGAATTCAATAGAGGAATTTGGAAAATTTTCGGCTCAACCGAAATCGAGGATTTTTGGATCAAGTATTTCTGCAACTCAACAAACATTACCAATTCTACTATGGACGTACATGAAACTGGATATCTGTGGAGATTCATTCGGGCTTCGATGTCCTTGGCTGGTCTTTTGCCTCCTATTACCTTTAATGGATGCATGTTACTCGATGGTGGCTACTTGGATAACTTACCGGTAATGGAAATGAAACAAAAGGGTGCCAAGTACATCATTGCTGTGGATGTAGGATCTGCAGATGACAGAACGCCAATGAATTATGGTGATACTCTCTCGGGATTTTGGGTCTTGTTCAATAGGTATAACCCCTTCTCCAAGCACCCCGATGTTCCTAGCATGATGGATATTCAGATGCGTTTGGCCTATGTGGCCAGTGTTAACGCTCTTGAATTGTCCAAACGAACTCCAGGGGTTATTTATATGAGGCCTCCGATCGACAACTACGCTACGTTGGACTTTGCCAAGTTTGATGAAATTTACCATGTTGGATTGGACTATGCCAGCTCCACTTTAACCAAATGGGAAAGCGAGGGAAAGCTTCCTCCTATTTATGGAATGGTTGACAAGTCGAAGAAACTGGACCAAACAAAACTTCGCTTTAGAAGAAACTCTATTTAAGCCGTGTGTTCACACACAAACATTAATTATGAAAGTCTTTACTGATACAAAGCTGATCTGTAGAGTTACTGTAGTGCCAAAACCGACATTTGCAACCATCGCGAAGTAAATTTTTGGTGAGAATTACAACAGACATCGGAGTACTGTTCAATGCAATTCAGAATATGATAGGTCAAGTGTTAAGGTTACGTTTGAACCTTCCAAGTCCTCGGCATATTTTCTGGAGAAGCTATTCGCGACAGAATGAAAAGATCCTAAAGTTTGATCCCACCAACTTGTCTGGAGATTTCACATCATATGGCATAATCCCATTCCTACAACATCGCTTGAACCAGAAGTATTTACACAACGATAAGCATATACCCGATGAAAACGTGTTACCCACGGTGGATCAAAGAAAGATTCTTGCCATTCTCCAATCAGAACATAGTGCAATTCTTAATGGTGGCGTAAGAAGTGGACGATCTTTAGCCTCCGCCCTCTATGCTTTGAACCTAACTCTTTCAAGAACTCCCAAGTATGGAAACATTAAGAAAAGGCCTAGCATTGACAGCCTCATTATTGTACCCACAGATGAATTGGTTGACATTTATAAGACATTCTTTACCTTTCTCACAAAAGACATTGAACCACTCTGTTGCCCCGATGAGCTCAAGCTTCAAAAACTCAATTCAACTTATGTCCTTACCAGAAAGCCCTTAGCTATTGAATACTTATACTCTAAAAGAGATAGTGAGATAGTGTCAACAGCCGAAAAACACTCTGTTCCCCAGATACTAGTATCCACAATGGGCGGTTTAGAAGATATTTTGGATAACAGAAAGAAGAGTCATACCAAGTATGCAGATATTTTAGATTTAAAGCTACTTGTGGTAGACGAGTGCAGTACATTTTTAAAGTCCACCCATGTCAACAGAGACAGTCTAATCACTAAATCTGGAGAGAAGTCTAGATATAGCAATAAACTTGAAAGTATGATCAAGAGAATTCAAAATGATCACATGCGAGAATACAAAGTTGATTTGGAGAAGAGATTATCAATTATGAAAGATAGGCATCAAATTGGTGGCCTTCCTACTAAACTGGGCCCTGAACTCGAGAGAAAATTGACAAAACAAAAAAGAAAGTTTCTCTACAAGCCAATCCAGTATTGTTTCTTAAATTCGCCAGAGGGTACATACAAAAAGTTACTCAATTTGATGCTGAAGGAGACAAAGATGTCAAAGGCAGGCAATGAATTAAAGGAGCAGTTTCTGTCACAATTCGTACTGGATAGCAAAATTCAACGTGAGTACACAAGACTTTTGATTGAAAAAAGTGACCAAATTTCCGAAAGAATTGAGGACCCGATAACTAAGTATCTTGAAAAAGTAATTAGATATACCGACGAGCAACGTCTATTGAAGAACAAGGAACGAAAAATTATTGTGGCAAATGGATCAAATTTGAACTTTGATTCTTCCTCCAAGGTCAATGCTTTTTTCACCAGTGGCTCAAAAAAGCAAGGCCTTACAAGCATAGAGCTATCAGATTTAAACGTCAAATCGGCCTTTCCGACATCTACAGAAGTAATACAATTCATGGAAACCCATATGGCGTTATCCAAATCCAATTTTAAGAACCTTGAAAAGTCATTCTTCAAATTCAAACAGACTCAAGGGTTGAAAAACAATCAAATGAATGTTAGAAAATATCTTCAACCTTTAATCTCACAATTCAAAGCACTGAAATATGCGAATTCTAGCCTGTTCTTGATCATTGTTCCAGACTATGTGAACATTTCAAAATTGATTAAAAAGCTCCTGAGCAGTTCCAAACAAGAAAAATACGTGAATTTAGCTAGCTACAATTCCCGCATGCAAACATGCAACTTGGGGGAAGATGTGCATCATTTAATTATCAACGCTTCTCAAATAATTGGCAACGACTTCTTGGGATATCCAAACATGATGGTGTTCGGAATAGACTCTTTATTGCCCCAATTTGCGTTCAACTCAAAGGTTTTGGATGATTCTCAGAATACCATTCTGGGAATAATAGATCCTATTAATGATCTAAGTGCCTACTACTTGTCTAAACTTTCAGCATTTCCCACCTCGGAACAAAAGAACATTTTTATCATCTTAGATTCATACAATAATGAAGACTCCAAAGCATACTCCTCAGTCATTGAACAAGATAAAAAAAGATTCAGTCAAGTTTTGATGTACAATAACTTGTTGGAAAAAGTGAACGTTTGTTCTCTTTTCCCTCATAAAGTTAATTTGTCTTATGGACTTGACAAAGATTATGTGGATACTCTACACAATAACAACTCGAAGATGAAGTAATGAACCTACCTGTATATACAAATGTAAATGAACATATAATAAACCTATTTTATCCCTAATAATGCAATCAATAACCCTTGGTGATTTGAAACTGCCAAATCATTCATGTACTTTTCATATCTATTCATTCCTTGAGACGTATTTGTCTATTCCAAAGTTCAATTTTTGTTGCCCTTTCAATGTTTTGGCACTATGTTCTGCAGATACCAAAGTTTTGTAAAAACTAACAACCTTGGGATGAGATCTAACCTTGCTCTCGTGAAAATTCATGACTTGTAATCCTTCTCTAGAAGTAGCTCTAGATAAGGCAACATAAGATTGGCCAGTCTCAAAAACATTCTTCAAATCTACCTTGACTTTTGGTAACGTTTGTCCCTGCGATTTGTGTATCGATAAGGACCACGCAAGAATAAGAGGTAGCTGACTCCTAGAAACCAATATTTGTTGCATTTCATCCTCAACAGTCCATTGTTCGGGTTCAACCAAGACAGTTCTTGTGTTGACCCCATCTGGTAGAAGAAATTTAACTAAAGGATACTTCTTATTCTTAGAATCTTCTTTAATTGAGTCTAACAATTCGGTCTTTCTTTGTCTATTCTCTTCTTTTGAATTTGACTGAGGAATTTGCAGTGTTGAAGTAATTGTATTTGAAACTTCAGGTAAAAGTGACGTATGAGAAATATTCACATCATCTCCCTTATCCTGCAGAAAAATAAAGTCTTGACCCTTTTCTTTCTCGTCACCATACGCCTTCAGGTAAGTATCTCTATCCATAAATCCAACCACCTGACCTAATGAACCATTGACTAGAGTCTCATCATAGTTTTTGATACACATTACCTGGGCATCTTTTTTCAAAAATAGTTGAGCAGGAGCTAAAAAGTTGGACAAGAGGGTCTGTCGCTGAGGGTTTGGTAAAGTACCTGCATCAATAGCATTGAAAACTTGTGCAGGACCATTAATCCTTGCCAATCTGGAATTATTGGCACGATCAACTTCTGATCTAGTTGCAAATAATTCCGTTGGAACAATACCAGTTGGACATTTTAATGGTCTTGAAAGGTGTGAGAATTCCCGCAAACTCTTTTCCGATACAATGCCATTTCTCATCTCATTTAACATTTGAATGAATACCTGATCACCTTTCTGTCTAAATACCTCCTTCAAAATAATGGTTTGCTGAATGCATTCTTTCCATGCACTACTTTCGAATGCAAATAAAGTTTCTTGTGGTTGGCTTAGTTCACTTCCATCATGTCCCATTCTTTTGACCACCGGTGGCAACTGATAAAAGTCACCACATGCAACTAGTTGAATACCACCAAATGGTAAATTATTCTTTCTGATTCGCTTTGCAATTTCATTAAGCTTATTGAGTAATTCCCCATCTACCATGGATATTTCATCTATAATCAAAACCTTTGTACTGAGCCATTTTCCAACGGCTTTTCTATTCCGGCGCAATTTTTTGAGTAATTGTTCGGTTGGTTCCTTAGCTAAACCAACTCCAGCAAAACTATGCAATGTGATCCCGCCAATATTACATGCAGCTAATCCGGTTGATGCAGTGATTGCAACTCCACCTTCTTTATGAGTACCCCTCAATCCTTTAATAATAGTCTTTAGCAAAACCGATTTACCCGTTCCAGCAGATCCAGTGTAGAAAAGTGAATTTCCGTTGAGGACTTGCTTTAGCACATACTCTTGCTCTGAAGATAAAATGATTGGCTTCACACATTTTACATGTGATGAAGAAGGAACGAACTGTTCGGAATTATCTTTTTTCTGCGTTGCAAACTGGATAGAGTGATATAAATCGCCTTGTCTCTTTTCTCTGGCAGGATTGGTCGTGGTAGTCGAAAAATTCCTTGTCTGGCGGAGGCCTGTGCTTGCGTTGTTAAACGGTTGCTTCATGACTCCTTCACTATCGATTATTGTTTCAGGAACTATGTTCAAGGTATTGTTGTTCGTCTTACAAACAACAACATTATTTTGAAGAGAATCAGGACTTTCTATTTTCATTACTTTCTCTTGCGAATTGATCTTTGTAAACTTTTCCTCTAGTTCTATCTTGTAAAAGCCAAGAATATTCGGTTTTTGGGGTACGGCCCTTTTGATATCATTTCGCAAAGGAGAATGAGCGATTCTCTTCGCATGTATCTCCTCCTGGATAGCTTTGTGGGATTCTGCTGCCTCGAATACAAGCTCATCATCACTGAAATTAAATGAGTCTAAATCTGACTGTGCATGAGATGAAGTTTGGCTATCGGATTCCGTTCTCTGGAATGTGTGTGCAGAGTCTTTTTCTCTTGCGCTATTGATCGACTCGTTGGCTAGAGTGGCTATAGGATTGCTTAATTTGCGATGCAAATTAAACTTGTTGAATTGTGAAATTGAAGAACCCTGGCTTTCTTCGCTGAATGAAGAGTCGAAATCAACAAACTCTAGTGACTTGATAATTTCAGGATCCCTTTCGACACCTCCTAAAACACGTAAGTTATTCGCGTTGTCGATCATTTGCCGTCCACTAAACTCAAGTCGATGAATCCACCTTCTCAAGATTTTTGATCTAGAAAGTTCAACCCGAATCATATGAACCTGAGGTCGTTCTCTTGTGTTCGTTCTATTTAGGAAATCTGGCGCTATTTGTATGAAGTTATTCTCTGTATACGTAAAAAGTATGAAAAATAGGACTGCGCGTCACACATAGGATCACGTGTAATTCTACGTTATCGGTTCTCTAGATCATATATGTATTACTGATTAGCTCCAATTGCCCATCCCAAGCCGGACACAATGATTTTCGATAATTTCTCACTTGCATTATTGGTAGTAACTGTGGCCTCATTGATAATTTCGTTAGCAAGCGCTCCGATATTTTCCCTAACTTCGGTAGTTAAATCATAAGAATTAAACTGCGTTACCTCATTTACCTCCAAGTCTGTGTTGAAAGATTTTATTTTCTCGTTGACTGATTGCCATAAAGTTAAGATTGATTTAATATTTGTAGATAACTTTAAGTTCTCAATAGTCAATGTGAGAATTTCCCTTTGTTTGAGCAATATCTCAATGGAATCTGGTTGATTTGGACTCACAAATCTACCAACTTGATAAAAGGTTAACCAAAGACCTTCTAAATTCTCCCTGCATTCAAATAATTCTTTGCACTGCTTATAGGCGAAGGAAAAATTGAAATCCATTAAAGCTGATTCTATGCAAGCTGCCTTCAACTTGTTGAAAATGGGTGCGTTGATCTTTTCGAGACTGATTGAATCAAGGACGTAATACTTTTCATAGAATAAGTTCAAATCATTCAAGATTTTGTATAACTTCTCAAAAGCTAGATATGATTTAGGATTGAGCTCTAATATTAACGTAACAAGATTGATTGTATCATTATCTTCTTCCAAGTTGAAGTTTGAAATTAATTTTCTTGGAGTCAATGGCAGATTATGATCAAGAATTATCTTGAAATTTTTCAAGTTTGAGGCACACTTCAAAAGATGTTTGATAGCAACAATTTTATTTCTATTCTCCGGACTGACATTATCCTGAGACAATTTATCAAGCAATCCCGCACATAAGGAACATTCATAAAACCTTCCATGTGTTTCATCAAAATTTGTCGCAGAATTAAATAAATCCCAGAACCTGTCTAAAATAATCTTTGTGAATTCGTTTGAATTTAATTTCAACAGCTTGCTCAATTTCAACGAATCGTCCAACAACCCAACTGCAAGAAACCTTTCTATAATAAATAGATTCACATCATATGACTCCTTAAAGTTGATGAATGACTTCTTGAAAATATCTATGGAGGTTAGAATTGCAGCAGAGTTGCTCAGATTGAGGCCACTAGTGAGTTTAATGACTTCCCTTTTAGCTTCACTCGTGCTTGCCTGTGTGTTGTATAACTTCAAAAATTTGTAAATTGTAAGTTTATTGATAGGATACAACCTCTGACATGTGTCAATGATATTCTTCAAGGTGTTGATGCAGTGACCGTTGGGCTCGTAAATGCATGCAAGTGGATTTGAAGGGTCATTAATAAATTCAACAAAGCCATTGTATGCGTTCAATCCTTCGGGGTCTGGTAATTCAAGAAGTGGTTCTTTGTTGCTCTTAACATGGCTCAATGTTTTTGAGATTATGTCATAAATATTCAAAGTTTCAATAGAGGACAAACTTTCGGCTTCTTGAAATGAATAATAATAGCATGCAGCAACATAATACTTGACAAAGGTTTCATAATCGTCAAACTTAAACATATTGCTCTCGATTAAGCATGCAATAGTTGTATTCCATAATTCGTATTTGGTGGATGCTTTCTCAAAACTTATCAGAAAGAACTGCCATTGCAACAATTGGCTAAAATTATTATCATAAAAATTAATGTTGGGTAAAATAGCATTTACCATCCAATCATGCACCTTTGTTTTATCAACTCGGTCCATCTTTACTAATGGACTAATTAATTGTTTGAACAATTGTTCATGATCGGAGTCGAGAATATGATCGAAAACAATTGAATCTTTCGCTGGTTGGCCATGTTTCCACAAATATAGAAATGGATCCAAAACACCCTTCTTCCATTTTGAAAATGGCTCGTAGTTTGAAATAAGGTCAAAAACTGGATTGTGCGATTCGATCTGACTAATGTATTTTGAAGAATGCAGTAATTTGGCCTGAACAAATTTGTAAATAACCTCTTCAGGAATTGTATTAGGCTCAACTTTAAGTCTGGATCTCATTGTACAATCCCTCACCAACTCTGTCACTGTATCCAAAACCATTTCATCGAGGACTGTGCTTTGCCCAAAGGCATTTTGGATGAAAGAGTCAATTTCTTCATGATTAACTTCCATATGATCAAAGAATATCATATTCAAGTATTCTTTGAGCAATTTGGAACTTGTCGAGGCAGGTGTAGTGTACAAGAGTAAGATGTTCATAACATTATTCAAGTTCAAAAACTCCAAACTAGGTTCGATTTTGAGGATTGTGCCAACTTGAGGTAACACTTTCGAGCAATGATCAAAATTTCCATCGGCAATTAGTTGAAGTAGCCCCCATAGGAGCTTTGCATCATCAACTCTGGATAATGCTTCCATTGCTAGCTGATTCAGCTGTAGTCACAATAAATTTGAATTTTGACAAGTATTATGATTTATGGAGGTAGTCCTTGAACCAATTTATACAACCAGATCTTAGACAAGTTTATGGAAAGGCTACTTACTCATCTACAAAGATATACAACTTCAAACGATGTCTTTCGTTAGCAACAAGCAACAGAAGCTAATAGATGAATCCATATATAATTCAGTCAAGTTTTATGACAAAATATCTACCCAGTATCTCAAGCTCAGACAAGACATCTACCAATTGAATGAAATAATAGGACAAGAGTATACAGAGACGAAGAAGGTTTCTAATGAGAACTATTTCAAAATAGAGCAATTACAACAAGAATTAGATCGAGTGGTTGAGCTCTATAGAAATCATATACTAGAAATCACAAACACTTTGAAAATTAGGAAAACATTCCCACCTGTCTACCAAGCAGAATTAAACACAAACCTTGACGTGTTGAAACAAACTTTGTCTGGACTTCAGCTGAGAATAAGTGATATTAAACAAATTCAAAAACCAATCCTTGATCAAATGAGAATATTGACAAATAGCTTCAATGGAAATTCTACTGCAAAAACTGCAAAGCTATTAAATCCAAGCACCATCAAGGAATATGATAGCTCTTCTAGTCACATAGATTCAAACTCGGCATTATTCGACATAGCACAACTCACATCAATTTACAATGAAATAGGCACAAGGTTTACTGACGAATCAAGTCAAGTCTACCAACGAGAAACACTTAAAAATGTGGAAGATCAAATCAAAAACATGAAAGTTTTGGAAAACTTTGCAGATAATAAATATTGTTACAAGCTCAATAAGTCTCAGCTGCATGAAGCAAATCGATTTTCATCTCTTGAGGACTACGACAAGGCAATCGAAAAGACTTTCATTGAAATCCAAGACCTATTCGCAGATGGTGCCCGGACAAAAGAGAAATGGTCTGCAAATGCCAGGAAGTTAGAAGTTATAAAGGATGCATTGCAAATTTACAATGAAACGGAAAGTATGTAATATTTTGACTGAGATTTCTTATAATTACTATTTTAATGTACAATGATCATACGACCTCAATGAATGAAAGTTTGGGTCTTTTGAGATGAATTAGCGTAGAAAATCGCCTTCTAATCTCGATCTATTCCTTTTTGATTCTCTCGCTTCTTCTGATCATTCAGATGTTGGAGAAATCAAGATGACAGAGTCACCACGGACGAATACCATTTCTGATTTCTTAACCACTGGTTCCTCATCATTCTCGCTAAGCTTGTACTCCAGAGCTTCACTTAACACCATGTTGCAATGGGAATCGAATCCTTGAAGACGACCTTTCATTTCTCTGGCGCCTCTTAATTTTACCGTCACGAATTCATCTAATTGAAAACGGATCAAGTCAAGTGGTTCTTGTTGCTGTTGCTGTTCTGTGTTTACGGTGGACATGATATAATTGGTCTCTATCACGATAATTTAAATGTGATGTTGACTTGTACCATTAATGTCGCGTGTCGTAAAATGTCGTGCTAAAATTTTTCATAATTTCTTTATTGAGAGCACAATCTTAAATTGATCTAGTTGAAGAATGACTATTCAAAGATCTGTCAGGGCCTTCCTGAATGGCTTCTCTCGTCTCTCTCGTACCCAACCATTGAGATTTGGAGATTTAAAGCAAATTAAATTAAGAGAGCCAATAGTGCCTAGTCACAAAAACTTCGATGTGTCTCCAGACCACCCATTGTGGGCCTTCTTCCCACAAGGCAGTAATACAGAAACATCTTTGAGAGATTCAGAGCAACTTGACACCAACTCTAGAGAATGGACTATTTCGGAATTAAGAAGAAAGTCTTTCGAAGATTTACACAGATTGTGGTATCTTGTTTTGAAGGAAAGAAATATATTGGCAAGAGAAGTTAGACTAGCTGAATCAATAAGATACAAGAAAATAGACCAACACAATTCTGTCGACAACAAGTTGATGGAGACTCAAAAGAGAATCAAGAGAGTGTTGTTGGAGAGACAAGTTGCATATGAAAGAGTACAAACCCTCACAACTGAACAGAAGACATATTTGGATGACTTCGAAGACAGATATGTCAAGTGTTCTGAAGCCGAATTTGGTGACTACAATGAGAAGCTCATTAGATTACAATATGCCTTCTTCGGTATCCAACCACAATTGGCAGACTATGACCTCGAACAAGATGTGAACATCAAGTTTGTTGAAGGTTTGAGTTATGTTGCAAAATTAAAAGCACAAAGATATGAAGCGCAAAACTCTGAATCATTATTGCCATTGAATGGCGTTGTGGAAGAACTCCCTTTCCTTTTACGTGATACTGAAGAAGCTGTTGCTGAAGTCAAAGAATTGCGCGCATCTGGTCAAAATGTTACTCTTCACAAGATCGAGGTTTTGCCTTTCTTGAAGAATTCTCTCGCCAACTTCATGCAAGAATCCGATTAGTTTCATAGTTAATAACTTCTGTATATAAACAACACCATCCCCTTAGAAGTCGGACTATTTGTAGTTTAGTGCATCTACTTCCTATCCATTTGGTAGACTCTGATTTGGTAATCCAATCAGTGCGACATATTCTTATATTCGAGAGTGAAAAAGTTCACCTCTAACTACCCACACAAATCATGGGAGGAAGAATACATAGCTTTTTGGGTGGTGTCTTATTGACGTCTGCCGTCACCTATAGCACTGCACAATACTTCAAAAGAAATCAACAATTCATTTCGGAACAACTCAGAGCATCCCAAGTGTCAGCAAACAGAATTATCACAAATGAGCCAAACGACACATTAGTCCCCATTAACTCTCACATCAGGCATACCTCCCGTTTGAACTTCTCGGAAACGTGCAAGGATATCTGGAATGAAGAAATTATCAAGATGGTTAATTGGGTCTATGGAATCAACTGGTATCAATGGGGACTTACTCTCGACAAGAAGTTGCTTAGCATTTCCGACAAAATAGCCAACTCAATTGTTGAAAAGAAGTGAATTTAGCAAGACTAATACTTACATTTCGTCGGTACTATCCGTGAACGATATTATGAAGTCTGAAATAGTATATTGTTTATGTATTTATCTAGAATAGAAATATGAAATACCACTATTGCTTCTTAGTACTAGCATTACCACTATCAAGGTCTAAAAGATCAACTTCGGGTTGTTCAGGTTGATCGAGCGTATTTTCCTTTTCCTCTTTGTCGTAGAACTCGACGATTTCTCCATCGTGTATCCAATTAACTAAAGGCATGATGAGCAGGAATAAGAAACTAAAGAATATCTGAGCCAAATACCAATTTCTTGGAAATCTACCTAATGCTGAGCAAGCTAAGAACCATCCAATAAAATCCGTGTAAATAGTATCCTTGCCTCTATCCAAACCTCGGAGGACAATATCTGCACAATCTTCTGAAGTAATAGGGTCACTTGGACCTTCGATTTTTGTTGTAATTTTTGGCTTGGATAATTCTTCCTGTTCAAAACCCTCACTTAAGAAGTTTCCAGCAAAAACAACAGATACTCTAAAATTATAAGGCTTCAATTCTTGACGCAAAATAACTGATAAGGAAATAAGTGCAGACTTGGCAGGGCCATATTGAGCATATCCAATGATAGGAAAGAAACTCAACACAGAGGAAACCAAGATAATTGTTCTATGTTTAAAATCCTTCCTGGATTTTCCTTCGTTTTCAGTCAATATTTTCTTGTATCCAGTATGGCAGACATTGAGAGCTGTTAGGTAATTAATATCCAAACCATTTTGCAAGTCCTGCTCGTTCAAATCCTTGAATAATTTCGGTGTGGCAGACCCTGCACAGCAAAATATAAAGTCGGGGTCTTGTTTCCTTTCGTAAATTGTTTCCCATAAACTTGCAGTTGTCTTGTAATCAGAAACATCGGCTGAAATGTAAGAAACTGTAGTGTCCTCTTTGGTTCCATGGAGTGATATAATCTTATCTACTTGACTTTGAAGCTTTGCCTGAGTTCTTGCAACAATAATCACAGAACAATTTTGTTCATATAGTTTAGAGGCAAGACTTGCACCAAGTCCTTGTGAACCACCAATTACCAAGGCCAATTTCCCTTCAAGCTGCAATTTGGAACTGAACCACATTATGAAAACAGCTTGACTAATTGAGATAATTGAAAGTAAGGGTGCTGTAAATCGGGGAGACAATTTTCTTTGTACAAATATATTATGTAATCCAGATTCCTCGTCTCTTCTGACACTGAATATGTAGGTAGAACTATCAGAAAAGAACTGAAAAATATATCACAATACGTCTATTTGAACTGATCTTCGAGCACCTGCTTGGTTTTATCCTCTTTCCTTAGCATATGTGCAAAACAGCCAAGATTGCGAATTTAGTATTCGAACAGTTTTTTTTTCACCAGATCTAAAATTATCCATTCTTCAAACACAGTATGATGTCTGTATATAAATCCTCAATGTAGCAAGCAGAATATCAGGCAGCATCTAATTTTCTATTATCATTTTGATAATACTACAATTCTCTTGTTTCTGTAAGATATTTGTATGCTTTTACCCTAAGTGACTTAAACTATGTACATGGTTAAGATAAAAATGGAGACTTGGGGATTTCAGCTTGTTCCTTCGCAGGTCTGGCAACAGTGTTGAATTTCTTTGATTTCAATAAAGTTCCCAGCATTGGACCGTCGTGATAGTCCATGTTTGGTAAATTCTTCAAATTTTTCTCAGCTTCGGAATCTTTGACAGTGCCATCAACAGGATCGACTTTAAAGAATTCAACCTTGGCAATTTCAACAGCTTCCTGGAAGTTTTTCTCGCCATTTTCACGCTTTTTCGTTAACTTGCTAACATTGTGCTTGGTAAGGTCGTCAATGGGAATGTTTTGAAGTTGTAATCTAGCAACAATCTTGGCAGTATACCAGAATTTAATCTCATAGTCGGAGTCAACTAATTCTAAGACGGACATTGGCGCTTTGTCTTCTCCCAATCTTGGTTCCAATTTAATGATTCTGGTGAAACCTGAAGCTCTACGTGGATATCTCGTTGCTAACTCATTAATGACTTTAGAACCTATAATCTTTCTGTCAGGAGGTTGCAAGTAGTTTAAGGCTGTGTTGTTCTCCAAGCGGTATTCAAAGTCCTTTCCAGCAAACTCCTTATTCTTTCTGATGGCATCCGCTAAAAACTTTTCAATCTTGACTTGTGCTCTTTTCGCTTTAGCTCTGGTGGTAATAATATTTTCATGACGGATTAAGTTGGCACATAAGTTCTTGTCCATCAGCTTGATATGACGTGCCACATTGGCATGGAACTTTTGTAACGATGGCATGTGTGCTTAAGTTGACATGGATTCAAACTTTTTTCAACATATTCAAATTGTGCGACATTGTGCGACATTTCAGTACTATAGACTTCACACGAAAGAAGACTACTTCTACAAAATACTTCGAATCAGATATTCCATGCGAAGATTGCACAGCACTTTCATTATCGATCTTAAGCCATATTTTTGAATATATATCATTAAGATTAAGCGTTAAGAGGCTTGTCAAAAGTGGCCAAGGCAGCCTCCTTGAAGGCTTCAGACAAGGTTGGGTGAGCATGACAAGTTCTGGCAATATCCTCAGTGGATGCACCATACTCCAAAGCTAAGCCAGCTTCGGCAATCATTTCACCTGCGTTGGCACCAATGATGTGAACACCCAAAACACGTTGGGTTTCGGCGTCAGCGAGGAACTTCACAAAACCGTCAGTGTCCAAGTTAGTCTTGGCTCTAGAGTTGGCAATGAATGGGAATTTACCAACCTTGTATTTGATTCCTTGCTCCTTCAATTGCTGTTCGTTAAGACCAACCCAAGCAACCTCTGGGTGAGTGTACATAACGGATGGAATGTTGGCGTAGTTGACGTGTCCGTGACCATGCTTGATGTATTCAGCAGCAGCAACACCCTCTTCCTCAGCCTTGTGAGCCAACATAGGACCAAAAGTAGCATCACCGATAACTCTAATGTGGTCATGCTTGGTCTTGAATTCAGAGTCAATTACCAATCTACCACGGTTGTCAACCTCCAAGCCAGCAGCCTCGAAGTTCAATCCCTTGGTGTAAGGTCTTCTACCAATGGCAACCAACAAAACGTCGGCTTCCAAGTCTTCTTTCTTACCAGACTTGACGTCTTCTACCTCGATTTTAACAACATCGCCTTCTCTAACACCCTTGGTAACCTTAGTAGCCAACTTGAATTTCAAACCTTGCTTAGTCAACAACTTTTGAGTTTGCTTGGCAACTTCGGCATCCATACCGGAACCAATAGCTGGTTGGAATTCAATGATGGTGACTTCAGTGCCTAATCTGGCATAAACCGAAGCCATCTCCAAACCGATGATACCACCACCAATGATAGACATTCTCTTTGGCAATTCCTTCAAAGACAAAACACCAGTGGAGGAAACGATTCTCTCTTCATCAATTTCGATACCGGGGAAAGGAGTTGGCTCGGAGCCGGTAGCCACAATGATATTGGAGCCCTCAACCTCGTGGGTCTCGGAACCGTCAATTGGCTTAACATTAATCTTGTGCTCGTCAATGAAAGACGCTTCACCCTTCAAGTAGGTGACACCGTTCTTCTTGAACAACATCTCGATACCACTGGTCAAACCAGTGACGGCCTTGTCCTTGGCGGCCATCAAACCGTCAAAGTTGACTGACACATCTCCGGCGATTTCAATACCACGGTGAGCAGAGTCATGCTTGATTTGATGGTACAAATGAGTGTTGTTCAACAAAGCCTTGGATGGGATACATCCGACATTTAAACAAGTTCCACCCAATCTACCTCTCTTCTCGACACAAGCAGTGTTGAAGCCGAGTTGGGCAGCCTTGATGGCAGCGATGTAACCACCTGGTCCACCACCGACAACGACAACATCGTACTTGGTAGAGGCGAATCTAACGAATTGAAGAGCACTAGCTCTGACGCTAGTGCTACTTTTCACAAATCTGTTTCTCAACATTTTAATGAAGTGATATTGATAATGCAATTGAGCTGACAATTCAAGGACGTTCGCTCCCTATATCCTCAACAAAAAAGTCCAGAGTCTTCCGTGGTAAACGCACTACTTACCCGGGCATCTCGGGGACGGAGGCCGGTCACTCATCACTCAAAAATGCGGCAAATAAGTCGCGGTATGGAGAACAGGAAATGGTTCCAGAAGATTTCCAAAAGTTATTGAGTTCTTCTCTCCCTACTTAAGACAGATAAGGTGTCCTATTATACCACAATCCCTCACAAACAACTATCTATTTCTCACTTCCAGTTCAATTGAAAGAACTTTTGAAAATGAGATCACACATTTAGGTTGCGAAAATTTATGAAAATGTGCAACCAATCCTTCAAAAAACTCCGGGAGCCGAGTAAACATCATGTTTCTACATGGTCGTCAAGTCTATCGGGTTTGGTCAAGTGTAACCAAAACGTATTGTGAAATTCTTAGTGCTGAGAAAACGTGGTCCTCGATAATTTTCTCGACAAGAGGCCTGTAGTTTGAACTGTTTTCACGAATAACCACCAACTACATGTATCTAGTTCACCAGGTTAACGAATTGCACCTTCAGTTGTCTAACTTAGTTGCAAAGTGTCCTTCGACTTCCGAAGTATCCCGGGTAGCGCGACCAATCAAATTGTGTCTTTACGAAATGCCGGTGCAAATTGTCATTCCGGTTTCTCTTTTTATACTCCCCACGCGGGGTTTTGCACCCGGAAGTCGAGAAATACCCTCGGAAATTGGCCACGAAAGAGACTATTAAAATTCTTCAATATCAAAAGGACCTTATAACGAAAAGGTGTCACAATATATTCGTACCCAATTTGAGATTATCAACATGTTGTCAAGAAATGTTAGAAATTCATTAAAGCGTGTCTCTGCTGCTTCTCCAAGAGCCGCCAGCATGAGATCTGTTAATGTTGCCCCTTTTTCTGTCCGTCGTTTCCTGTCTTTGAAGACTACCAACGAGTTTCAGACCAGATCTGTTCAAGCCATCCAGTTCGTTCGTTTCGCTTCCCACACTGTGAAGGTCCCAGACATGGCTGAGTCTATCACTGAAGGTACTTTGTCTGCTTACACTAAGAATGTTGGTGACTATGTGAAACAAGACGAAACTATTGCTACCATTGAAACTGACAAGATTGATGTTGAGGTCAACTCACCTGTTTCTGGAACAATTACCGAGTTCTTAGTTGAGGTGGAGGAAACTGTCGAGGTCGGTCAAGATTTGGCTAAGATCGAAGAAGGTGAGGCTCCTGCCGGCTCCGAAGCCCCTAAGGAAGAGCCCAAGAAGGACGAATCCAAGAAGGAAGAAGTTAGGAAGGATGAGCCTAAGAAGGATGAGCCTAAGAAGGAAGCTCCAAAGAAGGAGACTCCAAAGAAGGAGACCCCAAAGAAGGAAGAATCCAAGAAGGAAGCTCCAAAGGACAGTGCTGCTACTTTCACCCACTTCTCTAGAAATGAGGAAAGAGTTAAGATGAACAGAATGAGATTGAGAATTGCCGAGCGTCTTAAGGAATCCCAAAACACTGCTGCTTCATTGACTACTTTCAACGAAGTTGACATGAGTAATTTGATGGAGATGAGAAAGTTATACAAAGATGAGATGTTGGAGAAGACTGGTGTAAAGTTGGGATTCATGGGTGCTTTCGCTAAGGCATCGACTTTGGCTGCTAAGGATATCCCAGCTGTGAATGCATCTATTGAAAACAATGACACCATGGTGTTCAGAGACTACACTGATATCTCCATTGCTGTTGCTACTCCAAAGGGTTTAGTTACTCCAATTGTTAGAAATGCTGAGTCTTTGTCTATTTTGGACATCGAAAAGGAAATTTCGAACTTGGGTAAGAAGGCCAGAGATGGTAAATTGACTTTGGAAGACATGACCGGTGGTACTTTCACCATTTCCAACGGTGGTGTTTTCGGTTCTTTGTATGGAACCCCAATCATTAACATGCCTCAGACTGCGGTGTTAGGTTTGCACGGTGTCAAGGAAAGACCAGTTACTGTTAACGGACAAGTTGTCTCGAGACCAATGATGTACTTGGCTTTGACTTACGACCACAGAGTTTTGGATGGTAGAGAAGCCGTTACTTTCTTGAAGACTGTCAAGGAATTGATCGAGGACCCAAGAAAGATGTTGTTGTTGCAATGATAACGATAGATACGATATTTAACTACAAGACAACCCCGTATTAGTTTGAAAGCGAATGCGCATTTAAAAATTGTATTGACTTAACTAGGGACTATGAAGCATATATGTGCTCTTGCTCTTTGGTGAAAATCGCATTTTCAAAACCTTCAAATGGTAATAGGAATGTAAATATTTAACTATTAGTACGCACACTTACAATAAAAGTATAGTCGATTGTTCTATAACTGCGCAACTCACTTTCTCGCACAATAGTTCTGTAGTTGAACTTCCAGAACACAAACTCAACCAAATTGGGAAACCCAAACAATCGATTTCATTTAAACTCGAAGGAATATTTGAAAATGTTCTGCAAAGTTGAGGTCAAAAGTACAGTCTAGGTAAACGATACTTGGATATGTAGTATTTTATGATCAGAATAGCTACTTCATGCTGAGCAGTAAATAGTCCTCAGTTTCTTTCGGATTAGGGCAATTGTAGTTTTGCAGAGAACCAAGTCGCAGCCAAATGAGAAATATTTACATTTTCCCAAATGAGGCAATCATGTTGTGAAAACCCATACCATAAGATTCATCTCCAAATTTGGATTATAACTAACAAGACCGCAGGAAAAATAAGAAGGGGAAAACTTGGTTTAATTACAAGATTTATTTATCATATCAACAAGCCAGTTGTTCATTAATTGAAAGATAAAACGGTTAAGAAAAGCAAAGAACGTTGGAGAAAATCGATTAGCATTGAACCAAAGTTGTATCGTATAGCTTGAAAACTAATCGAGTAAGCCATCACTTATCGAGAGAAATTAAGATATAATTTGAGAAGTTCCAAATCTAACTAGGGACATACAACTAGAGAATATCTTACCGGTTCACTATTCGTGCACCAATTGTTCACGATGGAAGCTTATAACAACTGGGAAGACGTTATTGAAAAGAACATCAATCTTCCTGATGAAAATATTGACGATTACTTCAACAACTACAATAATATTGACAATTTGTTTAACGAGACTTTAACTGGGTTGCAAGACTTGGATGTTCCATCAGGCTTTGCTAAAACCCAAGTCCCATCTTCAGGGTCAAGTCATCAATCCAAGCACAGCAGAAAAATCAGTGGCACAGCAATTTTTGGGTTTTCAGATCACACCCGGGAATTATCTATTGGAGGATTACCAAGTGACCTTTACAAATCCGTGAAGCATTCCATTGATTTTGGAAAATCAATTTCTCCTGGAGACTTACTCAAATCTTTATCTTCACAACACAGTAATCAGAATGATCCAATTTCGTTAGATAATCCTCCAATTTTGGATTTTGACTTTCCGAGGTCCATGGAAACGCAGCAACCAATTCTATTGATAGAAGAAGATGAAAACGAAGAAGAGCAGAATGAGAAACAAAAATTACAAACTAGGATGGAGCATCAGGTTATGTCTTCAAAAAGTCTGAAGGGTCAAAAAGACTTTATAGTTACTAATGAGAACCCCAAATCTTATAAATTTCCTCCATCTCCTCCACAATCGCAAGTTTCGACCAACTTTGAGGGATTGGACGCCAAGAAAGGATTTCAATCTGTGAACAACTATTCTGTCAAGTATTTGCAAAACTTAAGATCACCAAGTAAAACCCAAGTTGAATATGTTGATGATATTGAGCCTTTACTTGATAGTGTTTCACAGCAGGTACAGTCAAATCACTTTAATAATCTGTCCAATATGAAATATATCCCAATCCCGGTACAACAGCCGTTGGGATACAAGAAAGAAAATCTGGAAATACAACAACAAGCCACCTCTTCAAGTGGTAACAACCAATTAAAGAGTAATTTCAATTCTTTCCTTCCTCCTCCATCTCCCCCACATTTATCCAATGGTTCTCCTGAATGGCAATCTTCTCCTGAACCACAATCACCATCACCCAGTAGAATAATAAACCATGATTATAACTCCCAAAAGTTTTCATCTCCAATCAATCCACAATTAAGAGGCAAGGTTAACTTCTATACTCCACAATTCTTCTCCGAATCAGATAATTATGCTCCTGGTGTATACCCCGACCAAGTAACTACCCAAAAGGAATCTTGCCAGGGCAGTCAACTGGGTTTGATACAAGATTCGCTGAACAATTCTAGCCAGTTTTCACACCAGTTGGGCATTCAACTACAATCATCCCCCATTTATGCGCCAACAAAATCATTAAACTCTTCGCCTGTGAAATATTATACTAGCCCATTGCGTAATTTACAGCCTAGCAATGACGACACCGTTGATGCCAATGCTACAATTACTCAATTAACACCATTGAAAAACACTCTACCAAATACACCAGCAAGAAACAGCATGAAGCTTGAATGGAGTCCAATAATCTCTCCAAATCCTAAAGCCTCAAAGGACTTAAAAAAGCATATTCAACAAAATTCAGTTAGAAGAAGAGTCAAGAAAACTTCACTCTTACCACCTGGAGAATTGGATAACTACTGGATTGGTCCAAATGAAAACAAAATATATACATGCACATTCAAAGGTTGTGGAAAGGAGTTCACAAGAAGATACAATGTTCGGTCTCACATCCAAACACATCTCAGTGACCGTCCATTTGCATGTTCTTCCTGCCCTAAGAGGTTTGTTCGACAACACGACTTGAACAGACATATAAAGGGACATTTAGATGCAAGAAATTGCAAGTGTGCGTGTGGGAAGGAGTTCGCAAGACTAGATGCTTTAAAAAAGCATAGAAATCGCAACATATGCGTTGGGGGAATCACAAGTAATATCAACCACTGTATATCAAAGCCACAAAAGAAGAGGCATGATTCAACTGATTTCCTTGATGACATAACCTCAGAAAAGTTAGCTGAGCAACTTAGTTCTAACTTTAACGAACACGCATACTAATACCACACGCATCGCTTAATCATTTAACGGCCATGCAACCAGTTTTAATTCTAGGCAGATGTTTCATTTTTCAAATTTATTGATAAACTCGATCGTAATATTTTTCCAATCGCAGTCACTTTTTTTAACTTTATCAAAGTTTATTTAACATTTTATAGTTTTGACAGTTTACAATGCAAATTTTGAATTGGCGAAAAATCTATTATCAGATTATGTATCATATATCAAAAATGAAAAAAAAAAGTAGCAAGAAGTGTATGAACTGTGTTCAGGAGACTTCTTCTTTGATTTGACCTAATTCTGAATCAGATTCCATCTCAAATCCTTTCATTTCTTCATCGTGTTTATGAGTCTTCAAGTGTTGGTTGAGATTATCTGATCTACTGAATTTCTTATGACAAATAGGACAATCATAAGGTTTTTCCAACGTATGCAATGACCTGAAATGCCTCTTGAGGTGTTCTTGCCTCTTGAATCTTCTTGAACAATAATTGCACAAATATATTTTAGTCTGGTCCAGTAAATCTGCCTCTTTGTTCTCTTTCCTTCCTCGAGTTCTACTCTTTGTGTTTACCATGCTCGTTGGTAAAATTTGGGTATCTGGAGGAAGATCTAAAGATTCCAAATCTACCTCCACTTCAATACCTTTTGAAAGCATCGTTGCAGCTGGCATGTTAACTTGAGTATTCGTCTTCTTCTTTTGATATAGTTTAGACCCCAAGATTCGTCTAGAAGCACTAGCTATTGAAGATGAAGCTATCACCATTCCATTCTCACTTTGAGGATTAGATTTCTTTCCTGATAAAGTTGATCCGTCTGATAGAACACTTCTGCTATCACTTTGGGAACTATTTTCCTCTGACCGTAACAGTGATGAATTTAGCAGATCGACTTTCTCAATTATCATGTCTTCATTCTCTGTTTTAACTTTAGATTTGTTACCTAAATTCAATAACGAAATCTTGTCAATTCCCTCTGATTCAATTTTGACCTTAGATTTTGATTTTCTTGAAGAACCGACAATATGCTTTCTTTTACCTACGTTTTCAAACAACGCCGCGTAATCTGGTTCTGGTTGGTGTTGCAAATTTACATTTGCAATGCTGGCAGAAGTTTGATCCATGGCATTACTTGAATTTGCCACTGAAGGTGTACGACTGACTGACGTGGCGTGGAGTGAAATGTTTCCAGCTAAACTATTGTCTGAACTTTCATTTTCCAAAGATCTCTTTTGGAACAAAGAATTTGATTCATTACTAATTCGTGAAAGCTCCTCTTCTGTATTTGGTTCCACTTTAATTGGAGTCTTGAATCTTGTAAACAAACTTCGCTTAGACCTCCTCGCTTTTTTAGTGGGTAAATTATCACTTATATCATATTCGATATCTTCCTTTGATGGACTCATTGGTGTGTCACCATCATTCATAGTAGAATAATTAATGTCAGGATAATTTTGGTTATCAAAATTACCAATTGTTTGATCATTTCCGTTGGAATCAACATAAGTATTAGAAAATGTGTTCGCATTATCCATAGAGCCCTTAAAGATACTTTTG
The DNA here is from genome assembly GCA_030568615.1 of Suhomyces bokatorum. Taxonomy (NCBI): domain Eukaryota; kingdom Fungi; phylum Ascomycota; class Pichiomycetes; order Serinales; family Debaryomycetaceae; genus Suhomyces; species Suhomyces bokatorum. Next base: position 72,797 of record JAJMGI010000026.1, on the reverse strand, counting down.
ATTAGGTGTCTCGATTGCTGATTGCCTTGTGGAGGTGGACTACCGATGGCTTGGCCCAGGGGTGAAGGAGGTCCGGATATTGGGGATCGTTGATTTCTATCTCCCATAAATGGTAGAATATTTGTGATCGAATTTGTAAAACTAGTGTATCTACCTGTACTCCCTGTGCTTCGTTGATGCTGCGAAGAATGCTGGCTGTCGATGGAAGGTCTGTTTTTCGAGAAATAATCCAAGGAAGCACGATGTAACGAGGCTGGAGGTTGATCGAGAGAACTTCTGGTGAAATGCTGGTGGGCAGAAAAGAAAGATGGTTGAGTTGAATGCATGGAACCCACTGAAGGTGTGAGGGATGTAGTTGTAGTTAATGGAGAAAGCTCATTGTACAAGTTGTTAGTGACTGACAAGCTTGCATTTGATAGGGAATGGTTTCTAGTAGTTTGATTGTTGGTATGATGAACAAAATCATTCTGAAAATGACTATCAATAGATCCTCTATGATAGTTTTCTTGATTCGAATCAAATTTATCCTGGTTGTTTGACATCATAATATTATCGTAGTTAACGTTTGTATAAGATGAGACACGTGAACTATCATCTAATGGACTCATTGAACTTTCTGCTTTCCGCTCCTTGTTTTTAGACTTTTGAAAATACTCACTTGCAATGGTAGGTTCGATATACAAGTCCAGATCAACGGGAAATGGTGGAGACTCGTCTAGATCCATCGTATCACTTTTGAAAGCACCTGGCATGTTAAGCGATACAGTATTTACCAAAAAATCTGGCTTCTCCGTCTGCTCCGGAGATCCCAACCCTTGCCGATACATAACTTGACTAGGGTTTAAGTTTGCTTCAAATTGATCGACTCCAAATATGCTTTCATAGTCTTGTTGAGTAGATAATTGTAGAGGTTGGGTCATCTGAGGTGACAGCAGCTGAAGATGTTGTTGGTTTGCTGGCAACAAAGTTGGACCATTGACAGCTTGTTGTAACTGATATGTTGAATCTTGATATTGTGGTTGTCCGACTACATTGCCAGGTATTTCTGGCAGGGTGTAATTTCCGCCATTTCCAAGCAACTGAGAAGGTTGTTCTTGATTCGAATGCTTCAGATCTTGAGCTTGTTCATCAGAATAAGGGTAAAAACTATGTGACTGTGCTTGTTGTGCCTGTTGTGAATGCTGTCCGAAGACGTCAAATTCATCCATCACTGATTGTTCATTAATCAATGCTCTATGCTAACGAACCTTAAACCTTCGATACTTTCACAATATGTGAGTTCAATTCGTTTCTATTGATTGATAAATTTATATGGTTACTAAAAAAATCTTTGCCGCATTTGAACTAAGTATATTTGTGGCGGGGTGGGAAAAGGGCATGCATTCAGCTCAAATAAATTGGCCTGCGTGGGAAACGAGACAAGGACAATATTGTATCGCTAGATTTACCTCTGATGTTTAATTTCACCTATAAGTGTGTTTACTTTGTTACAAGCTTTTAATTTTGCTGTATACAACCTAAAGGAAAGAAATTGTCAAGAGAAAAGTAAAGAGTAGAGAAATATGGAAAATATGGCACATTCATTCAATTCATCTAATCTTCATTATCTAATAGTTTTGCACCAGAGGGTATTCTCTGTCTCATATTGGTAATGTCTATCTCTTCATTACTTATTACTCGGCTATTCTTGAGTGACTCGTTTGCGTCCAAATCCGGATTCACTACTTTTAGTATAGTTCTTCTTTTCAGACTAACGAGAACTTGAACATCCATCTTGTCATCCACTGAAAGATCTGAATCAGAAACCTGCTCGTCTTCATCTCTATCAAGTCCAGGTGAACAATTGCTTGATTGTTGGTTGTGGTTATCAGGAGGATCATCGAAAACATTCTCAATTTCCTCATTAATTTCACTTGACCTATCAAGAATAGATTGCTTTCCTTTAATATTACTGTGCATCAATCCATAACCTTGCTTCGATTCTAATTGATTACTTGGAAACGGTAAGGATTTTTTTAATATTGAGACCGAACTGTTCAACAATTTATTCTTATATGGTACTGGATAAGGCTTGGAATTCTTAGCCCTCCTTTCCGTTATTGAGATGTCGTCAGTTGTATTACTACTCAAAGTCTCATTCGATGCTAGGTAGCTTGATCTATTCACCTTAAGTCTCGACTGATCAAATTCTTCCCTCTTCTTGATCCATGACTTAAATGATGCCACATCTAATGTAGAATTTGAGTCTGTGTTGCCATTATATTGCATCATAGGTCCACTTTTCTTTCCTTCAATTTGATAGTAGTTGTCATGCGATTGAGTGGAAAAATTATCAAGATAGGATCCGAAATGATAGTCAAGTTCACTTCCTTCATCTAGATTTTGTTCTTTCTTTCTTTGGTATCTCTTGTAATAAACTGTGCCAATCAATCCTATGACCAATGCACACGCTGGGATTACCGTTCCAAGAATAGCCTTTTTTTGAAGTGAAGATTTAAACTTGCTAGAAGAGTCTCCTTTTGATGACATATGAATGTTCGTCTGCAAGCTTGGAATTGGTTTTAAACTGTCCACATCAAAAAGGTTCAATTGGTACGCTGAATTTTCTCTTTTTCTAGAACTGGTTGAATTGATTATAACTAAAGTGCTGTCTATAGTAGCTGCCCCTAAAATTTCATCTGTTCCCATAGACCAATTGTATGAGCTGTTCCAAATCCAATCATTGTTTGAGAGAATCAATTTAGAATAGAATGGGGATGCTTGTGAATCTAGTGTACTGCCCCCAATAAGAATAACCTCACTAATTCTCAAATCGCTTGAAATTGTTTCAATAGAGTTGTTGTCTAAAGTATTGAATATTGGCAATGCTAGGGCATCTCTTCTCGAATTGATACTTGAAGCTCCGCCATTGGATATTTCCCGGAATGACCATCCAGAAGTAAAGTCCCACGTTGCTAATTGGTACATACTCAACCATCCACCGTCAGTTTCTCCTCCAATTACCAATTGTGTTTGTGGAATTGGTGCTGGCAAGTTCACGGCTCCTGCAAACGGCTGTGGCTTTGTTGTTGTTGAAATATTTGATACCATCATTGAAGTAATGTTCACAGATAATAGTCTATTAGAAAATTGCTTGGTCTTTGCACATTCACCACCATAAAGATAAAATGTATCCAGGATTGTGGGAATAGATAATACTGTTGATGATTCGTAAAAAGATTTGTCTGAAATGCCTTCAAAATTAATCAGAATGCTTTGATCCCAAGTGTCACTTGGACTATCATACCGAATCAACTTTATTTCGCCATTTCCACAGCGCTCATTTCCTGTCTGCCCTCCTGTTATGGCATACAACTCTTGCCCAACTAAAAACAATGTTGAATTTTCTGGGGGTGAATCAAGTGATTTGACTTGTTGTCCGTTTTCAATCGCTAGGTAAGACTTCTCGAGATTCAGGAGTCTTTCGTGGCTGCTAATGGAGAAATTTAATGTAACTAAGTCATTATTTTTCAAATGTAAGTAAATTTTTCCGTCGGTGTATGAATACAACGTATTCCATCCCACTACTAAAGCTACTAGATGTAGGAGCAAAAAATACGATTGTATTGCCATGGTCAAATCGCTTCAGCTTTAAATTCACTGTTAATTCCTCTGATTTTGAAATTAGATAGTATTTGAATAATAATGAATTGTAAGTTATGGATCAATTGAACATTGTCATTTCTTGGAATCAGGTAAGATCAACCATGGAGATGGTTTGTTGACCATTTCTCCCACTTAGGAAATCAGTTGTCTTATAATCCTGCACAAAGTATGAACTAACGTTTGAAGAATATTACATGATAAGATCGCCTTCAAGCTTGGAAGGAATCATCGGGTTGAAGTCAGAAGAGTCCACGGGAAGATAGTTGATGAATCAATCCTGAGCTGTTTGGTTTCATTCGCTGCATCGACATCTTCAGGGAATCCTTTCGTAGTGCGTAATTAGAAAGAAATAGAAATTTTTGAGAAAAGAACGAAAATGTCTTTCCAGCTGTTTCGTACAATTCAAAACAATCATGAAAACAAAAGAATACTAGCAAAATGCTCCTATTCGAAGTGCAATGCTCGTATCATTCCCGTAACAAATGAGTTATTTGATTCTACAATATCCATCAAATCAGCACCAAAAATGTTGAGTGCAGAAGCAAAAGAGCTAAAGATTCATGAAGATGCAGCTGATATTTTATTCTATCAGGTTGAAGATGTATGGAACTTTGACAACATTGGTGTCTCAAGAACTTCAAGCGAAATTACTGGAGAGTTCAATCTAGAAGAGTCGGGTACTACTGTCAAAGTGGAACGTTTGTTAATTTGTAGTGAATGTGACAGGGGCCCAATAGGATTTGCAGGTCTAGGTACTAAGGATACAATTGATGCCAAAAATCTAAAGTACTACTTATGTTGCAATAGTGTGCTCTATGACACATTATAACTTCAACCAAAGCTATTAGAAAATACACAATTTTGAAACTCCATAGATCAGAACTTAACAAATTTAATAATAAAAACATAATTTTGTAAATTTCCCTAAAATTGCGAAAAGTAATAATTTCTAAATTTTCACCACTAGCAATACGATAGCTGTTGCTTCTTGGAGACCAGGAATCCTTAAGACTAAAGTTATAGTCTTGTCTTGATAGAATGATTTAACGTCAAGAAGATCAAATTCAAAATTAACACCTGCATACATTTGGCTGTGTTTCTACGAAACTAAAATGGAAGCACTTACACAGTACTTGTCAGATTCAGATTCAGATTTAGAATCAGACTCAATTACAAATGACAAGAATGAACAAAAGGATACAAGAGTGGAAGAATTATACTTAGATGATCATTTGAATAAGAAAATTGAATTGTATCTGGAAAATCATAACAGCATAATGCTTAAAAGAAGTTCTATTTTTCTTTACGTTCCATGGAGGCCTTCGGTAACCACTTTCAATATAATACAAGCAACAAGCAAGAAAGCTTTGGAAGAATTAAACATTATTTCTCATTACAATTGGCATGATATAAATCGGGTGTCTCCTTTGAAGTACCACATATCATTATATCCCAACATTGAGGGAGATGAGTACAAGATCAACCAATTGATTGAAAACCTTGAGACATCCTTCAGAAACTTTCAGATAAACCAATCCTTGGTCGGTAAGGATCTGCTTGAGCTCGAAAGATTCAACAAAGTTGGTAAAGTCTTGGGCCAAGCAGCAAATCCAAGGACGTATCTCAAATTGAAGTTCAAACCGCATTTAAGAGCATTTAAGGGCATAAAGGCCAATAAAATCTTTCTTGGTGCTGCAATTGACTGTACCGGCGCCTCTGGTGTAATGTTTAATGAATTGAATCAATTAATATCTCAGAATGCCCAGTCACTCTCATTGCGTAATGAGGTTCCCCCACTTCCTGAGTTCCATATTAGCTTCATGGTTGGGGAGGCCAAGCTAAAGAATGCTGCAAATGCCTACGATATTGATAAACAACTTCAAAACTTAGATTTGAATTTTGAAAATATTGAAATTAATGTGGCCGAAGTCGTCATCAGTAGCCTCGGGCTCCAAAAACTAACTAAAATAATTCCATTCAATTTAGTTCATTAGCACAATTCAGGAACTTAATAAAAATCCTGCACGAAACATCCGTAGTTTCCATTTTGCTCGCGCACGTACTTTTAACTTAGTGGCGGCAAATTACTCCTTACCTAAGGCATAAGAAACAACACCATAATGTCAATCAAGAAGCAGCAAAAACAGGTCCAAAGTCAGTTAATTGACATAGTTAATAACCGCGCAAATGATAACAAATGTGGTGAATGTGGAGCCACTTATCCAACCTGGGCGTCATACAACCTTGGAATATTTCTATGTGGAAGATGTGCTTCTGTACATAAAAAAGTGTTAGGACCTTCTCAAGATAACATCTCCAAGGTCAAATCCTTAACTTTGGATAGTTGGTCTAACGAGCAGATTGCAAATCTTCGGCGCATTGGAAATAAAAAAGCCAAAAAGAGATGGAACCTGAAAAGAATTCCATTTCCATTCGACGCAGACGACGATATTACTATCACGGAGAAGTATTTCAAAGATAAGTATATTTTGGGGTTATTTAGGGATGATACAATTGATGCTTCCGATTACGAGGACAGATTCAGCAAATATTCAGATGACAATAATTCTATCGGAAATTCCAGATCGAGACTGAATTCTTACTTAGGAGGCGGACGGTCCAGGCTGAACTCTTACATCTCAAATAATAGATCAAGACTGAATTCATACATTGGAGGTAGACTGAGATCAGACTCGGGTGCAAAACGAGCAAATATCCCACGACTTTCACACAGAAAGCTTACAACATTTGAATATACCTTATATCAAGGCCAAGTTTCCAAGGTAATGGCCTTTGGTTATAATGACAAAGATTCGGTGTTAGAAAGTCTTCTTCTAAGCAATGGTGTAATTGACCTTGCACTAGATATTTTAGAAGAAGACTCCAGGGTTAATCCTCAAAGAGAAGAGATACCACCCGAGCTTCCAAGAAGACCTGAAAACACATCACAAAATGAACAAAATCAAAGTCAACCAACTAAGGGCCAAGATGACTGGTGGTCGAATGGTACTAGAAACGCTGCTCAAACATCATCAGCAGTAGCAAATCCCAATTTTCAACAGCAGCCCCAAATTTATCAGTATACTGACCCAGTTACAGGTAATGTGTCTTACATCGATTCAAATGGTCAGCTGTATTTGGATCCAAATAATCCACAACACCAGCAACAATTGATGCAACAAATGAATCCACAGTTGCAACCTCAATTGACAACTCAATTGAATAAACAAAGCAATATGCCTTTGTACAATCAACCAACTAATTTTGGTTCAAACTCTACGTACCAAAATACTATTGAACAAAATCGACTTCAGCTGCTCTTGCCACAAAACTTTGCCCAAGAACCATTTGCAACCCAGCATACATCTTTCAATCAAACATCTTTTGCCAACCAACCAAGTTTTAATGCGCCAATGGCATCACAATTTACAGGTTTTGGAAACAACCAACAAACTTCATTCAATGGATATACTCAAACGAACCAGAGTCAAGAGAACCACTGGAGATAGATATAGTTTTCACAGGTTTTTTGTTCACACATTTCACATAAGAATTTAACTCAAACCAGCGAATAAAAGAAGCAAGTTGACCTTGAAAATAGCCTTTTCCTTTAAAAACTTTGGATTTCACCGATGATTTCATCAGTAATCATTTAGAAATGTAAATAAATATGTACTAACTACCTATTTGCCACTGCCACCTATTTATTCCACGAAAACAATTTTTTTCACCAGCAAATTCACCATAAGCAAGACAATAATGATCGTAGAGTAGTTTGATTTCCTCTATTTCATCAACTAATTCTATCTTATCAATCCTATTCATTTCTTGACTTCCAATCCAGTCTTCAGACCGAACAGAATTTGACGAATAGCCTCCCACATCACTCATAGAAGTAATTTTAACATGCGAAAGTCCACATTTTCCTTGAAGAAATTCAATTCGACTATTTAATGTGGGAAACTCACTGAAAGTTTCTAAATTAAGTCCTCTCAGCATCAAATTTCTCTTCATAGTAGCCCCAAATGAATCATTTAGTGATAATGGTTCATATATGAGAAACGAGACATACAGACTTAAATATCCCGTCCAGAATTTGATTACTGCTTCATATTCGCCAGGGGACAAATAGCATAGTGCACATTCGCTTAGTATAAGTGTAGGGACGGTACATTGGATTTGACTTTTGAGGAAGTCTGAACTCGATTGCTTGTTACTCAATTCCCTTAGATCATATGCTATTAAGTTGTATCTTCCTGAGCACAAGTTTGGCGACATTGCTTCAAATTCAGTCCTATTTTGAATTTCGATAGGTTGTTGATTTAGATTCAAAAGTTTTCTCAATGAATTATTCTTTATAACAGCTAGCTTTTTTATTTTAGCAGGCTCTGAAAAGTCAATTTCGCTGTATGTCACTTTGTCGTATTTTTCAAGTAAACGGAAACTTCTCGTGTCAGACCCACTGCCTAGAGACACGATTTGACATTCACCATACTCTTTCACAAAGGATTCAATTATGTTATCTATCAGCTTGGTCCTGAAGTATGTACCCCGATTGATTATTGGAAGTTTCTTGTCGTGGTGTATGGCATTGAGCGTTCTTGTAGCTGAAAGATTAGAATATCCAATACAGTATTGGAGGTATAACCTGTATGAGGACAACAAACAATCTATGTATGGATCCTTTGGTAGAATATATGTCATTTCATTAGCACTGTGTCTGCATGCCAAAGCATCTAAGTCCGTGGCCCTAATTGCCTTGTCTCTTCTATCTTTTGGTGAAAACATTACTGACAGCTTGTTTCGCTCAGTTTATTTTATTGATAAAATGTACAGAAAAAATATGCTACGATCTAATCAATTCTTTTTAAGTATTACCCACCAATTATCTTTCTCGTAACCTTGTTCTACCACTGAACACAAATTTGTAAGAAGAGCATCTTCTACCAACTCGCCTTCTTTGTAGAGGTGATAATACCTATATTTAGTTTGAGAAGCTGATTCTGGTTCGGCCTCGGTACCAGCATCTTCTTGAACCGAATTCTGATTTGGAATAGCTTCGGTTACTTTTGATGCTTGATTATCTTTTTTTTTCTTCGTCTTATTTTGAAGTACCCAGGGAATTAATATGTCCTGTTCGTCACCTTCTTTATATCCCCTTCTAGACTTTTCCTGTTCCAAAGCCCAACAATATACCAATAACTCACCACCCTGTTTTAGCTTAGAAAGGATATGGGCAATAGCATGAACTCGTCTCTCTTTTGTTGAAAAGTGATGGATAACTGCTATGGAAATAGCAAAATCAAATGATGAATCAAGATGAGGGAGGTGCATTCCATCTGCCACACCCAAATTAAAATCACCTCCCGAGTTGTCAAAAGCACAATTGATTAACCCACCTGAGCGGTCAGTGCCTATCATGAACAAATTTTTATTCACATTCAAGTACTTACCATTTCCACATCCAACATCTAAACCTACAGAGTAGTCATCTTTACTCTTGAGAAACTTTTCAACTATTGGCCATGGTTTGTAACGGGTTTGCGAAAAATGTGATGCAATTTCATCGTAGACATTGTGAACGTATTCGTTCTCCTGCTCCTTAGGGTCAATACCCTTCTTGATAGCTATGGAAGGAACCGACATCTTGCTCAAAAATTGGAAGATGACTTTCCTGCACAATATTAAATCAGTCTTTTATCTGTGGGTATATATCCTCTATTCAGAACAAATCCTGATGTCCACTTATGGAAGAATTTCAAGATTACTCTTTGCAATAATAGTGATTTGGGTAGCTTGGACATGGATACATTCGTCAGGTAGAGATTACGACTTCGGAAACAGGTATGTTGACAACCAAGATAACTTAGCCATAATAGAAGTATCCTTACAATATGGGGATGGAGGGTTCAATTTCCCAGATCTAATAGAATCTACTCAAATACAATTAGATGCATACGTTTTAGATCAATATCCAGAGAACAACAAAAAAATCCAGTTGTTGAATAGACTTCAACCAGTATCTCCAATTTCGAGGCAAGATGGATTGGGATACAAACTTGAGTTGATATTGAGGGACGAAAATTCAATCCTTTTGGATGCCAATTCCTCGTTTGCAACCTTATTTTATACATTGGAGTCAATTCACAAAAATGACTTACCTTTTTTAATAACTCAAACAATTGTCGACCACTTGATAGTATCTGAACTCAATCCTAAAGTTTTAAATAACGGGGATTGAATTATGCTTATGAAATATTATGATTTTTGATAACCTGGGTAGACTACTTCCAAGAAAAGATTAGGTTGAGTAATTTCCAATTACTATTAGGACGAGTTCTTCCATGTACCCCTTTGTGACGTTTTATAATGTGTTCAGAGATTATATTCCGTATTATTTTGGAAATGATTAAACTTCGACGTTGTGAATCTACGGTACAATGTCGATAGTTAAGATTTGTATCAACATGAAATCGAAGTTATTAAATTGATTTTGATATGGCTTGAAAGTGAAGGATATAGAGGGGAAAACAACCCAAAGGGTAAGCATTTGAAGAAGGAAATATTGCTAAATTCTCTCTACAATGAGTTTTTGATTATCGTAATTGAAGTGCTCTACATTTCAGACCGATACGAGACCCAGTACTATGACGAGTGCTTTCCCAATATTTAAGGTATACTTTTGGATAATCTCACACCAGAATTGTTACACAGAGACAAATTATTTTCTTTCACTACGAAATATGTAGGCGTGTTAGATAACTTGAAGGCATCAACGCTTCATCTTTTTTGCTTGGCTTATGTTATAGATTTTGGTAGAATTCAGAAGAAATTTCCTAATGTGAAGTTTTGTTTAAATCAACTTGTACTTCATGTAACCTTCCACTTCATCGATTTCAAATTTCCTATCAGACTTGTAAATCAAAACTCCGCAAAGTAGCCTGCGAAACCTACGCTTGGGTACGCAATATGGGACTGACAAAACTTTGACCGAAAGAAATTTGATAAATTGATAAAATTACTACCAATAGAAATATCTTGGGTTGATGGTATATTTGATACACATGAAATGATTTCCAATGAATTTTTAGGCTAGAGAGCTAAACTTACATGTGTGAATAAATCACGTGACACATTCAATTTAGGATAACATACTGCACATAAACGCACATTTCTCCACCCTCTGCTCACACTCCCTCGATTGCTTAAGGATACCTAATCATTCACAGTTGATCCTTTCACTTTTCGATGCTGGATGAGGAAATTCATAGTGATATCAGTTTAGATGAAGAAGATGAAGAACTAATCTGGCGAGTATTCTACAGCGAATTGGAACGCAAATTAGAAGTTCCGAATGACCAAAATACTTCGATAAATAGTACCAGGACAGTTCAAGAATTAAAAAAATTTGACGAAGAAGATAATGATGATGACATTGAATCAATCAGCGATTTGTCTGACATAGAAGATGAAGAACTAGTGCATAGTTATATCAAACTAAGAAGTTCAAAAGTTGATGAGAATATGCCTGAAGAAGATAAAAAGAAAATACTAATAACGCATTTTACTGATGATCAAATGGAGCGATTTGAAGCTTACAGAAGAATGACAATAAATAAACCTGGTGTTAAGAAGATATGCAATAGTGTTCTTGGTCAGTCCATACCACAAAATCTTGCAATTATTTTGGCTGGTATTTCAAAACTGTTCATGGGCGAAATAATCACAAAAGCCTTGGAGGTACAAGAGAAGGAATATAAGGCCAGACTCATTATGGATATTGATGATAAAAAAAGGCTAAGGAAGCACATTTTGAAAAGTTTAGACAATGGTAAGGATGTTGAAGTAGATGATAGAAAGTTAGAATATTCGGGGGATATTCCCAAGCCCTTGCAACCAACCCATGTAATAGAGGCCTACAGATTATACAACATGGAAAACAGTGGATCTTTCCAAGCCCAATGGAGGAGGGAAGGGGAGGCTGACGGAAAACTATTTAGATAGTAAATCGGTTATTTTATTTCAATTTTTTAGAGGTAAACCAACATTCATTAGATATGAGAATTTAGTAAGTGCGAGATGAAATAGTGCGATGAAGTCGTTCGCAAAACGGACCTTTAGAATATACCTTGTTTTGAAGTTAAGCCATCGAATTGATGCAGGAAAAAGATGAATGACCAGCATAAGAAACGAAAAAGAATCACATTAAGTTGTGACAGTTGCAGAAGAAAGAAAACGAAATGTGACCGAGAGTTGCCATGTGGAAACTGCGTTAAGTTATGTATTGGTCATACATGTTCATTCAGTTCTCCAGAGCATATCAACCATGAAAAATCAGTTCATTTGAAACATGACGTTCATGAAGGACCCCAGGAGCTCAAGGAGGAGCTTGCAGTACTCAAGCACAAGGTTAAATTACTTCAGAATTCAATAGAATATCCCACCAATCCGAAAGAATTGTCGATTAGTAATGAGTCTTTCGAATCCTCACAAGCTAATCAATTAGAATCTCTCTCTACTGCATTATATTTAATCGAGAAAACAAATCAAAGCAAGATTGAATATTTCCCACAACACCTCAATGCTTCTCACCCAATTGAAGAGCAGTCTTTACGCAACGTGACATGTCTTCCAAATGCAAGGACCAATTCAACAAGTTCGAGTCATGATCAACAGAAAGATATTAATCCCACAAATTCTAAAAGAGAATTATTGACACTAAATGATCAAACAAAAACCCAATACAAGTATTTGTTCTTGGGAATTAATCCAGTGATACTGGATCCAAAATTTGTAAATTTTCATGTCTACTTTGACGATAACAACACATTGAAACCATCAATTCCTCCATTACCACTACGTTCATTGCTGCGACGAGACCCAGGATGCTGTCTATTTTGGAAGCAACAAGCAGATCTGTTTTCAAGTATTTGGTTGAAACGTCCTGTGAAAGGAAATCATAAAGGAATAACCAAATTGGATCAACTAGCCAGAGAAAAACTTAAAGAACAGTATGTGAAGCAAATAGATGATGGATTTTCGGTGGAAGAAGTCAAAAGCTGTTGTTCAAGCTTTGGAAAGAACATTGGCATATTTTTTTTACCAAATTTCTCAATAGGTGACCCGTTGATAAGAAAAATTGAGGCAGTATTGCCTTGTAAAGAGGTTTGTGAGTATTATCTACTGTATTTTTTTGACTCTCTTAATGTTTTTTTTCCGATCCTTGACGAAGAACAATTCATGGAAGATATCAAACGAATTATAGGAACTCTAAGGACAGATAACAAGGCTATTCAGCACAATTCAAATAATATTAGAATAGAGCAGAAACAAGATTTGTCAATCATTGGAATATTTTTATTCGTTCTTCGATTATCGTTCATTTCTCAGTTCAGGTTTTTAACATCAAGCAAATCTGCTCCCTTAAAGAAAAATGATTCAATCAGCTCAAAAGGAAATGATTTTGTGGAAGCTAACCCAATAATGTTGGAAGCTATAGATGTTGCAGAAGAGTGCTTGCGATCAGTTTCCTTGCTAAGGGTCAAGGATTTAACCTCGTTGCAATGTGCGATTTTCTCTTGCATTTATGATAAACATGGCCCTGAAGTTGGTGACAGGCCTCCAGACCATGTTTCAACTTCAATTATTATTCAAATGGCAATCAATTTTGGCTTACACAGAGATCCAGATTTTCACTTAGAATTCCCAATGTCTGAACGTGAGAAACATTTGAGGCGCAAAATTTGGCATTATATTATGACATTGGGCGTGTTGGACACTCTGATTTACGGAGCGCTGGCTCCATTAACTCCTTCTCGCTATGACACTAAACTCCCTTGCTATCAATCCGGAGTATCCAACATGAGAAATGAAGTTTTCGAAAAGGAAGTGACTGCAAACTTTCATTACTTTAGCCCTATCATAAGTGCCTTGACCAAACTTGAGCATGAATTACTTTCAATCAAGGAAAGTATATCATTGTCTATTGTTGCAGAGGAAATGAATTCGTTGGAAATTCTAGTTGCCCAAAAGTGTGAAACATTATCGACTATGTTTAGAAATCCAGGAAGTGAGAGCGAATCATTCTTAATCAAAAAGTTTTGCATCTACCTTCACTCTAAAATGTTACTCGCGGTCATGTATTATTATCTTTTTACTTTTTATTATGATAAGCAGGTTAAACATTTGGAATTATTCTACTTGAAAAAAACTTTGCTTACATTATTTCATGAATTAAACAAGATTAATGACATTATTCTTTTCCAAGAAAATGACTTGCTTGCACAAAAATTAACATTCCTTGCTTCACCAGTGATCAATTTAATAAATAGCTTTTCTTGCATGGTTACTTTGTCATTATACATAAGACTCAAGGCCAATCTTAACTTTCGAGAAAAGAATTCTTCCGAATGCGAAGATAGCTCAATAGAATCAATGCAGATCTTGTTAAAAACATCATCTACTTGTTCAAAGGATCTAATATTCAAAATGTCGTTGATGAGTAAACGATATATTTATGCTTGGAAATCCAAAAAAGCTATGTTCCATGCTATTTGTTTTCTATTCAAGCAGCCAATATTTAATGAATCTACAACACAGAAAAGCTTGATTTCATTAAAAACAGATGAACTTGCACATGTTGACTCAATACTTAGTTCATATAACAAGCTAGCTGTCACAGAGGATAACAATCCATTCGATATTTTAAAAATGTTTCAACTTTTGAATTTTGAAACACCAGACTTATTTAAGTTGGAAGAAAAGAACGAAGACTTCTTGATTTCTGAGTACCAATTAGACAACTTTTGGAGACAAATACAAACTCTTAAGTTATCTAAGGAAGAGGAATGGTTACAAGATATAGCCAATTGTAAGGACAAATCATCAGAAATTTACAAACCTACTGAACTTTCCTTCAATCCTTTTCAAATGAATGATGTTGATCTATTCGAATCAATGTTTATTCAAAATATGGGCAGCCAGTTCAGTGAGTTTTAAGGGTATTAATATGAAGCTTAAACTGACAGTAAATACATCAGAATATATCATCTGTATTTTCTTCAAAAACATTGTGAAAGAACTTAAATACTTTTTAATCCATGCACATAATGAATTGCAAAAATCGAATTAAATAGAGTTGGGGTTGAAAAATTTGTTCAGAAACCAATGAACATTGCAGTGGAATTTTAAACTTATCACAATTAAAAGAACAAGACATATGTATAAGTCATATTAAGTCGAATAAATACTAAAACAAACCCTTTCCCTGATTCAATTGTGTTGCGATACTCTTCAAGAAATATATACTAGAAGGATTCAGATAAATATCCGTAGATTAGGCATCATGAATCATTTCCTATCTAAACGCCAATCATCAGCAAGACAGCTGAACATTTTAATCCATACTTTAAGTAAAAAATTTCGGAAATATGAGAATACTAGCTCGTTATGGCCTAATACCTACTCACAAGCAATATTCAATGTTAGCAAACATCGACTTGCTAGAATACATAATTATCTGTACAATAAACACAGTATAATCTCACCTATACTAGCCTGTCAACAAACAAATGAACGAACCCACCTCTACTACTAACTTCAATTAGAATTAAAATAATTAATTAAAATACTTGAAGCTTGAAAGAATAAAAGTCCATATGTCGAATAAGTAACAATCCATCGAGTATATATATCAATCGTTGCAAAAGGTAAAATCATTTAGTACATATAGCAATAATACCCAAATCTCAGTTCAAAATACTACAAAGTTCAAGTAGTTTGAGTTATTGGTAATTCTTGAACAATATCCAAATGCATAATGAAGGATAACAACCGAAAGAGGACCTGGTCTTTTTAAAGTTTCTATGATTACACCTCCATATTATCCACATTCAATTCCTGCCGAAAGTTGTCCATTTGCTCACAATATTAGGACAGTTTACACATTTCAATGAAGAATTTGGGAATTCTTGTTTTCAAATCGTTTAAGTATCTTAAATTCACGACTCAAGCCCATTTTGTATGTATCCAATATCCTTCGATGTTTTCGTATACCTAATCTGTATTTGGTTCAACACACCTTCTTGCTATGTTTCAAATTAAAGTCCCAGAAGTTTGTAAAATCAAAATTATCATCATAAACTCCAACTTGTTCAAGAGAATTTGACGGGAATTGCTTTATCCCACGAATCTGTAAGCAAATTTTTTCAAATTTCAATAAACTTACTTCAAATATTATATTCATTGAAATCAAGCATATAATCTTTATTTAAGAATTGTGAGTAATATATTATTGGCTTTTCTTGATAATTTGATTCCAAATTCTACATAATAATACTATTTTTTGTATGCAAGGTCTAATCTTTTAAATAAAACATACTTACAAAGTTCATCCATAAAATGATTTGCATGCATGTCTCCTTGATGACAATCAAAGAATCACATCAGTTATGAATGGTCGACAATATAGAACATTTCATATCTCCCATAGGAACAATAGATGGCATACATCAATTTCGGTTGCAAAATTTCAGTAACGATATGATTATAATAATCCACTGTGAAGATAGAGTACTCATGTCGAGATCTATGGATTATTCGAACACCTTGGAATAATCAATGCTTGCACGCACTTGATATACTTGAAATCAAATAAGATTTATGAATCTAATGAAACATGTAATTACAAAACTTCATACTTAATTCAAGATTAATTCATACAATAAGAAATAATGAATTCTTATATATTGTAATGGTATTTTTTGCAATTATTTTGTTAAATCCATGAAGAAATGAACTCCTTGAGTAGACATGAGGCCCTATGGTAAAAAAGAATCATCTTGCCTTAATCGATAGTTTTTTTGTTCGTTAATGTGATACTTCAGAATATATATATTATCTTTGGATTATTTTTGTTTGCTATGTCCGATCCTCTTTTCTGCAAGAATATATATAAACAGTATTTTCTTTCACATTTCTCTCATCTAATAGTTTTGGGTTTTCTTGTGGAAACTATCGTTGAGTTGAATAAAAGATGTGAACGAATTATTCTCCAGGTTTGGATATGAAATACAGTATGTTGAATACTTTCAAATATGACGGTCTTCAATAAGATTTTTTTGGATTCCAGTACTTTTTTCGTTCATTTATCTTCGGTTTCTACGAGCTCAAATTGATACGGTTTACATACACTATTTTCAAACGTCTTGATTAGCACTTGTTGGAATGCATTTTTAGCGAAAGCTGTTTTCGTTACTTCAGTCATCCAAAAAACATTTGTAAAGGTTTTATTGAATAAGATTAGTTTAAGGATGAGAGCGGCGGCATCAAGAATTTTGTCACTTTTATTTGAAATAAGAGGGCAGGAATGGGGCATGGCCAAAAGGTAATTTGCATGCGAATTTCATGAGAATACTGCTATTAGAATTATCTTATGGTGCAGGCTATCGAGCTCTCTCTTAGGTTATATTGGTCCCTTACTTTTATTATGCTTGTGAACTGGAATATAAGGGTAGCAACTCTACTCTAATTTTTTATAACTTTGATCTGATTAACGATCCAAGTATTTATACTGCGTATTGAACTCTTCGTAAGTCTTTGCTCTGAAATATATGCAAAAAATACATTAATTAGTTGAGAATATCGTGTACTGGGATTTTTGGAAGAATGCAAAATAATGTTGAAGTTTTTTCCTTATCATGTGGTAAAGTCGATTTTGGCTCTCTGTTTTGCGGTTGGATAATATAAATTCGAATATTAAGTAGTCCTAATCCAACATTATGGTGCCCAGTTTGTCCTTTTAATCGGATTTTGATTCTTTAAATTCACTTCATCTTTCACTCTGTCATGAGTTCTTTACTGCCATTGTACGTGTGCGACATGGATTTCCCCATCTCTGTGAAGTATGGGAAATTTCTGTGCTTTTTAGCTTTTGGCTGTTTTCATTATTAGTTGGATCCTAATCAATAAAATCACGTGTGAATTAAGTGCATAGATTAATTAATTTGAGCTTATGTCATCGATTAGTCATCTCATCTCATCAAGTTGGATTGATCGGTCTCGCTAAGATCAAACTTCAGCAAAGTATATGAATTGGTTTATCAAGGCACCAAGAATTTTCAACTTCTTACAACAAACTAGACATGAAAAGCGCACATAAACTCTTGGGTAGAGAGCTTTACAGAGCCATTGGTGAGCCCAAAACTATCGTGGCACCCATGGTTGATCAATCAGAATTAGCCTGGAGAATTCTCTCCAGAAGATATGGAGCTGATTTGTGCTACACGCCCATGTTTCATGCTCGGCTCTTTGCAAATGAGGAGAAGTATCGTAAGACTATGTGGTCTAGTATGGATGGAGATGCTGAGCTGGATAGACCACTAATTGTTCAATTTTGTGCCAATGACCCAGAATATTTACTCAAAGCAGCAAAGTTTGTCGAAGATAAGTGTGATGCGGTAGATCTTAATTTAGGTTGCCCTCAGGGCATTGCTAGAAAGGGAAAATATGGTGCATTTCTCATGGAAGATTGGGATTTAATTCACAAACTTATCAATACTTTGCATATCAACCTTAAAGTCCCAGTTACTGCCAAAATACGCATTTATGAATCAAAAGAAAAGTCGTTAGAGTATGCAAAGATGGTTTTGAATGCAGGTGCACAGTTCTTGACTATTCATGGAAGAACCCGAGATATGAAGGGTCAAGCAACGGGATTGGCAAACTGGAAAGTTTTGAAGTATCTTCGGGAGAATCTTCCATCTGATCAAGTTTTTTTCGCTAACGGGAACATTTTGTATCCTACTGATCTCAGTAGATGTACTGAGGAAACCACTTGTGATGCAATCATGTCTGCAGAGGGAAACTTGTATAATCCAGGCGTATTTTGGACCAAAGATGACAATAAGGACAAACAATTTCCGAGAGTTGATAAAATATTAAGAGAATACTTTGAAATTGTTAAAACTTGCCCAGGAGACGCATCCAGACATGCTATGAAGGCCCATTTTTTCAAATTATTACATGCTTTCTTGGACAAACATCGAGAATTAAGGCCAGTTATTGGGAAAACAAGTGTACATTCTCCTTTTGATGACTGGGAAAAAATAGTTATTGAAGTGGAAAAAATTGTAAATGAAATTTTTCAAAAGTCAGACATCGAAAAATTGGATGCTATATCTGAGGGCCAACTTGAGCTGTGGGGTGGTAGATACAAAACAATTCCATATTGGAGATGCCAACCATATTTCAGAACTGTTAATGGTGAGAAGCAAAATACAAGAATACTACAAGTTGCTGGTGAGGCAAAAAAGGTTGAAGAGGTCAAGAGAAAAGGTGTTGAGATTGATGAGCAAACGATAAAAAGAGTCAAAAATTAATAAAACAAATAGAAAGAAATTTATCTACATAGTTCCTTAATCAATTCAATTATATTTAGTCAAATACTTTGCTCAAAGTATCACCTTTCCAAAATCTAAATCCAAGTCCATATCCCCAAGGATCGTTAATATACCGCTTGGGATTTTTCACACCAAGATCGTATAATTTTTGTAATTCTTCCTTTGTAAGCTCTGGTACTTCAGCGTTAATTTCAATTCTTCTTAAATTTGAAGATCTAGGAATGGAGATTCTTCCTTCATTTACATGATAGGCATTGGCAATTTGATTTGAAGTTACACCATATTTGTCGGCCAACTCTTGAATATAGGGTAATTGCAAAACCGGTGCCCCAGTCCCTCCAACCGGACTATAAGCTTCAACAAGAATCTCTTTTTGTTGACAAAATTCAATCAATTCTTTTTGAGGTAATTGTGGATGATATTCTATTTGATTAACCGTAGGTACCAATTTTTTCACATTTGGTAAAAGCTTCTTTAATCTTGGAATTGAGTAATTGGATACACCTACAGACTTTGTCTTGTTAGTGGTGATTTTAATATCTTCAATCTTATTGTAAGCTTCAATAAATTTGGTACCCTCAACTGGATCGTCATCAAATTTCAAGTTCCCATTATGGTCCTTTGGAACGGCAGGTAAGCCGTCTTCATCGCCTTGAAAGCAAACGGGCCAATGTTGTAACAACAAATCAACGTAGTCAATGCCTAAATCAGATAAAGACTTGTCCAAAGATTTCTCTGGGTTATGGTAAAATGATGGCCAAACCTTCGTTGTAATAAACAAGTCCTCTCTTTTATATCCTTCCTCAAAGAGGACCTTCAATGCTTCGCCGATGTACTTTTCAGTCCCATAGTACCAAGCAGTATCAATTAAACGATAGCCAGCTCTAACTGCAGTGATAACTTGTTGTTTCACTTCGCTTGGATCTTCTGGTGGAACTGTTCCTAAGCCAAGTGCTGGAATACGATTTCCGTCGTTCAATAAGAAATACTTTGAAACTGCTTTCGTACTTGAAGTCATTTGTCTAGCTAGGTTGTAGAGTGAACAATTGGAAAAAAGAACCAGTATTTATAGTCCATGGCCCTTTCTTTTACTAATAAGTTGCTCAGTAGATGATATGTGCCCTGGTTTCTTATAGTATTTTTGTGTGGCGTTACAATTTCTATTTAGTCTAAAACTAAAGTTAAACTTTCTTCGTAAATGGAATCATATTTCCAAGTCTCCAACGATATCACTATATTCATGCTCGTCCAATATCACATCCTCATCATAAACTTCCATGTAAATATCTTCCTCTTCACCGTCACTAGTGATTTTGTTGCTATTTTGGTTGCTGGCTCTGGCTATACTTGATTGGTTGTTATTAATTATGGAATAGTGAATCTTGTTAATTGCTGTCAAGTATATGAAGGCAACTCTTTTCTTCTTTTTGTTGTAAACAAACCAGTAGTATGACCACATTGTTTGGTACGGATAACTTAAGTCCTCTAGGATAGATTCGTCCGAAGGTTGAAATTGGTAAATTTGGCAGCCCTCAAAATTATTCTGGGGAGAGGTTAGGCTAAAAGAAACTGATCCATTTCTGGGAACAGATGAATTGGCTCCATTAAAACTATTCTTTCTTGATGTCGACCCACCGGACTGTGCTGCCAAATGAGGTGATGAAGATTTCGACGGTATTAAATCCATGTAAACATTTACTGTATCCCATATCCAATTCAAAATATCCTCCTTCTTACCTAATGAAATCATTATGTTATTGAACTTGGTTATGAAATCCTCTGCATCATTAATTCGGTGAAAGTTTTCTGTGGTGGGTTGAAGGTTAGAAAAATCATGATCCGGATATGTGCTATTGAGAATAGCAATAAGATATGCAAAAGTTTTCCTGGTGGTAACGTTCTTTAGTGGTCCAAACGGTGATTCGTCTAGATTGTCTGTCTCAAACGTGTTTGCATTTAACGAACTTGTCAAAAGAGAATCTCTTGGAATTGACGAAACTGATGTACGTCTGAACATTTCAATGGAGCTTTCTCTGCGGTCTGCATAGCTACTTCTTCTGTTGAATCCGCTAGATGGGGGGCTTGCACTAGTACCTAAAATGTTGGAGGCTGAATTATGTCGCTCACGTTCAATCGATCTTGACAATTGATTGTCTTCCAATATTTGATCAAGGTGTTTATCAATTGTCTTGAATAGCTTTCTATCTGACCCAATGGGCTTTGTCGTGAATAAATCACACCCTCCCTTTATTACAAGGTTGTTATCCTGGTTATCAAAGTTGAGCTCTTGGTTAACCAATTCTATATCCACTTCATCGAAAAACTGGAGTTAATTGCTGTGCAATAGTCAAAAATGAGAAGATACTAACCTTCATGTCTGAAAATTGGTACTAATTTGGGTGGTATTTTTAGATTAGAACCTTGCTTAACTAAACTACACGTTGGCTATCCAAATGGTTGTTCAGGTAATTATCTTTTTGGATGTGTGCACGACCCTAATTTGCGAAACTATTATCCTCAATTTCTCTTATCCCAGTTTGCCCTATGTGAAATTGTACTTTACTGTTTCTAGGTTGCGGATTATGAGAAGCACAAGTCACCTTAGCAAAGCGTTTCACGCTCCAATTACCAGCATCATCTATCCTTCTCTTTTTCGATGCAATAAAGTTTGAATTTTGGTTTTTCTCGATGTCAGACTTTTGGTCATGTTGAGAAAATGTCCATTCATTTTGAATATCAACTGGGGCAGATGTAGCGTGAAGTAAGTAACTCTTTTCGAGCACAATCCTATTCTGTATTCTTTTTCCCCACGTATAACCTAAAGTAGGTACATGCTTCTTCATGTTACTTGAATGTTTCCAATTTGGGTACAGCAAAGTATGGTGAAATGGTAGCATCTGTGAATTCTCATGCAAATATCCAGAGGGGTTATTGCCAAATTCTTCGGCTATTGACTCCAGAGTCCACCCAGAATTGACTGCCAACTGAAAATCCATACTCAGCAGATCGATATCATTCTCACGGTTGTGAACAACATCGCTTACTTGGTTTATTAAGACAATAGCAATATTGAAACTTCTTGCCAATCGATAAAGATGACGATATAGCAAATATAGGTATTGGAATTTTGAGGATCTATTCTTGTAACTAACAGAATGCTTAAACTTCCTCAATTGCATTTCTTGATTTGCTTTTATTCTTGAATATTCTTGATCCAGTGTAATTGAAGCCTCTTGAAGTTCAATCTTTTCTTTCAAAAAACCAGCATTGGTCAAAGCATTTTCTCTTCTAAAATGATGGGCAATGCTATCAATCATGATTAGGCCAATATTCTTATTAGAATTAAGTAAGGCGGGCAATTGTGTAAAGATGATATGGTCTTGGCTTTCTAAATCTTGACAATACATGTATGAAATCTTGTCAAGCAGTGCTTTGGAGTTTAATTCCCGGGAAAAGAAATCCTCGAGCCTCTTTGTCTCTAAAAATGATTCGGTGGATATGCAGACCACTTCTTTGGATATAATTTGTGCTTCCAAAGCTATTTGAAATAAAAATTGTGATTTTCCTGTTCCACTTGCTCCAAATATTTCTGTGATTTCGCCGAAGGGCAAACCTCCACCAAGTTCACTATCGATTGTAGGTAGTCCTGTCTTTATGAAATTTGACTTGCCTGTGTATTGCCTCACACTGTTGGACTTAATGCCACCATTTAGGGATCCATTTATGCACTTCAAATAGTCTTCAATTTCTCTTATTGACCTTCCTAAAACTTTAGCCAAATGAATAACATTATCAGAATGTTCATAAGAAAGCAAATCAACCACGCTTATACCGCAAGACTTTATTAGCTGATCAAGTGAAGGAAACACTTCCAAGTCAAGTTCTTCAGAAGGAGCAAGCTGTTTGAAGGAGTCCATAACAATTTATTTTGTTCTGGGTTGAAATTTTCGCGACATCCAAAGGCAATAACATACTATGAAACCTTAGTGAAAACTTAATTGATACGTATTAAAGCTACAATTAACTCAATGGAAAAAATTCGAATAATTGAAAGAAAGAACTTACTGCTAATTCTACTAACTATTAATCAATGAATGATTCCAATTGACATTACAGCATACTTAGTGAGCACCAGAAATGAAGAACCATTTGTCAATAGACTTGTCAATTGGGGCTGCTGGAGCGGGAGATGCTGAAGGAATTTCTTCGCTGGCAGATTCCGAGTAAGTTGAGGTGGTGGATAAGGTCGAATTAGTCAAATCGATGTCCTTTGAGTCAACAGACTCACCCTTGATTAACTTTTCCCAAGCCTCAGAACATTCATTGATGATCTCCTCGGCATACTTTCTGTTCTTACACTCACCTGAGAAAGCAAAATGGTTTTCTGGCTTGCCATCTGGAATCTTGTAAATTCTGAACCATTCATTGGTAGCTCTCAACAATCCTGGCAAGTGAGTTTCTACGTCCTCGATGTCATTTAACTTTGCAGCCAATGGATCGTTCACGTCAATAACGATGACCTTCCAGTCAGTTTCACCTTCATCCAAAAGAGCCATAACACCCAAAACCTTAACTTGCTTGATCTCACCAACAGTAGCAACCTTTTCACCAATTTCACAAACATCCAATGGATCATTGTCACCCTTTGCTTTAGTCTCTGGGTGAGTTTGGTTTGGGTCCTCCCAAGTTTGAGGGAAAGCACCATAGTTATGGATGTATCCATGGTGTGGGAAGCAGTTTCTTACAAATCTCAACTTACCCTTCTTAGTGTCTTGAATAATTGGGTTGAGCTTCTGTTCCTTGGAGATTTCCATCTTGGCATTGGTCCATCTTGGAACTTCCACAATCATGTTCAAAATAGTCTTTTCCTCGTTGGCGTACAAAGGAACATCATGAAAAGCGGAAATGGGCTTTCCATTTTTCTCAACGTAAACTTTGTATTCCAAAGTATTAGCAGCACCAACTTGGCGAGTAGAGTAGGTCATCTTCAATTGATTGATTATGAGAAGTAACTCCAAAGGAATCAACGATTTTCCTTTGTTGGCCACTTTTTGTCAAAGCACTCCCCATATGTCACGTGAGTTGATGTGAGGGTATTCACGTGTATGACAAGTGCATGTAGAGGGTTCGTTATCAAGTTTGTAAAGATAAGAGCCCAAAGGATTTGTGATATTTACCATGCTGATAAAGAGAGACATAATTGCATAATTTGGGATCTTTTTCGAAAACTTGTCAAAAATAAATAAATTTTAGCAAATTCATATTTCCAGCAAGTAAGAACCAAAAATGACAAAATAGTAGCAGAATTATTCTCAAGGGCAATAGATCAAACCAATCTAAAGATTATTCCTTAGAAGAATTCAATTTAGTTCGCACTTTAAGAAGAATATAACTATTCAAAGTTTTGGTGTCCACATCAAGAACATTCATCTCAGCCTTTTTAAACAAAATTAAGCTTCTTGTGAGTTCCCTATGCCATTTTCTTGTCTCAGAATTAGAAATTGTTTCTTCCCCCAATATTCGCTTTAATAGACCAAGAATGTGACTTATTTCTCGAGCATTGAGATTGCTGTGCCGATCATCATAGTCCAAAAGGTATACTCCAGAATATGTCAATGCAATATCTTTCGCATATTGCCTGCAAATATTGATGCCAAAAACATCAGAATCAACAAAGGCAAGAACATGCGTTTTCGGATGCTTGAGTCTAGATAAGAATCTCCGAGTAAGCATATCAGGAAAACCTTTTCCTGTAACAACAATAATATTCTGAATTCTCAATTGATTCTTCTTATCCAACCATCGTAAGTAATTACAAAATGAGTGAAATATGGCATCTTTTTCCAAAATCACAATTGTTGATGGACCTATTAGCGTGAAATCAGTATTTTTGGGTTCCCAAATTAGTTTGGGCTCTTGTTCAAGAGAAAGATTTAATTTGGAACAATTTCCATAAATCAATCCCTTTTGAGAAGGAAATATCCGAAGATCACTCTCCAAAGATACCTTCAACGTGAATTCTAAAATTCTTAAATATTTATTGCATTTCTCTTGATTTTGAAACAATTCAACATCACGATAGAAAATATCTCTTAGGGTAGTGGTCGAATTTGGAGTACTAAGGTGAAGAATGATCAACTTAAGAGTTTTTATTACAGAAATGAACAGTGTCAAATGTGCCACCTTATCAGAAAACTGAGCTAGTGAAAGAGTACTTGCGTACGAATCCAGATATCTCTTCCTTGGCGGACACTTTAATGACAACGCAAAATTGTGTTCAGATAACGTTGCATCAACAATTTTAAACCAAACCAGTAAAAGATAAAGCAAAATTTCGTCAGCGGTATGCCCAACATTGAACTGATTTGCTAAGTAGATACTGTTATGCGATTTTGTAAATTTTCCTAGTTTAATTTTGGAAGTCAACATTAATAAAGGTAATACCTCCTGAAAGTCAATGGTTGCAAAGACTCTTAAATTGCATCCTGCATATGTACTACTCATTCCATATCAATTCAACATGAATACTACTTGATTAACGAAGAAAAAATAAAAGGAGAAACATCTAAGGAGGGTTATAAAGTTCGATGCTCTAGATTCGTTTATTTAGAGAAATGAGCTAATTATTGGTTTAACCAACTTCACCTTAGATTCTAGACCAATCAAAGTCCGATCTTTTACAATTGGTCATTGAGCTGAATGCTTCTACCGAGTTCCATTGAATAATCAAGCCTGTGTAGGAATATATTAAGCATGATTGATTAGCGCTATTGATCTCCTTTCTGACTGTAGCGTTCGTGATGCACACATTTCGTGTGGTCACGTCGCGAATTTTCCCTGAATGAGCGGCTAAAAAATTGCACCGCCACTTCGATCACCCTTATCAAATTTCTATTAAGGGGATAAAATACGCTTATTCATCGAAGCTAAAGAACAACCGGTCATACGCTTGTGAAGGTTTTTTGAGATAGTCGGAAGTAAACCAAATCTACATCTTCTTCAACCAAATGCCTTTGATAGTTCTGGATCTTCATAGTAGATCTGTTTGGGACAATAATGGTACATTGATTACTGGTTCAGCAAAATGGGCATTCTTTGCCATCTTGATTGTGTTGATCATAATCACAGTGATTGGAACTTTAAGAGTTAACAAGAAAAGAGCTCAACATGGAGCTCAACCCATCTACGGAACACGTTGGATGACCCCCCCGCTGTATAGGCAATCTCAAAATCAATACAATCAACCAAATAGAAGAGATCCCGAGTTACCAAGTGCATATGTGCCAACATATACAGCCACTGCCAACGAAACTGACATGGGATACTATGACGCCAGTGGTGAGTTCCACCCGAACCCAAATGCTAAAAGCTCTACTGTTGTTCCTCCCGAAATTGCACACCAAAGAAACGGAAGCACCAATAGTAATGGGATACCGATAAACAATAATTTCACAGGGCATACAATCAGTGATGAACATCATCGCACCAGTTTGGACGAAGATTTGGATAATATGTTTAGACCTCCACCAACTGCCCCTCCTCAAATCAATACTCCAACTTATAATTTCATGCTCAATTCAGGGCATGGTGCACAAGCGCATGAACAATCCAATTCTTACTTGGATAATACTCGACTTGAGGAATTGGACACTCACCGTACGAATACATCTCGTAATGAAGGATCATCTAGTCAAAATGAAAGTTTGCCAAGTTTTTCGGAAGGCTCTAATCCGCCAAACGTTTCAGAGAAACAGCAAAATTAATTTTATGGATTTAAAAATTTGAGTCATACTTTTTTGTTCACTACTTAGTTGCCTACTCAAGACATCTAGTTATACTTAGTTTACTTCAAATATAGTCAATTTTTTCATTCAGAGTAACTTCTCTAAAGTAGGAAAAAAGCAAGATACACACTAATCTACAAAACATTAAAACATTACAATATTATTTCCTCTAACCACATCTTAGAGCTTGAGTGGTTCTTCGTAAAAGGGAGGAGGACCAGTGTATTGGACGTTACCCTTCTCATCATAGCCAGCATTGGCGTCGGATACATCCACGCCATTGTCGAGAGCCCTAGTTTTCTCGATTTCGGACAATCCTAAACTGTCCTTTCCGATCCAGATATGCGGTTCATCATCAGTCACTGCAGGATTTTCATAGGCTTGACTGACAAATTCTGGGTTGTACTCAATATAGTTGAAGTAAATAGAAGGCATAGTTTTTCTGACCAAATCAAATGATTGAGTTTTTGGTTGAAAGAACCTCGTAAACCAAGATAACGTTTCTTGTGGAGAAACTGAAACATTGTTCTGTAAATTTTCGACTTGTCCGGTAGTTTCAGTTGCGCTATGCTTAACGGAAATATCAGAAGCTACTAATTTAGCTTCACCAGAACCTGTGGAGCCAGTTCCACTAACAACCTTTTCAGTGAGGAGTCCACCAGTAGCAGTATCGCCTTGGATTCCACTAGGAGTAACTTCGTCCTTAGGTTCACTAGTCAAATTCAATTGGTTGCCTCCCTTCCAGTAATTCTCACCTTCTACTTTGATTTCTTTCCATCCTTGATCCTCCATTGGGTAACGGGAATTCGAATCACCAGCAGCATACTTAATGGCAGAAATTGGAACAGTGTCAAACAACGGCAAAAACTTCCACTTGAGATAAACATGAGCAACAGCAGTAACTGGAATAATAACTGCTTCCAATGCAACTGCAACCCAGTTCTTGTTGAAAACGAACAATGCCACAAGACATACCTCGGCTAAGTACAAACCAACAAATAATTGATACAAGGATCTGGAATAGTTTCTTCCACGAGCGTCATTCTTGTTTGGTTGCAAGACATATACCAAAGTGTAAAGATAAGCAATGTAGATGAATGTAAAGGTAACGAAAGAAAACCCAAGGATAATAGGTGCGATGATAGAATATACCAATGCAATAAGAGTTAACAATTGGTATGCGGGGTAGATAACCGACCAACCAGGTTGACCCAAGGTGGTGAATCTATTCCACTTAGCACGAGGAGTATTATCCAATAATCTTCCCAAAATTTGAGCTAAGATTAATGCAACCAACTGAAGTAAAATACCCGAACTGATTGTTAATCCTTGCAAACAAAAGTAGGAAATGTAAAAGTTGGAGGAAGCTGGAATTTTAGTTGCCAATAATTTCAAAGCCGATTGCGGTTTTGAAATAATTGTAGTTACGGCAGAAGCGGCAGCGGAAGTAAGCGTGACAACCAAGAACACATTGACAACTTGGAATGCATAGAACCAAGATTGGCAATAGGCTTCAACCTGTTGAATTGTGATGCATCCACATACTTTCCCCATTTTTTTGATAAAAGGAGGCACAAGAGACATCAAGATCGCCAACGCAACAGTTGGAAGTAATCCTGTGATGATACCCATAATTGCAGGAGGCATGTTATCAATGAAGCTCAAAAAGTGAACTTTGTCGGTCAAATTATTGATGTTTGAAATTGCACCGACAACAGCAACAGGGATACACCAGAAGATGATCATTAATGTTAAAATAGTGCTGGCGATAATCTTTTTGACTCTTCTCTTGGTTGGAGTCAAAGAAAGATTTTCCCAAATAATGTCATCCGGACCAATACCATTGAATCTCTTCACACCCTTAAACTCAGGATTGTATGGAATTGCTTGGAATGCCTTTTGCAATTCCAATTGAGTAGGAAATTGAATAAAAACTGCAGGAATGTTTGAGTTGGAGCTGTGTTCTGATTGCTGCTTCTTAATTTTTTTGTTCAACTCACCAAGTCTCTCAACACCATAATCTAAAGTGTCAACCTTCTTTCCAACCAAAAATTTCAATCTATGAGTAGGTCTTTTCTTTCCATCTTTCAAATATTTGTTCAATTCATTAGCTGGTTCTGGAAAAGGCTTATTCTTCTTTTCAGCCTTGTTTCTAATTTTTACCAGCTTAGTGATTACCTTGGTTAAAGCTCCTTCATACTTAGATGCCAATTTAGTCCTTTCCTTAACGTCCTCTTCCAATTCTTCGTAGTCTCTAGCAAACCAAACGTTCGAAAGAGTAGGGAAGTATTTTCTGAGAGTTGCTTCATCGTAAAAACTCTCTGGAATTTCAGTTAATAAGAGAGTTCTAGATGACAACAATGAATCATACATAGGCGTTGTTTGCAAGGCATGTCTAAAGGTTGTGTAGTAAACCAACTCTCTGTAAATCAAGAAAATCACAGCCCCAAAGAATATCCAAGAAAGAAATATATGAGCCATGACCCTCCATTTGTTTCCAACATTGGCAATTGAAATTCTATCGAATCCAGCAGCCCTGGAAGAATTGGTCGCATTGACAGGAAACAAAATTGGCCAAGTGATTAAACAACCTAAGAGGGCAACAGCTGCAAATTGAAACAAGTAGCGGGCAAAGAAGTAACCATCAACGCCAGCATATTGAATCAAGAAAGACTCGGGTCTTCCCAACAAATGCAGTATCCAGCTAAATGCTCCAGTTGGTGAATCTTCTGGTTTCAAATCTTTGGAAACGGTATTAACATTGGTCCGAGGTTCGTAAACTCTTCTCTGTTTCTTTCTTAAAATGACGAATAGAAGGATGAATATTCCAAAAATCACCAAGTTTGGAGCTAAAGTGGAGATAAATTGGGACACCGAAGTGTTATGAATGTGCGTATCTTCTGTCGTAGACATTCTGAGTGCTCTTAAGATCGAATCTTCTTGCGATTGGCTTTTATATGTTATTCAATTTCCACAATGCCACCTTATACCAAGAATACTGAAGTTAACGAGCTAATTAAGTAGCAAATTTTGGGGCCCTAAGTCTAATATATAAAAAACAAAGGTTGTTGTTTACAACTGAAATTGAGATTGCTCGAAGCGTGGCTGAATATTCGTCTGCATATTAAGGTACACGGCGCAAGTAGATTGTCCTCGATGACTAAGGTTACGAACACGTACACAGAACGATTTGTTTTGAGTTTCGCGGTGGGTAGCCGTAGCTAACCGGAAATAAGGAAAGTATTAACCAGCCTTACTTTCGGGTGACTGCGCCTCGGCTATGACGTTTCTGTAACGCATATGCGGAAGAACGGCGTGAAATGAAGTTGTTATCTGAGTTGGTTGCTCAATGTTCAGGTACCATACAAAGCACTTTCAACTGCTATTATGAACACTTTGCTGCTGTCTACCATCAAAAAAACAATACCAGTTGTTCATGTGATTAGCAAATTAAATTCGGATCTAATTGACTCCCCACATCGTGAACAATCCTGGGAGTACTCTCGACAAACATTCTTGACCCAAATCATCTAATGTAGTGCAAAAATAGAACTTCGACCTGATTTGCTTTCTACACATCAGGGGAAATTCCTTCGCTACTAACTACATTTCATGACATAAATGTTCACTGACACTTCGCTACGTAATCCACACTTCAGGTGAAACAGCAAGACACACATTGAACAATCAGGGTTTTGACTTGCTTAAAAATGTCGGTTAGGAATATGTTCTAATTTGGATGACCACAATTTTGTACGCGCTTGCAGGTTGGAAACAATAGAATTGGGTGAAGTGGTGATTGTGATAGCGAAATCAAACTAGGTCGTGTCGTTATCTACTAGCTTAAACTTGCGTGTGACATTTGGTTCATTTTTCGTTTCGAGTCTACTTACATGTAGTTTTGCCTGATAATCACTCGAAGGAGCAAAAATGTAATTGATAATCTCTTCACAATAAAAAACTCTAAAAAAGGCGCTTTGAAATATTTGATACTGTTGAATTAATCATTAGCAGAATCTGAATTCAATATATTGAATCGCAAAGCCTTACTAAATTTCAACAGAACTGGAAACGGCTTCAGCAATTTCATCAATTTCATGAGAAATCTTTCCACCAATGCCAACGTACTTCTCAGAGAATGGCTTGATAAAGTTCACATAGATAAGCTCAGCACCACCAAAAGCTGGGACACCAATGTAAATCAAGAAGAAAGTCTTGAACAAGAAGTAAAATGGGACCCAATACAAAATAGCCTTGGACCAGAATTCCGCAACGTTCAAAAAGGCGAAGATAACCCAGTAGGCCAATAATTTTGAATCGTCATCCTTTCCGGCAGTGTTCAATGCAATCAAGGAGTAGTAACCAGGTATAACAAACCCAGCAATGTTGGATAAAAGCTGACCAATTCCTCCAATATTAAGGAAAACTAGGACAAGGTAGACAGCAGAGAAAGCCAACACCGCGTAAGATCTTGGTAAGCCAGTTTGACTGTTGAATTGGTTCAAGAGACCATGGTTTGAAGTAGCCTTAGAGTTAGTAATCTAGTTCATTATTTGTTCGATGTTCGTCAATTGAGTATGCCTCAGGCTTGGTTCAGGGGTAAATTCAAGCCATGAATGCAATTATTAAGATAAACGTACTTTATCAATTTGAGACAAGAAGTTCTTTGCTTGGTCGGGAAATGACATTATTATCGAAGTACACGGAGAGATTCTTGATGTAATGAAAAGTGTTTGGAGCTCACCCTTCGATTGAAATTGGACAAGTTTGCTAAAGGTGTGCAAAACACAAATGTAGCTTCGCCCCACCTTATTTGGCTTATACTTAGGATTAGTTCCTTGCACCTTTTCATCAATTCAAACTCCCCAATTCGTTTCCTATGTAGACAAATAAGTACATTGTGACAAGAGACCAGCGATATATGGAATGAAATGGAAGCAATATTACTATTAATCTATTCTATACACTATTTCTTTTTGCTTTTTGCACTTCCCTCAAATCCTGCCCTCTTTTTGGCAGCTTTATTAATAGTTCCAGTGAATTTTCTCAAGCGTGGTTGTTTCTTACCCTTCTTTCCTTTATTATCTCTTCTTGCTTTCAAATTTTCTTCTCTTCTTTTGGCCCGTGCAGCGACGGTGTCTTTAACAATTTGCTTCCTGTCCTTCCATTCGATCTCACTCTTCAATTTTTGTCTCTCCTTTCTTTTTATGGCCTTCTTCAACATCTTTTCATCATCTTTTAATTTCACACCTTCTGCTTGTGACATGACTCTTTGCCATTTATCCTTTTCTTCCTGAGCCTTTCTCTCTTCAGGATTCAATTGTTCTAACTTGCGCTTCTTTTGCTCAAGTTTTAGCAAATGAGCTTTGAGATCGTTATTAGAAGGTCCCTTTTGTTTCTTTTTCTCTGCAGTCGATCTTAGTTTACTCAAGTCAGAAGTAACACGAGATCCATCATTGAAAACAATATTTCCGAACAAAACACTTTGAGGCTTTTCTTCATCTTCGGATTCATCCGATTCGGACTCGTCTTCTTCTAATTCACTGTGTTTTCTCTTAAGCCTTTCTGCTTTCTTTAATTCATCCTTCCGTTTACGTTCAGCCAAGATCTGTTCTCTAGATTTTGGAGCCCCAGGAAGCTTTGTTCCAGGTGCTTTTCTTTTCTCTTTGAAGACCGTAATTTTAGCAGACAATTTTTCTCTCAAAATGGCCAAATTCTCGTCTCTCTTCTTCTTTTCGACTTCAGACAAATCTTTGCCTTTCTTTCTTTGTGAGTTCTTTTCTTGGGGTTCAGCGTCCACCTCATTTCCTTCGTCATCAAAAACCAACAGACCACTGTTATTTATCAAATCCGAATCGCTTTCTTTATCAGACTCTGATCCAGATGCATTTTCTGTTCCGCTATGGTCACTATTGGAATCATCATGGGCTGCTTGGTTCATTTGAGGTAAATTTACTCTTTTTGGTAAGACGACTTTCTTTGCATTCAATGCCTTCGTTTGCATGACATCCATCGCAGAAGCATTGCCATTTGAATAATCGTCAGCTTCTGCCCGTGAATTAGGGTCTAATTTAGCTCTTTTATTTTGTTGTGCCTCCTTCTTTGATTTCTTCTTTTGCTGCCACTGATCTTGAGTAGCATCATCATAGTAGTATTTTGCTGGGATGAGAGACAATAGTCCATCAAATGCCGATGAATGCGTTTTAAGTCGTTCCTTTTAAGGTTAGTACCAATTAAGTAGGAAAAAAATGTGACAGAGTTAACATACTTCCAAGGTATCACTCATGCTACTGTTGTAGATTATGAAAATCAAGCGTTTGACAAATGTATCCTGAGGAATGAGGTACTAATTTTTTTGGCCATCGCAGGTTACAAATTTTATAAGGTTTCTCACCCATACTTAAAAGATTTTAGCAAAACTCAAAAATGAAGACTTCTTAATGACCCAGATTATGGAAATTTACTTCAGCTTCACGTCAAAGCTAACCTAAGACTCTTTGAACTCAATTTTACAAGGCAATTCTATAATCAAAGTCTAGAGTAATATTCAGACCACCTCTCTGCTTTAATCGGTCTGTATTTTACGCTACGCGTGGGAAAGAACGATTACGATAGTTGGATACTCAATTAGATTTATCGAACTTGATAAACTTAATCAATGGTGTCCATTGCTAATTACTTGGTGATCTCTTTGCCAAAGTCATCTAATGCACAGGATTGGCTTGAAAGATCTTTAAATGGGGGAAAGTCACCCGTAACAAGTCTCAATTTGCCAGAGTTCCAGAGTGGGACTTTGGATTCCTTGGTACAAGAAAGTGAAGAATTGGGAAAGACCGACGCTCAATTGCAAGCTTCAGTTGGTAAGGTTGTTGACATACTTTCTAGTGTTTCTGATAGTGGTGCTGGTTCTCGAGTTGTTGGATCCCAGAGAGCCGATTCTTACTTGGAAACGTTTCAATGGAATACAACCAAATATCGTTTAGATAAGCCAATCAGAGAGTTAGTCAACTTGATTTCAAACGAGGCTTTTGCTTTGGACAATGATGTCAGAAGTGCCTACCAAACCTACCAAACCGCTAAGTCTAACTTCCAAGCGGCTGACCGTAAGAAGAATGGAGACTTGTCGATCAAGTCTTTGCATGAAATTGTCCGTCCAGAGCAGTTTGTTTTAGATTCTGAACATTTGACTACAGTATTGGTCGCAGTTCCAAAGAGCAACAAGAAAGAATTCGAGAATTCTTATGAGACTTTAACTCAGTTTGTTATTCCTCGTTCGGCACAGGAAATTGCCAATGATGCGGAATATTTACTTTACACTGTTACCTTATTCAAAAAGTATCAGCAAGAATTCAACAATGCAGCAAGAGAGCGTAAATGGCATCCTAGAACGGACTTTGTTTATTCCGAAGAATCGTTGAATAAATTAAGAAAGGAATTTGATTTAACGAAAGCTACTGAATTGAAGTCAAAGAATGATCTCATTAGATTAGCAAAGACTGCATACTCAGATATTTTGGCTTCTTGGTTCCATATCAAGGCAATTCTTATTTACGTTGAATCTGTATTAAGATACGGTTTACCTCCTCATTTTGATTACTTCTTAATCAAGTTCCCTGATGCTAGGACTATAGCAAAAGCTAAAAAGGAATTGATCGACAAGTTTGGTTATTTGGGTGGAGATGGGTTCTCTAACCAAAGCAGCTTACACGAATACGCATCACTAGTGGATCCTGATTACGAACCATTTGTCTTATATGAAGTTGAACTCGTTTAAGAGCACTTTTATAATTTTATTTCTACACATTTTAACTTAGTTATTGAAGTACATAAATTCGTGCACTTTCAGATTAGTCAGCAAAATATCATATTCTGTAAGAATGTATCTCCACTATTTTTTTTTGACCACAGTTAGATCATGGGGTATCCAACAAATCTAAAGGTAGTTAGCCGAAAGTTAACAAATGACATTGTCATTTCTTCGTCAGCATTCTCAAGAGTGAATTGGCTCAACTTTGGCGCTAGAATGGCCTTGTTCAATTATCCTGAAGGTATCGTCGTCTGGTCAGCTCTACCATATGGACCTGAAGTTGAGAAGAGTCTTAAGTTGCTCACTGGTAAAGACAATGAGTACAATATTACTCACTTGATTGTTCCCGATACTGAGCATACTATGGCTGCCAAATCCTTCAAGGAAGTGTACCCTCAAATGAAAGTGATTGCTATGGAGGGAGTTCAAATTCCGGGAGTTCCAATCGATTACTTGTTCCCCAACAAAGTGGGTAACAAGACCTTGGATGCAGCTGCGTTGAGAGATGAGGTAGCTATTGCTGATGACAACATTTTGAACAATTTTGAATTCGTGTTTTTGCCACACCACAAGAATAAAGAACTAGTCATGTTCGAAAAGAAATCTAAAATACTCTTTGAAGCTGACTTACTATTCAATTTGGGAGTTAATGAGACTTTGGAACAGTACTCTCCTGGAACCGGATTCCCGGAGGGATTCAATCCTCACACCGGTAAATCTTTTTTGACTAGGTACTTACAACCATACAGCAAGGTTGGTAACTTTTTGACAAAGAAGGTAGTTACTCCAAAGAGCATTGATGGTTTGAAAGCAATTCAGAAATGGAACTTTGATACAATCGTAATGTGTCATGGAAATGTTATTACCAAGGATGCAAAGCAAGCATTTTCAGCCGCATTTGACATATAATCGTTATTCTTCCTCAAGTAGTTCTAGTAATGCAAATGAGTCTGAAAGACAAATCCATATTTATTTATATTAATTTCATAACT
The DNA here is from genome assembly GCA_030568615.1 of Suhomyces bokatorum. NCBI lineage: Eukaryota > Fungi > Ascomycota > Pichiomycetes > Serinales > Debaryomycetaceae > Suhomyces > Suhomyces bokatorum. The sequence goes on along the minus strand of JAJMGI010000026.1, from coordinate 37,171 downwards.
ACTTGTGTACATTTAAGGACAAGCTTCTGCCTGATCTTGGATATTACCTAAATTCTTAGTAATTATCCTGCATGAAGAAAATTGCGGGGCGTAAATATTGTCCATATTCGAATTACGCTTGATAATATAGATAAAGAAGATGACTGAAATTGAAGATGAAGAAAAACTGAAAGAGTTTAGAACAGAAATTAACGTTTTTAAGCATGATTCCCAAATATTGAAATCTCTTTGCGACCACCCAACCTTTAAACATTATAATTCAATAGAAAGAATTGACATTCACTATAGTTCTGAAATTAAACCTAACTTTACAGGGCATTCTTTGAAAGGCGAGGATAAGATTAATTATAGATCAAGAACCTTGTTTTTCAACAATGGCAACCCTGAGGTTGAATCACTGAATCCGCTGTATTCAATTACTTTTTTTCATTTGGGCAATATGTTGTCAGGTCATAAGGGAATTGTACATGGAGGATTAATTGCAACTTTACTAGATGAGTTAACGTGTGGTGTTGCATTTTTAAATTTTGAGTCAAAGAAAGGTGTCACAGCCAACTTAAATGTGAACTACCGAAAGCCAGTCTTTGTGGATAATTTTGTACTTGTCAAATGTGAAGTTGTTCGGAAAGAAGGAAGAAAGTGCTGGGTCAAGGGATTAGTTTATGATCTCAAGCCCAATAACGATAGCACAGGATTGCCACATGAAATTGAAACCCCAGGAAACTTGCTTGCAGAATCTGAAGTTTTAATCGTTGAGCCTAAATGGGTTGAAAAACTTACAAAAAAAGATTCAATGCCAATAAAAAATGATAACTAGATAACTTGAACTGATTGAAGTATATTTTCTGTTGAAAAACTTCACCTAGTTCACTAATTTTAGATAATTTATAAACGTTCAAACGTATGACACTAATTAATTCCTTAATGTATTTTTTAATAATAGTCCATGGACGAGCGCTACACGAATGTACCTATGGTAAAACAAAAACAGACCAATATTATTCCAATATAGTCATCTGAGAGTCAGAAGTGCATTTTGAAAGCTTTTGTTAGTTAACAATTCATTCCTTTCTGAAAATAGAAGGTCAAAGAAGTATTATATACCTATTTTTTGTGGGGTTTCGCCAGCGCACATTTTTTATCTTTCTCGATACGAGATTCATTCCATCAGCTCATATCATTAAGAATGGGATATCCATCAGATTTCAAAGTGGTTAGTCGAAACTTGACCAAAGATGTTGTCATATCTTCTGGTCCATTCAAAATCTTGAACTGGTTCAACTTTGGGGCGAGAATGGCCTTGCTCAATTACTCAGGTGGTGTTGTTGTGTGGTCTGCTTTACCTTATGGACCCGAGGTCGAAAGGAGTTTAACTTTGTTGACAGGTGAACAGAGCAACTTCAATGTGACTCATTTGATTGTTCCTAACAAAGAACATACCATTGCAGCTAAGTCGTTTAAAGATGTTTATCCTGCTATGAAAGTTTTGGCTCTGGAAGGCGTGAAAGTTCCAGGAGTTGAAGTTGACTATGTGTTTCCCGCTGACTTGGGCAATAAAGTTTTGGGTGAACAAATTTTAAGGGAAGAAATTGGCATTAAAGAAGACGCCATCTTGAATAATTTTGAATTTGTCAGTCTTCCATTCCATGGAAATAAAGAACTAGTAATGTTTGACAAGAATTCCAAAATTCTCTTTGAAGCAGATGTTTTATGTAACTTAGGTGTGGGAGAGCCCTTGGAACAGTACTCACCAGAAACAGGATTTCCAGAAGGCTTCAATTCTACAACCGGGAAGTCTTTCATGACAAGGTATTTGCAACCATACAGTATTGTTGGTGGCTTTTTGGCAAACAAGTTAGTTACACCAAAGAGTTATGACGGATTGAAATCTATTCAGACATGGGACTACAATAGTATCGTCATGTGTCATGGAAATGTTATTGACAAAGATGCAAAAAAAGCATTTGCTCACCTCTATAAGCTCTAGGAACATCTGTCTTTCTTGCACAGTAATTTTTGCAAAGTAAGCTGTAATGTGGAAAATATTGAATGATTAATATGTATTTCTTGATACACAATTGGTATCAAGAATTGAACTTGAAAAAGCACACGATACACAAGTAGTGGAGTCGGGAATTAAATTACTTTTTAGTACCTCAATTAGATTCAAAATCAGTAACATTCAAAAGAGGCAATGCTAAGGATTCAAACGGCGATAATGACAAGCTTTGTCGCCGAATTAACACAGTACCTTACCCAACTCAAGGCAGAGAACGTCATATCCTATTAGAGACTATCCGTTCCCTTAACTTTGCTCTGTCCAATCTCTAATTTGGCGCTTTTTGCGCCAAATTGAATCGCTCTTTTAGGCTCCATTTTGACCCATCCTAAATCCAAGTAGTCGGCAAGTTCTCGAAGTAAATGCTTTCTTATTGGATTCATTCTTATTTTTAACCCCTTTTTTGTCCGAATTTCTTGAAATGAAAATCTAAATTTCATGTTTGGTTCGATTGAATTTGTAACATAATAAATTAATTCTTCGTCCAAGTACGGATATCTCAACTCCTTTCCCCAGCAACTTATGACTCTATCATCTCGGCCCAAGTTTCTTTTATGAATTATTCTTATGTCATGTAATAATTCTTGATTTAATTGTTCAAAGCATCTGCTAATTTCATCAAAGCTAGAGTCTTGATTTAGCGAATTCGAAAAGATCGATTCATGCCTGGAATAGCCAGCAAATAGTTCATCTGCACCTAAACCACTGAATAGGACTTTTGCAGAAGAGTCATATCCAGCCGTAGCTTTTATGTAACTCATTTCATCTTGAATATAATCATTGAAGTCAACGTTGGAATCTATAAGTTCAATTAAAGTTGTTTGTTCGCTTAATCTAGATGCAGCGAAATAAAATGCAATTGCAATTGATAGATCCATCTCAGTATTACATGGATACATTAATTTCTCAACCCTTTGTCTATGCGTTAGCCAAAATGTGTACGGTATGTTGATTTCAATCAACCTAATATTGATGTAAGGGCCATTGTACTTTTTGGAAAGGTTAAACCATGATTTCTTGCTTAGCTTCCGATCAGGAGATTCAGAAGCCACTATATTAGTTCTAGGATTATCGAACCCCACATTTAATAGGTCGATTTGTTGTATTTGAGAAGGACGACTCTCCATAATATTCTCACAAATTAATGAAGCTAAAATGGTACAATCAAGTCCACCAGAAAATAATATACCAAGTAATGCTGAATCCTGATTTAATGGGTAGATCAGATTCTGTCTGATCCGAGTCTTTGCTTTCAAAATTTCGTAAAAATCTTGAACTTGCGTGTCACTTCCAGAACCCAACGTGTATGGCAATGGTTCCAATAGTTTGGGAATACTAAACGACTTGTTCATGTCCTCATAACTATATCTGCTCAATTTCTGCTTGTTCAAGTCAAAAATGCAAACTTCATTTAGGCACTCAGTAAAGCCTTTCACTCGATCTCCTGTGGACGAGATTACTATTCCTTCATTTGAAATTTTATACAACAAGGATCGCTTTCCAATAGAATCTCTTCCAAAGTATACGAGGTCAGCTTCCAAATCTATCAAGGTGAAAGCAAACTCTCCTTTCAATAAGCACAATGCTTCCAATATGGAATTTTTATCACTTTTTGCTTCTGCAATCAGGTTTTTAAAATAGATGGTATCATTCGAAGTTTGACATTGATCATTATATAATTCTCCGTTGAATTGAAGTATCTTTTTCTCGAAATGAACTGGTTGTTTCTGGAAAGGTTGTCTTAATGATAAAACAGACGAAAATAAACTGTACAGACAATTTTCGTATTCAAGTTGATGATAGCCAAGAAAGTCAGGCCCTCTAGACGCAATGGAATACATCAAACTTTCATAGTTATATTCGAGTTCTTGTACTTGTTCTACAGTTTCAGATTCACCACTGAGAATACTAATTTGATCATATAACACTTGAGTTCTCTTCTGTAATTCTTCCATAGATAATTTCACGTTGTTCTTTACTTTGATTAATTCCAAATTTAATTCTCGAAGTGAGTCTAAATTCTTAATTTTATTCTTTTCTTTTCCATCCAATGAAGTTACGTTTCGATTGAAATCAGTTTTTGAAAATTCTGAAATTTTATGATGATCCATAGTTTCCCAGTTTTGATAATTTATGGATTCAGTAGTCTTCAACTCTAAGTTTTCAATGCACGGAGGGCACTCAAGCTCTCTGCCCACCTTAATCGAACAAAGAATCCCACACATGGTAGTTTAACTTTCACATTATAAAATGCTAATTGTTAAGCTTTTCCAGTTGTAGTTAAGTCGAACCTGCATACAAAGCGAAGACCATACATGCAGAATGAATAATTAGACCAGGTCTAAGAACAATCGAAGGCTATTCAAAGTCATGATAGACCCACGAGACTAGACCCAGGAGACTTTGACTGTAAAAACTCAGTGTATCGAATGTGATTGAAATGAGATAACTGCAAGGAAGTTTAATGTAGTTATTTGAGACTCCATATTAAATCGGGCCATGTGATTCAGTAGTAGTTGTCTGAAATACGATTACATATTATATTTATTCACTATTATTACTACTGACTACCGTCCACAGAGAAAACGACACTCCTAAGTAATAACCAACCAAAACCTATATTGTAAGAACTATAAAAATATATGTAAGAAAAAACGTTTCAAGAATAAAATTCGTTACTTCGTGGGAATGAGTTCTGTTAAATGGTATTATCCTATCCCACGGTAATTATGCCTCTACCCCTTTCCTTAAAAAAACTAGCCAAAGAATTTTCGGTGTACTTTTTGAAAAGTTCGTTGAAAGTTCCGCATGGAACACCACCAATAAATAATCTAGGGATGTCATTAAATAAATTCGCTTCCCCTAAACCTACCTCAAACGAATACAAGATCTCATCATCGTTGTCATCAGGTGAATCATATAAGCCATGGGTATACTTCAAGTCACTTTTGATACCTGCTTCAGACGACGTAGCTGGCGCAATATCGCGATGTAATCTATAACTCCTCAAGTATTTCAAAATATTTTGATAGTTGGGATGTCTGTTCAATTGTACCACCTTAGGTTCTGGATGAATGCTCAAAGTCTTGACTAAATGCTCTAGTTTTTGTTGATCATTTGATTCAGGGTCATCTGACAAGATGACTATAGGACTAATCAGTAAGATTTCCTGTAAATCCTGTTGGGATTTGAGAGTGCTAGCCTCTTCATTGTCGGTCTCTATCATTGCTAATTCAGACTTTATGGGCTTATCTTCGGTGTAAATTTCATTTAAGAATAAGGTGTGTTCATCGCTTGCATCACCAATGACGTTGATAATAGGGTTGGATACGTCGGCATTAGACTTGTACAGTATTGAATCAATGAACTTATTACCCAAGAAAAGGCCAAATATCAACAGAACTAGACAAAATACAATGAAGCCTAGGAGAACAACCAAATTGAGCTGCCGCTCTTCATGCTCTTCAACCTTCCTGTCAGATTTCTCTATATCGATGTAGAAGGATGCTTGAGGTGTTTCCTTCTGGTTTGATCTTCTCTCATTGCGAGGCATGGCAGTAACACCTTTAAGAAACAGGCGGGAATATGGGGTTTATATTGACCCCAGAAAATATGTGCTCTGCGAAATGCATCACCCTGCCGCTCATGACGCACATGTCGTGCCGGCACTCTGTGCCCGGATCAAAAGGCGGAAACCAAATAATTGCACCACATCAACTATAAGCGCTGAGTATGCCCGAACAATAGAGACTCTCCCAACAGAACCCCCCACTCCTGTAGATAATGTCCACTTAGGAACGAACAAGAGAGAAGAAGGCGTTATCACCGGCCAGTGATAGTTTTCTCACACGTTGGCCCCTTCCTTAGATCCAGCATCTGAAGTTTTAGCATAAACCGCTTTACCTAACTTAGTATCGCGAAAATTGTGACATGACCGAAAATGGCAATGCGTGAGACAAATCTAGACCCTTCGTTGGTTTTTCTGCACATGTAAGCGTACGCAAGGCCAACGAAATCAACTACAATGTATTATCTAGAGAGGCCGGGAGAATGGTGGGGAATTGGTTGAAAGCACGAGAAGAGGAAAGGTGCAGATATGGAGAAGCGTATCTCATAAAATAGATGGTGATATGCACTGTTTCTTGTACCAAATTAGTTGGCGATTAAGAGTTGTAGTTTGACCATGGCGGGTACTGGCTAACAGAATAGGCCCATAACTATCATTCATTTTCGATGGAAATGCTACGTGTTTATCTGATTAGCCAGTATTACGAAGTATAAGATGGTATTTTTTGACAGCGCGCACGGAATTCCCATGGACCAATGGGGTTTGAGAATTCGTATTTTCTACTTCACTTGCGGATTATATGCTCTCTTAGGAACTGCACGATCCTTTTTTGTCTTCTGCTTGAAATCGACCATTGTACTTATATCTGTGCATACATGAGCCAGCTCTGGTGCATTCAGTCATTTTCAAAGTCCACTAACTATTCTTTGGCTATGTAAAACTGCCGCCTCCACTGCCGAGGGCGTCGCTAAATGCACTCTTTTTTGTCTTTTTAGTATAGACCGCCTTCATACGATGGATCCGCATGTGCATAATAAGTTTGTAAATTTCCTCCTATTGAAATCCAGTCACAACGGTCATAGGGTTCCTATGCTACTATAGATAACGTTCCTTTACAATTAAACTGAGACTATTCCATTTCTGCTACTAATTTTCTTAGCGTGCTTATCGTTGAAAGCGTAGTCGCACAATTGCATACAGCCAGGTCGAGCGTCAAAAAACATCTCAATGTTTTGACTTCACTCCAGTATATGTTGTTATGAAATTCTGAAATGAACAGAAGAGGTGGTGGGCAGAAAACAACCAAAGAGTCACACGGTGCAAGTCTGGCTACTGTTTCTTCCATACAATTGGGAGAGCCTTTACCTTTGCCCTACAAAATCTCGCTTGTTGATGAGGATGCAACAGCAGTAGACACCCTACACAAACGATCACAAAAAATTCGGCTTGATCATCATGAAGAAAAGCCAAAGATAGAAACTGGATATGCCATAGCCCCCCGGCGAAGGCTTGAGATAAAAAATTACCAAGGAGTCCCGATCTTAGGTTCATCGCAAAAGGCTGTTTCCAGCAATCACTTACTCCAAAGAGACAATCATGATCCAACTACTGAACGCGTTGGATACATACAACCACAGAAAATACAAAAGAATGACCCAGATTTTTATCAAATCCATTTGAACTCTCTTACAAATAGACTCGACGAGCAACAACCCAGTGATACAATCAAGAAAACAGCCAATCTTCCTGGTAGAAGATACATCGACAACTCTCTGCTAAATCATCCTAAATCAAACTTCAATTTAATGCAACCAGATAATTCAATTACCCAATTCCCAAATAATGACATCCAAACTCCAAGCAGAGAATCACTTGAAATATCATCTTCACAAGCAGACACGGTAGATATTTTGGTGAAACGCATAGACGAAGACCTCAACAGATTACGTTCAATAATAGTCAATAATAAAGATATGGTCGATTACGGGGCTCTAGAATCAATCAGGACTCAAGTCGATAAAACTATTGAAACCTCCATGTCAAGTTCCACCCAAAATGAAAATCAACCTCAGCCCCACATTACCAGCATTTTGGATGAATTAGAACTTCTTCAAAAAAGTGAGTCAAAAACTGCAAAAGTGCTTCATTCGGCTCGTTTCCGTTACGGTATCATAGGCTTGGTTGTTCTATTTTTGACCAGCTCTTTTATTGTCTCGGGAATGAATTATGACTACTGTTATTACTTTTGTTAAATATGTACACTAGAACCTTAAATATGATTGTAACTATATACATTTGAATTAATCATCATAATCATTCTTTGGAGGGGCAGCACTTTCGCTGTTTAAATATAAGTCTATGGCGGTAGAAAATGCGGCGAATCCAGCACAACCAATAAAAGCTGCTTGGGGACCTGCTTTAATGGACAAACCAGCGCCAGTTATGCATCCCGCACTAACACCGTTGTATATGTCATGCTTTGCTCTGAGACTTTCGATAGCACATTCAACACCCGAGTACACCATTCCGATGTAACCAAAATTTTTTGCACTTGAATAGGTTCTCTTACCCATATCGGTGAACTGCAACTTCATTTGTTGCTTAAAAGGCAACTCGTTGATATGATTAACGGCGTTTGTTCCAACGGGAACATCATAGGCCATCGAAGCCATGAATAAACCGAAGAAACCACCAAGGGCGAAACCGGAAACTCCTGCCATGGCCGTCTTTCCGGGACAAGATTGCATGAACTCGATCATTTTCTTAGCACCCTCTTCGGCCTGCTCTTCTTGGGTCATCTCACTGATGGCCTTAGCAGGCGGTTGTGGACCGCTGAACACTCCTATCATTGTATGGTAATAAAGCTAGGCGAGAATGGACCTGGATCCACTCGCTTTTCATTTTGGCTTTCATCGCTTACATAAGCAGCCATTTTCCCAGGCCCTGGATGGCAGATATAGTGTTGAGGTGGGGGAATGGCCCAAGGTCAATGGGCCCTCTTGACATAGAAGCGCCTTTCTGGACAAAGGTTCTGTTTCAGCAGCTCCCCCTCCTCGTCCTTCTGCTCTGGACCTAACAGGCAATAAACACCGAATGCGGCGGTCCATTTTTAGAGTAAGCTGAGCCAACAGACCACTTGTGTTTCCACCAATGGTATGCAACACCTCTGCAGTGGAACTAGGCATAATGCACGGTACCTTAGAATTAGAGGCCCCTTCTATTGGCTCTTGTCCAATGGTAAACACCAGATGGGGGAATAGTACGATGGGCGAATGTTCTCCGACACACATGACCAAAAAAGGATTGCCGTTCCTTCCTTCTGTTAGCCCTTTGCCCATGGGCATTTGTCACCCCACCCCCACAAGATGCAAAACTACGGCAGCCCTCACCCCCTCAAGTTCATTTGGTTTGAGGGGGGAAGGTAACACAACCCCTTATTCTTAATTGCGAGAACAATCAGGAGGAGAAGACGAAGTTGGAAGGCACAGTGGGGTGGGGTTCGCCGATAAGGGAGGCGGCAGGTAGCAAATATCCACTACATAGAGTAACTCTTGGCCTATGGGTGGATTTGCTGGTGTTGGGGTCAATCACGTTATCCCACAAATGTGGGGTGACCTCACCACTTGGGTCGCGTTGCAGCAGCTGCCCAATATTGAATCCGTACTATAAAAGGGGAGTATTTCACACATAGAGCCGCCAGTACTAGTGACTTCAGCACTACAACAACACTCGAAAACAAACAAGCAACCTCAATTCCTCAATGACCAAGAAGAATAGAAGAGCCTCCATCCCCTTGGATTTGGAAAACTGCCAGACTTTGGACCATTTGCAGCCTGTCCCCAAGACCAGATCCATGTCCATTACGTCTGTAGAAACCGCCGAGTCTGATGGATCGACGAAGGTTACCCAAGTTTTGAGACCACCTCCAATCAGGGAGTTTGAAGAATTGGAAGCCTTTGAGAGTTTCATTAGGGATGAAACCTGGGACAATGAGTATGACTACTACCATGCTCATCTCACCTACTACCCTCCATTTATTCTCAAGGAGTGTCACGACAACTTGGACAAGGTGAAACCCACCATGAACAAGAACTCGAAGAAGTTCAAGAGACAGTTGAACCACCACGTCAAGAACCACTTGTTGAAGGACTTGGAGAGATGCTGCGGTTACGAATTGAACTTAGAGAAGATCGACGAGATTGAAACTCCTGACAAGATTACCTGGAAGTATAATGACACTTCTGATCATGGATTCAGTAAGGAGGAAGAGGATCTTAACAATAGACACTGGAGATTAGATTTGGAAATCTCGTGCAACAACGAGAATCCAATAGTTGACGTGCACTATAAAGCCATGCCAGTATGATTGGCCCTAATTAATTAGCTACTCTTTTATGATTCTTTACGTGCTATGTCAATGCCTTTTTATATTATATGAAATTCATTAAGCAACTAATAAATGTAGTTCTGTCATTACTGTTTTTGGAACAAATTGGAACTATTATGTTCTAGATAAACTATCGTACTGCGGACTGGCGTTCACATAAGGGTTAACATATTCTTGTAAATTGTTGTTGATGAAGTTTGTTAACTCAGTTAGTTCGTTTACTAAAACGGATAAACTGACACCATCCATAGTTGTCTGACTTAATAAACCAGGGAATGATACTATAAGTCTTAAGAAATGCTCAATACCATAGATTTCACTTTGTTTCTTAGATGTGGATATATCTCCGTTCTTAATCAAATTCAAATATTGTAAGTTCTCATACTTGTAAAGTAGCATCAAACTTAAAGTCTTATTGAAATAAAGCTCTATTCCTTGTAGAATTTCAATCAATATGTCGACCTGATCACTTGTCGCAAGCTTTGGTTTGCGAGATTCATAATATTCCAGCAAGATTCTAGAAATAGGGAATTTACTGGGAAGATCAATAATCTTTTTGTCTTTTGTTATGAATTCCCAGTCGTCAACTAAGATGTACTTGAGCTGATTGCTTACATCAAGCGTTATATTTGGAGTCGACTCAGACTTACCAGTCTTGGATTTTTTGGAAGGTTTATCGGTAGATTTATCATGTAAATCCCGCTTTTTCAGGTCTGTAGATGAAGTAGTCTTCTTCCGTTTTCTTTTCGTCAACTGTTCCAATTCTACTTTCTTGTACCTGTTTTCTTCATTATTTTCCAACACTCTTTCAAGAGTTACCCATTCATCCCATTTGCTTTTCCAGCCCTGGTAATGAACAAAGAATGCATCCTTGTTTAGCAACTCATCGGAGTTGAACTTTGTATTTTCTTCCAAGCTCTCCTGACGTTTATCTATATTGTTTATCCAGGTTTCGTTTGCTCTGTGTGTTTTGAGGACTTTTGCTTCATATATTAATGGACCATGAAATGCGAGAACTGTTGTATTAGCTTCAAAAAACGTTGGAGGATCAGCCAACTTTTCGGGCTCATCTGTGAGGTCTATAGTCATCGTTTCCTTAGATTCAGATTCAGAAGAACTGGCCATGGCTGTCATCTCAATATATCGACTGACTGGTTAGTAGCTTAAGATAGAATTTCAATCTTGGCGTGCGAAAATAAAAAAAACAGAGGGGAGAGGAGAAAAATGAAAGAACCAAGAGATACGAAACAGAAACTACTAGTTTTAAAACCTGAACACATTTAGACACATAGAAGAGGTTTTTATCCTGAGAGATTCAATCAAGCCTTTGGTGCTATCACGCAGCTTTGAAAAGTTAGGATTGTCCGAGGTGTGCAAACTCAAAGTAAAACAGTTCGGCAGTGATACAATACTACGCTATCTGACTTGATACAATCAAGCCCGATTTTGTCGATTTGAATCTATTCAAGAGTACATCGTGTTTTACAGTCTTCTTTCATTAGTTACAACGCCAAAACCTTGCATGTCATGTCTAGCAGCTCGTCAAATATTGTGGGGGTGCATTATAAAGTTGGCAAGAAGATAGGAGAAGGATCGTTTGGTATCATCTTCGAAGGTGTGAACATATTCAACAATCAACAAGTGGCAATCAAGTTTGAGCCACGTAAGTGTGATGCACCCCAATTAAGAGATGAATATCGTTCATACAGAATTCTCAGCAATTGCAATGGTATTCCCAAGGCATACTTTTTTGGACAGGAAGGAGTCCATAACATCTTGATTATTGATTTGCTTGGACCTTCTTTAGAAGACCTCTTTGACTGGTGTAACCGCAAGTTCTCCGTCAAGACGGTAATCCAAGTTGCCAAGCAAATGATCTCGCGGGTCGAGGAGATTCATGAACACAATCTAATATACAGAGATATCAAGCCAGATAATTTTCTCATAGGAAAGCCAGGTACCCCAGAAGCAAACCGAGTTTATGTGGTTGACTTTGGAATGGCTAAACAATATAGAGACCCAAAATCCAAGGTTCACATTCCATATAGAGATAAGAAAGCCTTGAGTGGAACAGCTCGTTACATGTCTATCAATACTCATTTGGGTACCGAACAGCTGAGAAGAGATGATCTCGAAAGTTTGGGACATGTTTTCATGTACTTTTTGAGAGGTGCATTACCTTGGCAAGGCTTGAAGGCCCCAACAAACAAACAGAAGTATGAAAAGATTGGATTGAAGAAGCAGACAACATCAATTAATGATTTGTGCTACGGATTTCCAATACAATTTGCGCAGTACATGAACTACGTTCGCAATTTGAAGTTTGATGAAACTCCTGACTATGATTATTTAAAAAGCTTAATGGACAAGGCGATGTTATCCATTGGTCTTGAAGAGGATGATCACTATGACTGGATGGACTTGAACAATGGAAGAGGATGGGACGCAGCACTCAATAAGAAGGCCAATTTGCATGGTTATGGAAACCCACACCCCCCACAAAGGCAAAAAATTCAATCACCTTTTGTCAATCAACATCAACAATCCAATAGAAACGTTTCCTCCTCCAAACTTGTACAATATCAAAAGACGGCCAGAAAGACAAGGTCAAAGTCACTTTCCATTGGCAACTACAACTCCATTCCCCAGGACACAGGCAGCAATTTTAATTCCTACAATGGTCCTTCATTCAACAACCCCCAACCTCACGGGATGATTCCGGTAAGAGACAATGGTGAATTGCATTCGGAATCCTCTAGCTTCAATGATAGGCGCAAAAACAGATCATGCCTCTCCAAGATATTCTGCTGCATATAATGGAGCTCCAGATCTAATGAGTCCTATAGCATTATTTATACATCATTATTTGCTTGTCTGGACAGTCCAGGTTTTTACAACCTGGTTTGTTGAGTCAAGGCATTAGTACTACGATAATTTATTAGTTCCTTGTTTACTTCTTATTCCCTTAATACCTACCATAAATAGAATTCACCATTTTTGTTGACTCGGTTGAACCCAATAATTTAAAAATTGGTGTTTGGCGCACAGTACAATTTAGGCAATGCGATAATTGATCACTGACCATTAGATAACCAGCACTATGGATAACACTATCCAGACGCTTGATTTCAACCAAACTAATCCAAGTTGAGTTTCTAATGGGTAATGAGAAGAAAAGTAGGAAAATGGATGAAGATGAGAGACTGGATGTGGAAGATGCTGTATTGAAGAGTGAAAGTGGTCGGTCCAAATTTGCTTGCATTCGATGCAAGAGACGGAAGACCAAGTGTTCAGGAACTATCCCATGTGCTACATGTGAAAGTGGTGGCCATGAATGTGTTGTCTACAAAAAACCTCGGAAAATCGTCGTTCTAGACTCCGAGATACAAGATTACCAAGATCAAATCAATAAATTGAAAGAAGAAATCAAGCAATTGAGTCAACATCAAAGAAAAATAGATGATAAATCCCCGAATTCAAACTCAACAGAAGATTTGTCAGTTCACAACCATCGCACCGACAAGTTAGATCGTTTGAATCTTTCCATTTGGCTAGGGTCAGCTTCGTCGGAAATTATTTGTTGGAATCTACGTCAATTTAAAATTTCAAGTTCAGATCCAGAAAAGACGACCGAGGAGATTATTATAGGTCCCAATTTTAGCACCCATCACGAGGAGACAATTTACGACAGGTTATTTCAAAGTGAATACTTGTTAAATGACCAGGAGGTTTCAGATATTCTTAAAACGCTAACGTATACGAAAGTGTTGGAGCTTTTTGACAACTTGTTATCATTTATTAACATTGGTTATCTAGCAATTGACCCGCAAGATTTCTTGGAGAAAGTGAAAGAGTATTTTAATTTGAATTCTGATCTCCAGAGCATAAAGATGGAACTCATTGACTTTGAGGACGAAAATAAAAGAATCTTCATCATAAAGTTGATCACAATTCTAGCTTTAGGGAAGGTATATGATTCCAATTCCTTCATTGGTCATATACACGAGCCAAGCACGTTTCTGGATGAAACAGATTTCTTGAGTCTCCCTGGTTCCGAATATTTTCGTATTGTTATCAAGCACATACCATCATCTTTCTCACTCACGACATTCTGCAACCAGCCGGTTGATAGATCCTTTGAGATCATTGAAATCTTCTGTTTGGCATCCTTGTATCTTAGAATTATGGATAAGAAGAATGCAGCAGTACTTTTTACATTACATGCATTGCAATTGTGTATTTCCTTGAATTTTCAGAAGGAAAGGCACTTGAGGTCATTTGAATTAAATGATAGACGTCAGGTTCAAATTGACAGAATTTGGTGGAGTACGTACTGTTTGAATCGTTTTTTCAGTGCAAGAATTGGTCAACCTTTATTGTTAAGCACTGGAGAAATTCGAAAGTTCACTTATTCTTCGCTGCTTAGTATTTCGGATAACGTGTACTATGACGAGGCGAAATCAGAACAGTTTAAAGATAAGTGTAACTTTTCATCCCTATTTTCAATGCAATATTATGTTCAGCTAGCCAAGATTTCGGACATGATAAACAACAAACTATATTGTTCTGAACAGACGTTCGACAAGAAGAATTTCCTTAAGTCAGTGTTAAGTATACTAGACTATTTGGTACAGTGGTTTGACGGACTTCCTGAACATTTGAGACTCAAGTTTCCCTTGAATTTCAACAACAACAACAATATACCGACAAATCGACTTATTTGCAGTTTACATTTGAATTATCTCCATCATATATACTTAACTGGTATTCCCGTATTATTGAATTTTGTCAGAATGAAGATCTTTAACTTTTACAAGTTTAGAAAATTGGTATTGCATCCTATGAGATTAGAAGACATACCCAAAAATATATCAAATGTGTTAACTATGTTGATAAAGTCATGCCAATTAACTATCAACATATTTATGGCATTGCACAAGCAAAAGCTTTTAAGGATATTCGGATTTACTGACTTGGACTTCTTATTCAGCTGTACGTTGGTTTTCTTGATTACATCTATATTGGAAATTAGACAAGAAGAATTCTTTTCTTTTGAGTATTACTTAGATGCTTCCATGAACTTGATGTTTGAAATGACACTAGGTGGGAATTTTGTTGCAAGAGGTAAATTAATTCAAATTTTGGGCCTTTTAAAAGAACTAGGGGATTTGTTAACCGAAGTGAAATTACAATCCTTGTTTGGCATAATTACAAAATATGAAAACGGGCTTGAATCTATTGTTAGAAAATCTAAGAAAATACGACATAGTGTTGGAGTGCAAGAAAATATATCACATTTTCCCAATCGTGCATCACCTATCGAGTATAATTATACTACAAAGAGAACCCTGTTAATTTCAGAAATTTCAGGATTGATAGAGATGAATGACCTGCCTATCGATGCCCCACCTGTCACCTCTACATTGAATACTACCGTATATCCAGAGAGTTCAACTTCTCAGAACTCGTTTCAAACCAGCCAGAGTGAGTGGAGGCCCAATGCATTTGAACACATTGATCTCTTAAATAGTTCACTTGTGGGTAAGAACCAATTGGGAATTGATGCCTATGAAAATCTTCAGATTTCTGAAGAAGATATGAATTTCATGAATCAATTCCTTCAAGGGTTTGACAGCACTCTATCCAGAGACTATTGAAAACTGTTCTCAATTTCAAAAATGCACATTTATAATAAGTATACGTACGGGACTATTTAAAATCTTCAGAAGTAACACTATTGTTTCTTTGACGACCAGCGTCTTCCAACGAATTCACGGAGCCAACACTATTCATTCTTGGTTTAATATTCATTCCTTCTTGTATGTGTGCAGGGCTAGTGTCCGCCTTGTCGCCCCCTAGATCTCTCTTTGGTAGCCAGTAATTGTTGTTGGTGCCTGTGTTATGGTAACTGTAGAATCTTCCGGTATTCACTTGGCTCGAGCCACCATAATGTGGTGTAGTCTTACCACCGTTGATTTTGGAATTCACTTTGGCAAAGAAGTTGTCGAATAAGTCGGGCATTACAATTGTATTGCAGAAGAAAAAGAGTGTGCTACAAGTACGGGGTTTATATACTAATGCAGTCTTTCGAGGGGTGTGGAGCATCTTCCCTAATTCTGCTTTAGTAAAAGCTGCTTTTTAGTAAGATGACCTTTCCTGCGGGGTGGCCACAATAGTAAAGGGTGCATTGGACTTAACCGCATATCTCGATATGCAGAAAGCAATCATCAAGTATTTACTAATCAAACGCTAATAAGAGGGGAAGTGGCGCATAATATATATAATCATAATGGATAAATAGCGGGGATAGTCTACTACTGACAGAAAAATGACGAGTATGGGGTGCAAGAAATACAGTTCCCCTCTTTACCTCCAGAACCATTCGGAAAATAGTAAATGTATTGAATATTATAGTGAAAGTTGAACACATCGCATGAAGTAAATTAGATAGGGCGTTGTGAACAGAAGAGAAGACAGAGATGAAAAACCAGGTGTTGTAGCCGTTTTATCTTGACTTACGCCATAAACTTATAAAAATAGATATGTAGCAATTGGAAAATTGATTGTTCACTCTTGGCCGAAACCAACGGTTTCTTCCACCGCCAAAGTCAACTTTTGTTTCAAGCTCTCATAATCGCTGTAGGGAGGCAAATCGACTCTGTTGAAACAAGTATGCGACTTGGGCAATTGGTTTGCTTCTCCAGCCTTTTCAATTGTGAATCTTCTAGGACCATCGGAACCTTGCAAATCCTTGAAACCATTGACAGGAATTCTTGATGTACCGGTAGTAAACTGTAATAATCTGGCCTTCTGTTCGGAATCCCATTCTTTGATGACCTTCCAGAACCATTGAATAACTTGGTCGTTCTCCTGGTAGCCTCTGTAATCAGTATGCTTCTTCCAGTCTTCAACATCAATCTCAGCTAAACCACCAATCAATAATTCTAATTCTCTCTCGTCGAACACATTGACCAATTCTTGTGGGATCAACTCGTTGAATCCATCGATAAAAGCCTTGAATTGTTCCTCAACTCTCCTGGAAATCTTCCATTCAGAAATCAACTCGACGTATTCATGCTTGTTTTCTTCAGTCACCTCGATATCTCTGCCTCCTGGCTTCAAGTCAACTTCGACGATTTCACCGAATCTTTCATCTTCGGCGCTGAAGGTCAAGTCAAGAATATCCGTGATGTCGTTGTCGCAAATCCACTTCAAGGATCTGTAGAATTCAGCATCAACACCCTCCATGTCTTGCAATACAACCTTCTTATGCAACATCATTTTGTATAATGCACCAACGAAGAAAGCATCCAAAAATCTTCTGTGGAAAACACCTAGACCAACAACTCTACCAATGAACTTAAAGTAGCTCAAGTGTTCAGGGTTGATACCAGAGTTTGGATTGATTTGCAATGTGTAGTTGTCATGAGATGAGTATTCAAAAAGACAATAGAATGGGTTGAACATGTCGTGAGACAACAAGAAGAAGAATTCTCTAGAAACACCTCCGTAATCCAAACCTTCTTCTCCATCAAACTTGATCATCAATCTCTTTTTCAAATCTTCTGGAGTTTGTCTCATAATTTCTTGGTAGGAATCTTCGAAAATGTGATCTCTTCTTACCTTAATGTGGCATTGACCTGGTAAGATACGAAGAGCTGGTTGAGATCTGAAATAGATAACCTTTCTTCTGAAATCACGTTTGTATTGTGGAACATTTTGATCTAACGAAGAAGGTAATCTTGGATCATCCCAAGTAGTAGTCTTGGTGTTATGGTCAACGAAGTAAACTCTAGCTGTGTTGGTCAATCTCATTTCCCAGCCCGATGGCAATGGACCCAATTGACTGACAGGTTGTTGTTGAATGGTTGTGTTTGGACCAAAGGTACGGATATATTGTTGTCTTCTAGGATCAACCCAGGTAGTTGTTCTTGTGTTGTGATCAACAAAATATGGCCTTCCTTCATTGGTGAATCTCTGTTCCCATCCTGAAGGCAATTCTCCCAATCCACTTGTGGTTGCACCAGAAGCTGCCATAGACACAGCAGCCGCAGGACTCACCGGAGTGTTAGATCCGGTCGCATTAACTGTAACGTTACCACTGGTGGCACTGTTGGGGTTGGTGATTTCAGGTGATTGGGGTGTTTCACCAGGCAAAGTTCTACCTCTGTGTTGTCTTCTTTCCGCCTCAGTGGCTGTCTGTCTTTGTTGGCCTCTTTCCAGTTCAGATTGCTCTAGCGTTGGTCTTTGCCAAGTGGTGGTTTTAGAATTATGGTCAACATAGTACGTTCTTCCAAAGTTATCGGTCCTACGTTCCCAACCTGGTGGTAAACGACCATATTGATCTTCGAACGAGGAGTATGGCTTTGAAGATGTTCCTGTTTGTTGCTGAGTTAACGCAGAATCAGTAGTCTCGGTAGCGGGAGGAAGCGCAGCCACTGCGTTGCCATTGTAGTTGGAGTTGGATCTGGAAGTGCTGGTGGACTGGGCAACCGAGGTCGAATCACTTCTGGAATTATGGGAAATGACAACGATGATCTTGCCGCTAACAGCCAAGTTCTCATTGGACTTTTTCAAGTCTCTAGTAATGGTTTCCTCGGAGTTAGGCAACGAGATGTCAATCACATCTCCTATGCGGACATTAACCACGCCCAAGAACCCCTGGTCCTTCTTTTTAAACTTTTTCTGGTCAAACACCTGAATGACTAATATGGAGTCCTCCAATGAGGTGAAGTTGAACGATTCATTCCAGTATGGATTCAAGGTCTTCTTGGCGGTTTTGGTAGTTTTAGTTTGGGATCCATCAACGGTGATCACGGCAAACGGATCTGGCTGGCGGAAAACGTCCCTTTTGTGAAGCGACTCTGCAGCAACCACCTTGACATTGATGGTGGTCTGTCTAGGCATGACGGCGGCACCGGATAACAGGCAGGAGTGTGATGGACAGATGGACAGGGGAAACGGCCAAAGGAACGAGATCTAAGTGTAGCAAAGATACAGACGCTTCGGATGCCACAGGAGCGGTGGATGGTACGGCCGGAAGAATAGACGGTGTGGTTGAGGTTGAGTAATAGGCTGATGTGCGAAGAAGGACGGAGGCACGAACGGAACGGAAGTGTGGAGGTGGGAAATCACCAATCTAACTAACGGTAGTTCCTGGGTAGAGAGTTCCCTGACAGCTAGAACCAGACGAACAAGGCTTCTAGAGATGTTGTCACAATGCCTTGGTTGACTGAGTTGGAATGCGTCGTTGATTTGCTGTGATTTTCATCTGCTGTCCGTGTGCAGGAAGGGGCTGTATTCTTGCGGATGATGTCTGAGTGTAGCCACACACCACCAGATGATATCTGCAGGGCTAAGGGAACAAGGGCCAAAGAAAGGAAAGAGGGGAGAAGGACAGGGCACGGGATTGAGACGAGAAACCGACCGCTTGTGACGCTAAAATGGTCTGTACATGTGTTAGGAGCAGAGCCCTCGGCCGGGCTCTGGTTGGAGTGAGGAACATTATAAATATAGGAGAAGAGGGGCGAAAGGGGTGGCCAGGTCGAGGAAGAAGGTGGACAGGCCAAATGGGGAGAGGAAGAGAGGGGGGGGATGGTGGATTTCTGGAGAAAGGAAAGCCTTTCTGGGGCAGCATGCCGTATCCGGATGCGATGGAGCCAAAACTGGCGGTTCTACGGTAGGAGGAGGGCTTCGATCTATGGATATGTTCGTACTGTACTTGACGGAGCTTGGCTCGTGTGCCACACATGGAATGCGCATTGAGGTGAGGTGATTTTGCTAAGGATGGAGACTGCACCAAGGACTGAGGAATGCACTAAGCGAATGACAGACTAAGCGACTGCAATAAGGAGAGGAAGAGAGGGGGAGATGGCGAAGAAGTAAGGGGGTAGTGCTAGTAGAGGGGGTGGCTGGATATCGTTGGTTGCATTGTAGATTAGGGTATATGGTTAGAATGTGAAACTGCAAGCACCATAATCGCACTGCTTTCGGACAAGCCAGCGTGCTGGCAATACTGTATGTGAGGAGACTTGCTACACGCAGTAGGCTGCAAAAGGCGGCTAGAGTTTCGTCATCCATTAGGCTAGTACTTTGAGTACTAAGGTGGTGGTACTATGAAGCTATACAAGATAAGTAGTAAATCCAAGGTAGTGATAGTTCACACTGTGGAGTACATTGGAAGTTCATTCAATGTGGAGTACTTTGGAAGTTCATTCAATGTGGAGTACTTTGGAAGTTCATTCAATGTGGAGTACTTTGGAAGTTCATTCAATGTGGAAGTACGTGACACTTCAGTCCAAGTAGAAGTAGTGACTCTTCATTCCAAGTTCAGTTCTTCAAAGTTCATTAAAGTTCCACGGACTAAGGTATTATTTAATCTCTTCGTGTCTTCGGAGTTTCATCCAGTACCAATTATGATAGTAGTTCCAAGATCTAAATTATTAGTAGTTCCATGTACTAAATTTTTAGTAGTTAAATACACTGAATTATTGGCAGTTCCAGGACCAATACTAAATTAGATCCATGAACAAAATTAATTATTAGCAGTTCCAGGACCAATTATGTGCTGATGGGTAAAGTGTCGTAGCGAAGGAAATTAATATCATCTGCCTGGAGTGGAGTGAAGTTGAACGATATGTCCCGTGGTTTTTCCAACGCCTTGATCTCCTCCATGCTGTGCTCCGTGTGTGCAGTGTGTGTGGATAAAGTGTCCATGGAGTCGTTGAACATGCCAGCATCAGTCTCGGGAGACGACTCCATAGGCAGTGAATCCACCGAGTATTGCGAATGGTTGTGGTGGATGGGCGTGAAGTGGAACTCGTTGGCGAGAGGCGACCCAATCGACATAGGTGTACCTGGTGCAGACTCTTCAAATAGAGTGTCACATGAAATATTATTGATGAGTTTGCCCACGTCGTTTGGCATTTCTTTAATGAGACTGACGTTTCGATTGATTCTCAACGGCTTGGTCTCGTTGATGCTGTCGGTTTCGCAATCCACCAACGTGGCATTCGACATCTCCTTGCTGGCAAGAAGCAATTGTATGTCCTCCTCGCTATAGTACAACTTCTCGGAGTTGATATTGATATTGACCGCATTGTATATCTTGGTGTGCACTCCGAAGAAGGAGCTTCCATCTATGGAGAGAACCTTGAGGTCTTTGGGGTCACTACTGTTCAGAACAGAGCACATGCTAAGGATATTGGTGTTGGATGCGGGTAACACTGTACCACATTGTCTTTGGTTGATAGTTTCTTCCAAAGAGTTGGAGATAGGGTTGAAGCGAACGCTGCTCAATCCTTCTTTCAATGCACATTTGACCTGGTCGACAGAATTTTGTGGAAAGTCGTTGGTGAGGTCCCAATGAATGATATTTCCATCTCTGCTACCTGTAAAAATGTCGCCATCGTTCCACTCTATGCTGGTCACCTTGTCCAAATGCCCATTCAAACTCGAGAAACTTTCCTGTTTCCGAATATCCCATAATCTGACCACCCCGTCGCCGTGTGAAGATGCAAACACGTTGGAATTTTGGGGGTTCCATTTCATTAGGTTCGAGCCTAGCTTTCTCTTGCTGGTTTCATTTGTGACAGATTTGGGAACATTGAATTTAGGCTGTCTCAAGTCAAATAAGGACACACCGAATTTTCCACAGATTCCAACATTGGTACTACTTTCTGGAACAGGATCAAAATTGTAGATTCCTGTTATTGTCGAAATAGATACCGGGCTAGGTTTGGTTTGTGATTCGGAACTGCGAATATCCCAATGAAACAAGTGGTTGGAACATAATGAGAGCATCAGCTCAGGATTCAAGAAGTTCAATTTGGAAATATTGGCATTCTTTTCCACGTCGGTCTTGTTTCTTAAGTGTTTCTTGTGGTTGAAGCGCTTGCAAATTTCAGCGGCTGACTCTTCGTCATCCAAATCATCTTGTACCGAAGGAACTGAAATGAGATGAGCGTAACCTTTGCTGTTTCCAGTAACCAAGTAGCGTGAGTTTGTGGGCAACCATTTCATTCCATGGATATTAGGCAATGTGATTGTGTTGTGGTGGGTCAAGAAATTATCCACGAGATCCAACTCGTAAATGAATAAATTGGCCTCTGGATTGGCACTTGAAATTGCCAATGTGGGATTGGCTTCCTGACTGGTTATGCTCATGGACGTCAAGTTAAGATTATTATCAGGAATTTTCCAATAATTAGACTTGATATTCAAACGATTGAGGGAACAGGACTGGTTGAGGACCTCATTGTCAGAGTGATTTTTTGGGTTCAACAACCACGAGGAGTTGTTGTTGCACATGAAGCTATCCACGCTTGCAACCGGAGAAAGCTGTGGGCTGTAGCGTCTGATGGCGTTGTTTCTAAACAACAAGGTAGGTTCGTAAAAGTCACGCATGTTGACCTTTTTGCAATTGACACCAAACGGACTGATATACGGTAGTGTTTGGTGGAGTTCTTAACAGTAGCAGTATCGCCTTGGACTAAAATTGAAGTTGACTTTCATGTGGGGAGAAAATGCTTAAATATATAAGAATCTCTTTGCAGAAAGTTTAAACAATGGGGTGTCACCTTCCATGCTACTTCATAGCTGGCATACCTTCTCTTTTCATCTTTGCATCCAGTAACCCTAGAGGGGCTGGCTCTTTGCACCCAGATGGTCGATCACGTGACACTTTTAGTGCGAGTAAGCGTCAAAAGGCTGGCGTCCTGTGCTACAAAGACGCGTATTGTTCATAACCTGCAAAGTTTATTTTCCGACACGGCTACTATAACGGGATTGTTGCATTGGCGTATAATGTACAGTTTCAGAACTTTCTTGTATGTATGGAAGTATGGCCCAATTTCCTTGAGTTGTCGTGCTTGTCTTAACTATGAGTATACAAGAACTGCAGGTTTGAAATTGCTGGACGTTGGGATCTCCCTTTCCATATTGGGAACATGCGTTCTCTTTAGGAGCTGCAGTGAATTAGACAATAATCACACAACACATATGTCGTAGCCAAGCCCATACTGACAGGTTTTCTAACTAGTTACCATGCGCTCTATTGAATGTCTCCTTACAAGAAGGCTCTTTTGAAAGTCTCACTTCCAAGTAACCTTCTGAAATGTCTCACTTCCAGGTAACTTTGCGCTCCTCTGAAGATCTCAATTAAGTAACTTTGCGCTCTTCTGAAGATCTCATTCAAGTAACCATGTCTCTTCTGAAGGTCTCATTGAAGTAATTAAGTCTCTTCTGAGGTCTCATTCAAGTAACCATGTCTCTTCTGAGGTCTCATTCAAGTAGCCATGGCTCTTCATATAAACAACAAAGCTTTTCTGAACTTATTATCTTCTCTTGTAGATACAGGGCTTGAGCAACCATTGGCCCTCTGGAGTCTCCATACGCTTCTTCTCCAACTCCTCCTTCTCTGTTTGTTGTTCCACAAATTTTTTGCGTCTCTCCAACTTGGCTTGTCTTTCAGCAATAATATCGGCAGGTGCTTTAAAGAATTCAAATCTGGTGAACATCTTATTCTCGTTGTCGGTCTTCTTGTGGAAAAATCCACAAAGCTTCAATTTCTCCACGAAGTCCGAACCAACCTCATCAGGTTTGACACTTTTGCCCGCAGACTCGGTGAATCTAGATTTAATTTCGGCAATCCACAACTCTCCTCTTGGTGCCAACAATCTATATGCCTCATTAATAAAATCGAGGAAGTTGGTTCCCATCAAGGCCAAGCAAAAAATCACCACAGTACATGAGCCATCGGGCAAGGGCACGTTCTTGATGTCGGCAACGGTAATTCTGTCGTTGTGCTTCTTCAAATCAAAACTGTGAACAGTAATGTCCACGGCACTTGGAGCATTAGACTTCTTAAATTTGGACTTTTTAGACCCTTTCTTGAATTGCTCGACCATCTTATTGACGTCTAGCGCAAGTTGTGCCTCACCACATCCCATATCAGCAATGACCACTTTCTTGTTGGGAAGACCTGGTAAACCTCCCGGAGCATTCACTGCTCTGGTGGTTGCTCTTGTTCTAATTTGCTCGACAAACACATCCACAGGATTCTCGGGCCATGACTGAACCTGCGATCTGAATCCTTGATGGTACTCATCAAATAACTCGGGCTGCTCCTTTAATAACTTCAAGGCTGCTTCCGACGTCGTTGTGTAGAGTTGCTCATTGATCCATCTGAATCTTGACCCCGAAAGTTTGGCCATCATCTTCTTTTGCAAAGGAGTTAAATTTGCAGGTGCTGCCTTTGGCTGAGATACTTCCGTAGGTGTGACCTTTTCGGCTTTTTCGACCTTTCTCTTCTTTGAGGGGCCCTCGGTGTCATTTTGAGCCTTCTTATTCTTGTTTGCTTTCTTCTCTGTCTTCTGGGCCTTTACTGGGGCTTCTTGTTCCTCCTCATCTCCTTCGTCATTGTCATGTTCTCTCTTCTTTTTTAACGCTTCAAACTCGTTTTTCAAGGTCTTCTCTAAGTTCTTTTCTTTCTTGGACTTCTTCTTTCCACCAAGGGCAACCTTGTCCTCCTTCAAGTCCCAGCCTTCTACCTTAAACAAAGCCATTCTGGGGTATATGTGTAGATGAGTATTTCGTAATCTTTGAAAAATGTGCGATTTGAGATGAAGCGAAGAGGTGCGAAAACTATAAACAAGAGATGTCTACAAATTACCATAGTAATAGAAAATATTTGGTGAAGTCTATGCCTACATTTTGGTCGTTGGACTGAATTGTGTAATGCACTTAATGAATTTCAAAAACCTCATCACTCATCACTAGTGTGGAATCAAGTATCTCTTTCCTAGTTATACAGTTCCTACATTACAGGCGCGTGTAATCACAAAAAATCGTCACTTTGTTTACCTGAAATCATTACTGATAACACACCTATTCACCATTTTCCGAGGTTTCTGAGTCTACAGACTAATCTTATGAAAGCATTGAGATGAATGAATACAGGTGACATTTTCATCCAACAATAGACAACATATTCTGGCCAATATGCTTGACCTTGTTCCAGAAGAATCCCACATAGTTCTACGAAAGAACGGTAAAGAATACTACAACCCAGGTCTATTTCACCTCTCGTTAACATATAACAACATAGTCCCTTTATTCATCGAGGATATTTCGCATTACACAGACTCTACTTGCATTTACGGCACCTCGTTGAAGTCCGATGTCTTATTAATAGGTAATCATCCGATCCAGCTGGTTAAGGTGTTTGGAAAGGTAATAAGTGTTTGGGAAAAGGGGTTTTATGACAACAAAGATCCTTTGATATTGTTTGTGCTCGATGACTGCTCTGGACTTCAACTGACAATAACTTTAAGTTCTTCCACAAGCACGCTAAGGATTGCTGGACTCTCCATAGATAGCATGCGAGGAAAACTCATCGAGGTGGAGGGATCAACTCAAAAGTACAACGGGAAATTTGAAATTGCAGTCAAAAAGGTGAGTTCGCTTCAGCGGGGGACAAGTCCCTTGCACTTAGACTTGGAGGTTCTGCGTTGGAAAGAGAGACTCGATTTTAGAAACAATGTACTCAAAAAGCCATGGAAGGTTGTTCAAATTGAGCCTTCAGGCAAATTTCCTGTCATACATACTTTTGATCATAAAGATAACATACGAAGGATTGCAAAGGAAAACCTAAAGCTAGGTGATTTCGAAGAACCGATATTGATTAGCGATGACAGCATTGCGCTAGCTCCGATTCACAATTTACAAAATAAGGCATATGATGTGGAAATTCAGGATGACGCTTATACAGAATCTGACGTCGAAATTGTTCAAGTGAATGATTCACCCTTGCAAATAGTCACCCAATTCCAGATACTAGTGGAGTTGATCAAGTGGATAATACGACACGACTTTCAATCCTTCAAGCTTTCCAATCTTTACTACGACCATCATATATCGCGCCTACTTGAAAATTTGGCAAATTCGTACCAGGCCCTTTCGGGAGTGGGTTCTGACGACCCGATAGTTTCGAAACCACTCAAGCAGCGAAAGAAAATACTCTTTCATAGAATTCGACATGTTTTGAGTTCTTCCCAATTAATTCGCATCAATTCTCAACAGAGGGTACAACCCAAGAAACTCCATTTTCTTTACAACCACCTCAAGAAATGCTGCGAAGCTATCAAAACTAGCCGGATCCAGCGTTGTGAAACTAAGTATTTGGACGTCTCCAATTATTTGGAAACGGTCAAATCCAAGGACTTGGTCGCTAAAAAAGTCGATCTCAAACTTATCAATGTGATGATCGACTACCTTGTTGTGGATGAATGGAAAGA
This sequence comes from Suhomyces bokatorum, assembly GCA_030568615.1. Classification (NCBI taxonomy): domain Eukaryota; kingdom Fungi; phylum Ascomycota; class Pichiomycetes; order Serinales; family Debaryomycetaceae; genus Suhomyces; species Suhomyces bokatorum. The sequence goes on along the minus strand of JAJMGI010000026.1, from coordinate 10,862 downwards.
AAGAGACAATTGGAAATATAACCCGAAGCTTACTAACTGGACCTACGTTCCCAATTAGGGTACAGGAGGCTGCAATTCCAGGTGTTGTACTTTGTTAATATGTGTGTTGCACTTTGTTAATATGCAAATAGTTGAGTGCAGGACCCAATCGGAGATATCCGAAATATACGATAAGAGATAACATAAGAGCAAATCTAACATTTTCATACCACTTTCATCATGTCTGTCGACCCAATCACCTGTCATATCTTGGATACATATAAAGGAAAACCTGCAACTGATGTAACTTGCCAAATATACTACATTGGCCCGTTACTTGACTCACCAGACGATGAAAGCACCTATGATATAGGTCAAGGCAAACCGTTTGCTATGAATAAAACAGACATTGATGGAAGAATCAAGAAATGGGTTCTTGATCCAGGACTTGACGCCAGCATTAAGCAACAATTGGGCATATCTACTACTTCGAGTGAAGCTAAATGGGATGATTTGAAGCCGGGCATCTACAAGGTTAAGTTTCTTACTGGAAAGTACTTCTATCGATCGGAAACATCCGAGACCACGGAATTAGCATCTAGAACCTTTTTCCCATTTGTAGAGATCACATTCCAAGTCAAAAATCCACCAGATGCCCACTATCATATCCCATTACTATTATCCAATCACAGTTATACTACCTACAGAGGAAGTTAGTTAAATGAGCATTTATTTGTATCTATGATAGTTTAATATAATATACTAATAAAAGAAGTGGGTGTTTTGTTGAGAATTTTCATGGACAAGCATTTCATTGCACTTGTAATAATTCAATTCCATTTTGATATTATTGATCTCGAATGGCTCGGTCAAGGTATATTGCGTTACAGATTTATTGTAACGTTTGTACTTGTCTGGAGCAAAAGTCTCAGTGATGGAGATTTTGTGAGAAAACAGCACATTTTTGGGTTGGGATTTAACTTCATCGCCTCTCTTCAAAATAGATGAAGACATTGCTGCAGCTTCCAGAGGAAGCTCTGTATTTCCCAAATCTTCAAAACTTTCAACAGCAACTTCAAGATAATTGTAATCTTTGAACTGACTGAGATATTTCAAATGACCAGGAAGATTTCTCCGTTGAAAGTTGGAAAGGTTGTTGCAAATATAATTCAATTGATCTTTAGTTACCTTAATAGGTCCTTCTCCGGCTGGCTCTAACACGAAGGGAACTTGGACTGGTTCCAGCGATTCTGTTTTGAAGTCCAAATCACTGGATTCTATGTGCGACCAATTGAACTCACTTTGCAAATATCTAATATTGTCATCAATGTAAAAATCTTCAGAGATTGGTCTTGTGGTCTGTTCGAACACCGAGCTAGGAATTTCATCATTGATTAATGCCTCATCTTCTCCTGCACCATCCTTGATCTGTTGGTCTTTAATTTGGGCACTGGTTAATTCATCATCTCTTAAAAATGGATCCTTCACTTGATTTCTATTATTGAGTACGTTCTGAGACACTTTAATGGGCTCAGGCTCCGCTGACTCAGTAAGCTTTTCATCAAACGTTAACATCACGTCCTCAAACATACTTTCTTCTCTCTCGATACTAGGTAGCTTAGTCAATTCTGTGTCCAAGAAACTTGAGACCGGTCTAGCCTTAATAGGCTCTTCTGTTGAAACGATTGGAATTGGATCAGAGATGGTCTTTCTGTTCGATGGTCTTGATCCAAATTTCGAAGATTTCAAATTTGCTAAAGAAAAGGATCTCTTAAACTTATTTGAATGATTAGAATTCACAGACTTCATATCACCCGATTTCAGCTTCATGGAGTAGTTTGAATTTGACTTGACTGACTTAGAGTCATTATAAAAACTGTTTACAAGACTTTTATCTTCTGATTCGTATTCAAAATCACGCCTTGCTGAACTTGGGCTTTTACCAACATTCGGATTCGTGAACATTTTCTTAATGAAAGTCTTGAAGTTCAGTTTTGGCTTTGGTGGTGATAAGTTGGACAACGATTTGGTGACATTTTTTGATTTCAAAACTCTGGGTGGAGGTTCTAACTTGGGCTCAGACGCCGATCCGGTCGGATTTGAGCCAACAGTTGGTTTCACTTTTAAAACAGGGTCAACTCCTGCAACATCAAGCATAGATCTTTTAGGGGTAGTTGAAACGAATGAAGTTTTGGAACCTTCATGGATGGAATATAAATGCAACGATGATTCTGCTGAAACATTATCATTGTCTCTTAAAGTAGCAGGTGGTCTCCAGTCATCTTGAGAACCATTTGAAAATGCAGTAGGTGTAGAAGTTGGAATTGGTGATATTGGTAATTGTGGAGAAGAAGGTCTGGAGGTATTGGTGTTCATCTGCGGTCTTGCATAATGGACTGAACCCAAACTTGGGGACACCGAGCCACCTCTTACTGGGGATTTTGTAACCTCGGCATCACTAGTATTCATCAAAGAATTGAAAGAACTAATAGAAGAGGAAGCTCTTTCGTGTTTCCTGATCTTCTGGCCATCTACTACCACCACGTCGCCTCTAGGAGGTACCTCGGCTTGATTATCATTCAAGAATTTGTTGAACTTATCATCAGTGTTGAAATCGAAGAAGGTATTCGTTTTGGGGGACAGAGGTCTGTGAGGTGAGCCCAATGACTTTGGTGGAGATTTTTGCTCGACCTTTCCAGACACATTATCATTGGGTCTGGGCTTGAACACAACAGAATTCTCAGCTGACACGATGTTATCAAAAGAATCGTCTTCTATTGTTGGATCAGGGAGCATGCTTTCGCAGCGCTCGTGTCGTTTATGCAGTTTGGAGTCATTAAGAGCTTGGTTATAATTAGATTCCTTCAATTTAGCCAACTTTGGTTCGACTTTTTTAACGCTTGATTCAATGTTTGCAAACAACAGCGAACGTTCCGGTGTAGGAGAATTGGTCGGGGTGGAAAACACCAAATCTTCCTCGCTGTCCATTTTGGGCACCGAGGAAAAAGGGGGAGGCAATAGAGACGGTTGAGAAGTGATTTGTTCGGTGCCATCCTCATTTCGTTTCGAGTCGATAGCATCAGAGTAACCTTTGGAAAGGTTCTCTTCGCTGACTTCGTTCAATGTGCTCAAGTTGCCCCCATCATCTTCGGATTCCGAGGTTGGCAAGACGACAGACAGCTCAACGGACTGCTCCATTAGGTCATCGTCCCTCTTTTCGGATCCTTTCAAATAGCCGACACTTTCGATATTCTTTCTTGTATCTCTGGCGGTGGCGACTTTCTCTGGGCTGGCAGGATTGCTGTTGTTTGAACTCGAGTAGTGTTTGACGTCGTCAATGGAGGTAGTGGGAGTGTTGGACATGGACCGGTTAAGGTGAGCATGCGAAATAACACTGGACGGGTCGGTTGCGGTCACAGACACGGATGCAGTACTCGAGGAAGAATATGTAGAGGATGAAGATGAAGAAGACGTGCTGGTCCTTGTTGTGAAGTTATTGTCTGCGATTGCCGGTGTCGTAGCAGGAACCGGCTTCTTAGATTCGGTCTCGCTGTCCCCGGAAGTCCCGGAATCGGTAAACGACGACAGGGAAGCGTTGGTATCAGAGGCTTTCAAGATGTTTTGTGATTGGAGCTTTTGTGGCTGGACCTGTTGACTATAGTGACTTGAAACTGCCTGTTGAAATCGTGGATTTCCAGGTGTTGCCGAATTCGTCACACTATTTTGACGAGACGTGGGGGCGTAGGGGGCACCGCCAGAACTCAAGGAATTCGTTCTCGAGTACGACAAGTCAGAAGCGTTAATATTGGTGGGCGTATCCAACTTGTTGGATCGGATGTTCTTCACCAAGTTGTGCTTGTTGGACTGTTTCAAATTGCTGTATGAGCTCGATTTCTTGAGGGCTGGGGCCGGCGCGCCGGCCAAATTCAACGCGGGAGACGAATGGCTGTGCAAGGAGTGGAGCGATGCATTTCTAGGGATGATGTCTAGGTCTTGTGTGGAGGTGGAATGGATGGAGGAAGTGGACACAAGCGGCGGGAGCGCACCAGTGGCAGCGGCAGAAGCAGCAGCCGCCGACGACGAGGAGGAGGCGGAATGCAATTGCAGCAAATGCAGGGGCTGAGGCATGGGGGGTTTCGTCTGGCTGGTGATGGAGCTGGATCTGGACGAGGGCACCAGGGCAGAGGCACTGGCGCCGACCTTGCCAGGTCTGGAGCGCTTAGAGGGGGTCATGCGTGGTCTAAACACCTCCCCGTTGGGGAAGTAGTAGGTGCCGGCGTTGGACTTGTGGAAGCCGCCGTCGGAGGAAGCTTTGGGCGAGGGCGGCGGGTAGGCGGTGGGGGGCTTCTTGGCGGACTTCTTGATGAACTTGTTTTCGAGGGTGATCAAGTTGTCGGTGGAGAGACTGCGGGACGCGGCGGCAGTGGAGGAGGAGGAGTCCTGGGACGACGACATGGTCGATAGCGAGGTCACCGAGTAGTTCCTCGAGAGGGTGTGGTCGGCCATCAGAGCGGACGGGGGGAGGGTTCACCTCGGGCAGTCACAACGACAGGACGAAGATAGGGCCGAGAATGGACACGGCGAGTAAGTAGGAAGGGAGGGAGGAAGGAAGGAAGGAAGGGCGAAGGAGCGAAGGAGCGTAGGGACCTTGAAGACGAGGGAGACCGTACCGACCGGTTGGCGACGAACTAGACTGGAGAAGCGGAGGAGGGATGGAAATAAGAATACCAGCAGTCTGGCACCGAAGTATTGGGGAGGAATGGGTGAGGTTTCGGAGGGATATGTAGGGTAGCGGAAACAGCAGCACGGGAAGGTGAAACAACAGTAGGACAGGAGAGAGGGAGCAGAGGGCTCGCGTAGGTGCACAAACAAGGAGGAGGTGGGAAGATGCCGGTACTAGACGGAGGAAGGAGAAGGAGAAGGTGAGAGGAGTTTTAGTGGGATTTGCTTTTGGAGAGCGAGTCGGTGTAGACGGTGGGAACAGAAGGAAGTGTGCGTAGGGCGAGGCGTAGCGCGTGTTGGGAAGAGAGAGAGGAGAGAGAGAGGAAGGAAAGAGAATGGTGGGAGTGGGGAGAGGGAATAAGGAGAGAATAGAGAGAGGAGGGAATAAGGAGTAAGGAGAGAATAGGGAGAGAATAGGGACAGTAAGAGAGAATAGGGACAGTAAGAGAGAATATGGACAGTAACGAGAGAATAGAGAGAGAATGGACAGTAACGAGAGAATAGAGAGAGAATAGAGAGTAACGAGAGAATAGGGACAGTCACGAGAGAATAGGGAGAGAATAGGGAGAGAATAGGGAGTAACGAGAGAATAGGGAGAGAATAGGGAGTAACGAGAGAATAGGGAGAACTATAGTAGGTGAGGGTACAGACGTAGTGACCTCACACCACTATAGTCTCTAGTGCATCCATCGGGCTACGATAAGGCATTAGCACCACGACCACTCGATAAGAATACAAAATATTACTCCTTATTCCTTCTTCACACGTCCCTTCCTCTTTCATTTCCTCTTCACTTCCTCTTCACTTCCACGTCCATGTCCACGTCCACGTCCACGTCCACGTCCATGCTACACGTCTCGATGGTGTCTGTTCCATTTCTCCCTATGCGTGCTGTTGCCCCTGATTCCTCCCACTAGCAAGTTGCGTGGGTGAAGTTGCCGCCGTGCAGACCTAACCGACGGCCCTATGGTTGTCCAGCACGACTCAGTCTCGTGTAACCACCGCCTGGCATTGTAGGCATTGGGGCTGAACTGAATAGAAAGGACACCTTTCTGTAGAGACGCGCTCTCCCCGGTGACGTCGTCGTCAAGACAAGCAGTATGGACCTCGTCCATTAAGTCACACTAATTCACACTATTTCACCAACTGGGGAAAAGCCTACCGGGTTAATATTACTCCATCAATCAATCGGCATTGTTTGTCTGTGTTTCAAAGCCCAGGTCACGAAGCAACGGCGTGGCCCCCAACCCTTTGGGACCTTTCCATGCCACTTTCGGCAAAGGGGTCGTGATTCTAAGGAACAGACGCACGTTCCAGCCCAGTTGTTGGTGGCCCTGTCTGTGGGTGCAATATTATGAAGAAATCAGGGAAGAATAGACTCTGTAAAGTTGAGATGCTAATATGGGAAGTGAAGCGTGTAAGGGAGACTTGGTACTGCAGTGGTCATATGATGGTAACGTGATGGTAGAAGTATGGAGCCATTGATAATGTATCGGCTCCGTAGCCTTTCTATGTGCGCCTCCTTTCGTATCGTCCTAACTCTTCAAATGACCTCGACCATTGAAAGCCCACAATACTGCTACATCAGGTGTCTACACATGCACTAATGCTATTAGTCCAATAGGCTCAGATCCTCGTATTCCATCCATTTCAACTCAGCAACTTGCCGATTCGCCTCTTTTTAAGCCCTACTTAATTCCACCACGCGATATCCTTCAGGTACATCTACCCCCGGAACTCGGAGCCTTGATCAGCCGCTTCTTCTGGGCTTGGCCACAAGTTTCATCATTTATGGAATCAAGTCCCAGTAAATTCCATGGAATCATGTCCTAGACGTGGCTTTCTTGAACCTCCAGTCATTATTTTCGCCATGACGACTTCGAGAAGCACCTAAAACTCAACCACCACGAAAATAATGTAAACGGGCTAGAAATCCTGAATGTGGAACAACACGATCACCAGGGGCTGAATACCTAGGCGTGAATCTTTCTGCGATGCGGCTTACGGTGCTATTGTCTAACACCCGTATTCTCCAACACCTCGATGTTGGTCGAGGCCAATCTCCACATTATTAACATGAAAACGGACAGGTAAGGATTGAAATGCGCACCAATGGCCTGGACGTATACGTCGTGGAGTGGAGTCCAGTCTCGACGCGAGTCCTTCTTGTCAAATTTCGATTTCTTCCTTAACATCAACTTCTTCTGCTCGTCTGCATTCACCTCCTCCTTGATTTGCTTCAACAATTCCGGTCGCCTGGCCAAATATCTCGCAACTCCTCTTGCCACGCCCAAATCGTCATATGCAAAGACATCCATCTCATGAAGCGTGAATAATGCAAACATATTGGCCGACCACAGGCCAATGCCCTTTAGTTTGGTCAATTCTTCAACGATCACATCGAGAGGATTTGAGTAGAACTCCTTCTGTGAAAGTGGGGAATGTGGATTTGCGAAGACTTCACTAATATGGTAGGTGTACTTCACTTTCTGGCCCGAAAATCCAGCGGAACGTAGTTGATCGGACGTTAACTCCAAGGTGTTCTTGGGGTTGATCTCCTTTTTTCCGAAGAGTTCCTTGAACCTCCCCTCGATTGCACGAGCCGAAGCTCCACTGACTTGTTGGGCCAAAACTCCCGAAATCAATGAATACCAATAAGAGTTGATAAGTTTTTCATTAGATAGATGTTTGGCGGGTTTTTTCACAAAATGCTTGAAATTATCATGCACAATTACTGGATATAACGTTGGATCTTTAGAAATGATGTGTTTCAAGCCTTCTATAAATTCTGGAGTATGACTGTCCGTATAGCTAGCAGGAATACTGAGATCTTCTGGAACAACAATATGACTTAATGAATCTTCCAACAATAGCTTCTTTGTGGTCGTTTTGACTACCTTTGCTTTACTGGGTTTCTTGATCTTGGTCACCGTAGTTTCCACCTTCACCTTCACAGTATCCACCTCCCATTCTGCCTTCAGACTTCGAGTTCGAGTTCTTGCCACCATTTTTGTATGCAAACAGGCAAATCGTATGTTGTTACGTAAGTACGTTGTGACGAGAATCGCTGCCAGGTTGAAGCTCTTGGTTTTCACTTGAAATAGCTGGGTTGATTCAACTTATATGTATTTGCCCCCACATCCTAAATAGGAAGGTGTCCCTTTATTGGTATCACCACGATTTCAAATCACTCACATTGGGCAAGCTTACTAATTGGTACGGACTATTTAGAAATAGTCTACAATCATGGTTACATCCCAAGAATTAAGAACATTTCTAATTAATTATTCTTGAGCTGCTGTTGGTTGTTCCAGTGCTTTATAGGAATTTCACTTTTACGCGTTTGAAAAGCGATGCTCTTAGAATTGACACTAGTAAATTGGTAGAATAAGATAAGAAAAAATAGAGTCGTAACAAATGTTGAATAGCAGCATTCAAGCCCAATGCCACGTACTTCCAGTTTATCATGATATTCTACAACACAAAGGTGCATCTGCTCCAAGTCCCTGTTCCATATCGTTATTATCACGTGACCCAACGCGTTAGGCTCTTAGCATCAAATAGTTCATTGCAGCATACTTCACAACTGATGACCCTGACCAAACCCCTAGAAGGACTAAGGTTCTGTTGTACCGGAATTCTTTCCCACATTAGGGAAGGATTGGCGGAAAAGATAGAAGCCCTAGGAGGAACCCACTACAGCGACTTGATGAGTGATGTCAATTACTTGATTGTGGGGGAACGGGCTACAGCCAAGTACAATTTTTGCATTAAGAAGCGTTATGACATCAAGTTCATAGACTCGGACGCTATCAAAACTATTTATGAGCTTTGGATGAAGGGTGAGGATGAGGATTCAGGCAAATTAAACATCAACACGTATCTAATGCCCGTCTTCGACAAGTCGAACATATGTTTCTCAAGAATAGAATTCAATAAGGGTGAGTTAAGGTCTCTATTTCGAAAGGACCTGTTTCGGTATAAGGCTTTAAAGAAGATGAATCTAAACGTTGAAGAGTACCTCACAGCAAAATTGTTAGTCACTGTCATCCACAGGCATGGAGGAATGTCTTCGGAATCGCTTACCCTCGCAAATTCGTGTGTAGTGACGACAGAAAAGGCTGGAAGAAGATACACCAAGGCAATTGAATGGAAAAAGCTGGTGATACACCCTATTTGGATATTTGATTCCATCGTGAGAGGCGGAATGTTGGCATATGAAGACTACGAGATTGGTAAAGATTACAATGGGTGTGACGTTTGGGACGAAGTTATCGATGGAAGAACTAAACTGGTAGTGGAAGAGCCCCGCATTAAATTGCAAAAGAATAGCACTATCTGGGATTCAATTATGGATAATAAGCAAAAGGTTAAGAAAGTGGTTCAAAATTCCGTTTGGGACGAAGATGACGATGACGATGAAAATGAGGTTGCCATCACTAAAAAAGATACCTCTGCCGAAACAGTTTCCGAAATTCAAGAAGAAGCAAAATTATTCCGAAACTTTTATTTCCTATTGATAGGGTTTACTGAGCATGAATCTATGCTTTTGAAGAAAGTCATCAATACACACGGAGGAGAAATCAATTCTGATACAAATGATAAGAAAATCACTCATATAATACTTCCTGCCTCAAAAGGTAGTCAATCAACGCTGATGTTGAGCATGTTGTCCAAATCGATCAAATCCAAGCTCTCTGATGGAAAGATAATTCCGATAACAGAATGGTTCGTGGAGAGAGCAATGTTTTATAGCGATGCAAAAGTGGATCGCTGGTGTCTGCCAATGAAGGGATTGGTGCCATGTTCTAAAAAATTCAGGATATGCGTTACTGGATTTACTGGTATTGAACTATTGCATATTGAAAAGTTAATTCGTTACTTCAACTTTGAGTTCTGCGAGGCATTGACTTCGAAGAGAGATCTATTGGTGGTGAACATTAACTTATTCAAAACGAGCTTGACCAAGAACTCGCCCAAGTTGTTTGAATACAAGTTTCTGGACATAATAGAGTGTCCTACAAATCAACAGGGAGGAGCTTCTGTGGCGGTGCTCTCATCGAAAAACAAGATCAACGCTGCAAAAAAATGGCAAATCCCCGTGGTATCAGTGGCATATCTATGGGAGATCATGGAATTATCCAAGGATCAGCCCGAGTCGGTGCTTCCAAACTTGAAGGACTTGCAATGGTGTCTCTTTGCACCCAGTGAGCACCACAAGGATTCCATATTGGAGTATTGCAAGAGCGGAGGGAGAGGCCCAAGTGGTGGTACTGAGGAAAATGGCACTCGAAACGGCAGCTCGAGTAGTAGTCCATCTTCCAAGCGTTCCCATGACACCGACAGTCTCCGCCTTCCTTCACCCCGAAAGGCTGCGAAAAGACAGAAATATGGAAAGCTTGAGGGACTGCGAAGCTCGCAGTCCTTGACCGAAAAGCTTCAGCAAATGCCAGAGACCTCCAATGCTAGCGACGGAGAGGACGGGCGTTTGAATTACGATGTTACGAACGATGATGAAGACATGATGACCCAAGTGGGCTACCAAAACATGGAAGCGGCCCACAACGACCAGGAGTTGCTCAAGAAACTAGGAGAAGACGGGTTGCTTGAGCAACCGGCGAGACGACTCAGGGATAATACCAAGAAGACGACGGTGTATACGAAATGAGCCGTGTACATGGCATAATTAAACCATTGGTATCTACGGACCAACGGCCAATGCATGGCAATGCATAGATGGCATGCTGTTATTGTAGCAGTTTAGTGAGAGGAGTAGTATGCTGTTGTGAGGCCTGGGGACACTAGGGCTCACGCCCTGGTCTTATTGTGCACGTCACGTGCTCTCTTTGTGACTGCCCCCAAAATCCCGCCACTCGCCACTCAGGAAAATTTTTCAGCATTCCAGGCGGGGCCGACCCATTCCCAATCCACACATAAAAAGTCGAGCTTCCTCTTTTTCTTCTTTTTTTCTACATACAAGCAAAATGGGTAAGGAAAAGAATCACGTTAACGTCGTTGTTATTGGTCACGTCGACTCTGGTAAGTCTACCACCACCGGTCACTTGATCTACAAGTGTGGTGGTATTGACAAGAGAACTATCGAGAAGTTCGAGAAGGAAGCCGCTGAATTGGGTAAGGGTTCTTTCAAGTACGCTTGGGTT
>JAJMGI010000025.1:0-239387 GCA_030568615.1 Suhomyces bokatorum | reverse complement strand
CAGTTGCACCGAGCAATGTCGCGCGCGACATTCGCCCCTCCCCTAGAACTTGCTCTCCCACGTCCGTCCAGGGAGGACGACACCGTTTGCCTCCGACATCTCCACCTTCCCTTCTCCTGCCATCTCGCCACCTCCTTCTTCTTGCACCAAAACGCTCCGTTGTCTGCACGGCCCCGCTCCCTGTTGCCGTATCCATCCTTCACCCGACCCCCTTCCGTCCCTGTTTGTCTTGCCGTCGTCGTTTGCCACCCATCAACCAACTAGGAGTGAGACCAAAGTGACAGACCTCAGTCCCAGTACCAGAAGCGACAGACACAGAAAGTGAGTTGATACTTTGACTGTTGATCGTCAACACTCCACGTGGCCCCAGTTTATCCGTGGATACCGTCCATACCGTCCGTCCAGTTGCTCCTTCGTGACTCTTGACTACACGCCATCCTCACATCACCATACATCACCACATCACCACACCCACCATACAATAGCGTTTCCATCTCATTCCATCTCATTCCTCTACTTCATCCCTCCACGTCACCATGGCAGCTAATATCCGCGAGGTCAAGGTCCACAAGCGCAAGCTCGATGACATCGACCTCAAGAAAGACTCGGCGTTCTTGTCCAAGGACCGCCCCTCCAAAAAGCTCAAGGTCTCCTTCAAGGGCAAGGACCTCGCCCCCCACGACGAGCCCCGCCTGGGCCACCACCTCCACCGCGTCACCGCCCCCCGTTCCCCTTCGCCCTCGGAGTTGTCCCACGACGACGACCACCTCCATCCGCTTCTGCATCTCCAGCACTACGATGCGCCGGTCGAGAACTCGCCGCTCTTGACGCCCAAGGACGAGGACGAGGACGACGACGTCGACTTCGCCAAGCACGACGCCGCCGACTCGCCCTACCCCATGAGCTCCACCGCCTGCACCTCGCCTCCCTCCAGTTCGCCCCTTAATGACAATTCTAATGATACCGCCCACCCTTCCCCGGCAGAACCCTCCAAAAAGGCCCACGATTTGACTGACCTCGCCACAAATACAGACTACATCACGCTCACCTCCTCGTTGCGTCTCCTCAGCTCCAACAGGGACTTGATCTCTCAGCAAATCGTGCAGCTCTCGCAGTTGCTGGACTTCCACATGAAAAACGACAACAAGTCTGAGATCATCGACTTCTTCATGAAGTTGGTCAACAACGAGTTGGATCTCCCCAAGCCCTCCAAGATCATCAAGGCGCCCGCCATCGAATGGTCCAAATACCACCCCAGCTTGGCCCATGTGTCGGCGGACTTCCAAAAAGAGTCGAGCTCCGAACCCAGTTCCTTGTACAAGACTCTCCAGCTTTTTGATAAGCCTATTGGAGCCCATAAATGAGGAACGTCGTTCATTTATGACTCCGCATGAGTATTATGACCATAACGGCTAGCAGTGTCTATTTTTCCAGAATGCTCGAGACATACATTCTGCTAGTCCTTGTTTTCGTTCTTTCCAGTTAGTTTTTCTTCTTTGCTTTCTACAGCATGATTTCCAGTTTCCTCTAGTTCTTCTACACCCATTTTATGTGTATATAGATTTTCATCAACCATTAAAAAATTAGACAAAATCTATGTAGCTTCAACCGAATGCACTTCAACCGAGTGGCACTTACCGAATTGCGCATCAACTGAATTGCACTTCAACCGATCTGCTTCTTGGCACTTCAACCTCGCTTCTTATTGCAATCTCTCTTGAAGCATTCACTTCTTATTGCAATCTCTTCTTGAATTCACTTCTTCTTGGAGTCGTTGGTTTCTTCATCTTCACTGTCAGTGACCAAGAACGCATCGGAGTTGGCAGGAACGTCGGAGTTCAAAGGCTCCCACTTCTTGCCCATCTCCGGTAATGGCTTGTTCGCACCAGGCTTGGCCGTGTGGTTTTGTTCCTTGTGTCTTGCAGGCAACGCAGGCAACTCTTCCTTGTCGTTGTCGGTCAAGCTGATTCGATTGTGGAAGTCGTGAGAAATGATCTGAGGGTCTTCGTCAAACCGGGCGTTCTTTCTTCTGTCGTTGGCATTGTACGACGAGCCTCCCAAAGCCCCGAACAACTTGGGGTTCTGCTTGGGCTGCTCTTCGTCGTCGTCGTCGTCGTTTCCTTCGAACTTCTTGGCGATTCCGCTGACCCAGCTGTTCAACGTGGTTCTGGCCTCCTCGAAGCCCTGCGAAAACGACTCCTTGATCTGCTCGAACTCGTCGGGACTGTCGTCCTCGTGGTGCACCTGGCGCTGTTGGTTCTTCTTGGCGTGGCGTCTTCTTCTTCTTCTCTCGTCTTCAAGCTCGAACTCCTTCTGCAACTTTCGGGCCAACAACTCGTCGTCGGTGAGCGCGTTCTCGTTGAAACCCACCTTCTTCTTGGTGGGCCCAGTGGTAGCAGCTGGTGCTGCTGGCACTGGGATTTCGGGCTTGAACGTAGGGTCGGAGATGTACAACAACGCATTGAACGCAGGATCCACCTGGCCCTGTGAGGCAATCAACACTGCGGTGATAATCTTGTCCTCGATGTTGGGAAACGCATCCTTCAACTCGGCGGTTATTCTAGCCACTGGATCCTCTGGTCTCTTGGGTGGAGTTGGTGCATTTTCGCTCTTGTTGTTGTCATCCAACGACACCTCTTCGATTCCGGCATCTTTGGAGCTCTCGGATTGGCCAGCTGGTGCTTTGGAGTCAGTGTTGGGCTTTTTGGTGGCGTTATCTGAGGTGTTGGAACCGGCAGGTTTTTCACCTTTGGAGGCGTCTTTTTCGTCGGAAACAGCGGGAGGTGCATCGATATCGACGGGCTCGGAGGCCACAACAGTCAATTGTTCTTTGGTGGATGATTTCTTCGACATTGGGAAAGGAATACACTGGTTTCAGATGTCATGTGTGGGGCTGAATTCGTGACGAGGGTTGTGGTCACGTGACACCAATAAGGTAGGAGATCTTGTGGATGTGCTAGTTGTTCTGAATGTTCCAGATGCGGTCTTGATACAGAGATCTGAGTCTTGAGGAGTCAAATCTCTGATTTTGCCATTGGAAAAAGTTATCACCAATTATTGAACTATCAACTCTATTTCTTTGTAACAGTGCACTAGATATAGTGCACTAAATATATTAGGAACGACGATTTGAGAAGATCGACTAGAAATATTCATGTTTGAGTTCTCCTTCTACATTGTACACGTATACACACACATGAGGATTTCACTGGGTGATTGTACGTTTCGATGGTGGAGCTCGTTTAATACTCTGCCTTGATGCATTAGAGTTATTTCTATTCAGCAAGTGTTATCTATTCAATCAAAACGGCACACTCAATAGTGTGTTTCAGAAATGATGATAAATCCAGTTGCAGAATTATCACTAATCAGATATGGTTCGTATGGAAGAAGTTAGAGGGAAAGTGGCAAGTTTCCTCTTTGCCTAATTATGCACTAGTTATAATTACACTTTAACTTCTGTCCAGTAAATAAAGAATTGACATTGATGGAGCAAAATTATACCCAGACTATTTCAGCAATTCAATACTTCAGAGCCTACTTTCCAGTAATAAAATGTTGATTACCTGTATTGCAAAGTCGGAATAAACTACTCTAACACTTACTCAAGAATCCACTGTAAATGCCCTATCATTACATCACGTGACTAGCACTATATAAGGCCATTGCTCATCTTCCTAAAATCTTCAGATAGATATTACTCCGAAAAATGATAGAGCTTCGTACCACTTGCACTATTGGTACGGAGTGTGGACAGCGGAGGCATAATGATAAAGCGTGTTGTTCCATCGGCAGATGTTGCATCTGGCAAGGACCAATACCCTTACATCTTGTTGCTAGTGAAAAGACTTCGTGATGAGTTGTCATTACTAGCTTGTAGAAAGGATGGTAGAATGAGTGCAGAAAGTGCTGTAGAAGTTCGACCATGCAAGAATCTAGACTTCTTGTCAGTGTCTGTTGTAGTTGATAACTTCAGAAGTTTTGACTACATGAGATGAAAGCAGTCTGTTTGAACATTGATGAATACTTCGATTCTGTCAGTTTCGTGTTAATTTCAATTTCTGGCCTCGAATGTTACTCCTCTTTCATCCGTACTTGTACTCACTATTCTTGAAGGGGAAGTAATGGCATTTCTTGTCCAAGTATCGCTTTCGTCAAACCTCTTAAAACGTTTATTTCTAATCCAGTGAATTGATTTGGAATAATTTGCTATACATTGAAGTAGGTTCCAATCAGAGTTTCCAAAATATCCACGTGTATCCTACGATTATGTTTCATTTGACATACTCTCTACACCTATTCGATGAAATCTCCTGTGATCATTTATTCTATACGTACATGTCCACTGGACAGCGATAAATCTCGCCATGCTACTCAATTCAACTCCTCTCTTCTCTTTTCCTTGGCCTCCTTCAACTCCTTTTGTCTTCTTATGAAATCCAAGTTCTGGCATTCTTCCCATGCATGCTTGTCGTGCTTACAGTCCACAGTCGAGTTGGCACTTTGTCTGATGAGACATGTGTGATAAAGAGCAAAGTAGGCAGCACAACGGTCTCTCCAGCGCAAAGGGACCTTGTATTTTTGCAAATCTTCCTCGGAAACTAGGCGTTAGTAAAGAACGGATTGAATTCATCGGAGATGTTGGGGTAAACTGTCCACTGAGATTGGAGGCCTCCAAATGCCTTAAACGAGCCCAAAAAAGGGGGAATGTTGATATCATTTCATCATCTGAGGCTTTCAACTGGTTTGAGTCTTGTAAGTCTGGTTTTTGATTGATCAAATCGGGGTTATGTCGCTTGATGGACATGAAGTTCTTTTCATCACTGGTGGTGCTAAAGTCAACGGTTTGGGCTGGTTTCAGTTGCATTCGACTCGTTTCACATCATAGAATCCGGGGTTTCACATTGGTGTCGATGATACATACGAAGTGGTGGAAATTCGGTGACAGACATGTTGACTTAATACCGTTTGGAGTTAGCTTTTCATTTTTTTCTGAACCAATAGAACGACGCCCATACTAATGGCTGTATGCAGGACGCTACAATAAGGTACGGACCTTCTTTAGAGGTAGCAAAGTACGGAGAAGAACGATCTTCGTGACAGTATTGCTACAGAGGATCACTGTACTTTTGCCTACAAGCAAATTGACGCAAAAAAAAGTGGAAATTTGGACCCGATTTTTCAAATGATGCAGCTGTTGATTAATGAAGTATGAGAAATAAACGAATAAATAACAGCGTACGACTAGAAAATCCGGCAGTAACTGGTATTTTATGGAGTGCCTGGGACATTCTGCTTGTGGCAAAAAAGAATGGACACACAATCTAAAGAAGCATTCAATCTGTGCTGCTTGCCAACGCCACGAATAACCGGTTTAGACGATCAGTTAGTTCAAGGGAAGGTCATTCGAGCAGTTTTTGGATGTATTCAATTGAGTTGATGCGAAGACTCCTATCGCAAGAGCATTGTGGCAGGCCCAATGTGGTGATTGTACATGTAAAACGATGGGATCGCAAAGTGTCTTTTGGCCCATCATCGACCACTCCAACAACTGAGCCATCAAGTCTCGTTGGAGCGACTGTAATGTTCGTTTAGGCGCTTAGTGGGTGGCCTTGTGGTTCTCGAGTCTTTCTTTCAAGGCGATGTATTGGCATTTGTAGAACTCATCCTTGGTGGCACTGCAGAAAGAGGTACCCTTGTCAAGGCACTTGTAGTAGTTGATCAAATGGGCGGCACATTTGTCTCTGTGGAAGAAAGGAACATCATGGTTGTCCAACTCTTGTTGCGAAGCTGGAAGTTAGTATCGAGCTTAAAAACGGCCCAAAAAAGCAGGGAAAACGCGAGAAAAACGTCTTCAAAAGAGGTTCACGTACGGATTGGTGGGTACTCGTACTTTTCGGCGTGTGCAGTCATGGTGGTGGAGGTCGGAATGGAGAGTTTTACGTTCACTGATGTTTAATTGAGTAGATTTCATTGGTAATTTTTTCCACTAGCTTGGTCAGCACTTACGTAAGCACTACATTGGAAAGGGCCAAAAAAATCTGCCGATCCCAGGAATCGAACCTGGGTTTGTTCGGCCACAACGAACTGTACTAACCACTATACTAGATCGGCATTTGATATAAGACAGAGTCGAATGCTTTTAACATGACTGGTCATATATCGGCACTTTTGTGGCTTTGTGGTCAAGTTTTGAAATTGTCGAAGAGGATACACCACTTGAATTTTGAGAAGCGAATATGAAACCATAACTTTTCTCCAAAATCACAATATTTTCCGTAATCGATAATACGGAGCCTTGAATATTGAAACATGTTTCAATATATGAAACTGCCCAGTGACAAGTATTTTGAGGTCAATATTATCGTATATATAACCTGTTTTTTAAAACATGAAATCTTCAATTCGAATATTCAAGATTTTGGCTACCGTAAACTTGAGATTTGCTCGTAGGTTATTCTGGCATGCATTTTTATTTTACTTTGGATTTCAAGCAAAACAATAAATACGTGCCTTTTCTTAATTCATTGCGGTGTCCTTTGATATTGTATTCCGCGGAACAAGAATTCTATAATGGAATCAATTATGGAACCAGTTTTGAACTACTAGTCCATTTCTCAACCATATTGCCTGATCAGATTTCAACCCATATAGCTTAATTCATTTGTGGGGTTGGAAGAAATAAAGCATGCAGATTATCGAACGATATAGCCATCTTTCTCCTGAGATCCTACCAGAATATTTTGTTCGACCGACTTTTCTGAAAATTTGGTAAAGTTGTAGAAAATTTCACGGAAAAGCGATACCTAGTGCAACAGAATTTTTAAAGATAAACATCACACAGTATATCGTACATGAAGGAACTAGGATACCCAGATGGTGCATGAAGTAGTTCTAAGTGCATGCAATTTCTCGTAAAGTTGCCATGGCCCTAGTTCGAAAAGTCAGTACATATTTTCGCAATTGCTCAAGTTGCCTGATGAAGTTTGGATCTTTGATAAAATCTCCAACATCGACACGGGACGGGATAGACACGTAATCACATACAGCCAAAGCTCTCTTCCTTCACCTAGGCTTTGAGTAGGAGAGGAAACACCCAGTGGTGCCACAGAGACGACAATTGTGTGATGCAAAATTGATATTTAGAACAAGTAGACGAGCAAAGAAGATGGTAACAACAAGAAAAGCAGGAGATAAAACCTGGCTTCGACATGTAACATGCTTCCGGTTACTTGCGAACGATTTCTACCACCAAAAATCTCGATATTTGACAAAGCTTCAATTTCTGACGATTCCAATGAAGAATTCATCCGACAAAACACGAGCTATCCAAATGAACACCACCAACACCACCCAACAAAAAAGGGAGAAAAAGTCTGATAGAAAATGCCCCAGATCTAGTTTCCACTTGCAAACACAACGGCCATGGCGCAAAAGTTCTAGGCTTGAGCAAGTTATTGTGTGTTATTGTGTGGTGTGTGGTCAAAAGGCGTTGGGACGTTATTACAGGATTGTAAGGCCGTGCACTTGTGTTGTACTATTTGCCTCCTTTCAGTTACATGTGGGTATAATTATTTACCCACACAAAATATTTTCACATAGGCTACAGGAGTCAACGGGCCAAATTCTTGCCCCAGACGGGATAAACGAGCGAGGCAGTATGACGCCGGGTATCGAGAGCTGAAACGTTGGGAGTGAGGTCAACGCCAACGGCGGTTTGGAATTGTTTTCGTGAAGTTGGTGTTGTTGACCTAATGGGGATCCCGGTCCTGGGATCACTTTCAATTATACTAGATGAAAAAGTATCCGCTTATGCATGAAGGCGCACAGTAGCCGCCTAGGTAGACCTAGAATGTTTTTAATGAGTAAGCTAGAAGGCATCCTTCGTAATGAGGCCATAATGGGCTCTGGTGCCAGAGGGTCCAGGTAGGAACCGATTTCTAATTATAGCCTCATGCAGACTCGAGCAGGAGCATCAAGCAGGGCTACACAACCCGGGGAGGGAGGCTCAGCAGGTTTACACCGGGAGAATAACGGGCGCTGGAGAGTTGGGGCGATGAGCAGTATCTCCAGTGCCTGTCTGGCCTTATTATCTGGGTCCGGTATGTTGGGCTGGGGTGGATCCTCCGCAATTCCAGATGAATTTGTTCTGTCGGATCATGCAGCTGCCAGCATATGCAGCTGCCAGCTTATGCTAGAATCGGACGCAGGCGCCTGAGATGGGCCGAGATGCAGGACCCGACGCATCTCGCTCTGGCTTGGACCGAAACTGAAGTGCACCCAGATGCCACTGTTTGGAGCGGAGGCTTCCACATCTACATAGACGAAGGCGCCGCAAAGAAGACAATCCGCCTACTCCAGACCTTGGTGCCAAAAAATCGTTGAAAACAAAGCAAATAGCCCGTGGTGCTCGCAATAATTTCCCAACAAGGCAGGCGAATAATTGGGATTACATCGCTTAGGGAAAAATGACATGCCAAGACAGTTTCTTGAAGATCTGTCCGATTTCGTCATAGGTAACTAGGCGATCAAAGTCAATAGTAGGGCCTGGTGGAAGGGGGAGGGTATGGTTGGTAAAGATCGAGCTATGGAGAGAATAGAAAGTGAATTACGGTTGGAATGTCTAGCAAATAGGCGAGAATGCAACCAGAGATGCATGGAAGCATGTACTCTGCAAATAAGCAGGTGCGATGGAGGAGCAGGGCGGCACGGTAGCTTGAATCCAGGCATCAACACTGCGTCAGCTGTGCATATGCCCTGAAAGTTTAAAAAAATCTGGATGCAGCAAGCGTGATTCAGTACTGCGCTGGGGATAAATACGAGGGACAACCACTAGGGTGCTGGGCCGACGAGGCCTAATTAGGCCATACAGGACCAGGTAGACATGGATAGAGCGCGCGCCTGCAGGAATATGAAGCAAGGGTGTTTGTGTAGCCGTCAATTTCACATGTGCAGCTGGATAATCGAACGATTCGATTGTGATCTGGAAATCTAATGTACGTTTGGAGATGAAGGTAGGCGCGCGGGGCTCGCAACCTGACTTGCATCCGCCGCGGTGTCTGCATGAGCAGGATGGACATATTTTGTCTGGTACATGCATGCATGCATGCATGCATAGGAAGTCCACTGCTTGGGGCGAGCTCGTGGTATAATTGCGGGTGCACAGACTCGACAGATACTGCCCTTGCGACAACAAACACGACGTGTCTGGAATCTACCGCCAGATGTCATGCAAAGAAACATCTTGACCGCGGGGCCCTATCTTGCCCCCCTCTCCATCAGCTCCTCCCCTTCACACGACGTGGGGGCACGGCCGGGTATTTTTTGGCGGTACGAGTTCCAATGCCGATATGTGGAGCTGTCGCTATTGTCTCCTACAGATAGCCTCGTTGCCCAGGTTTTCGTATTGAACCCCCACCTGACCTGAACTAAGCTGGGCATTTTAGCAAGGTCTAAACGGGAATTCGGCCGAGTCTTGCAAGAATAGACCATGCATGGGTGCGCCCGAGTTGTAGCATAGTGCGACGCACAGAACGAGTGCGATGAGAGGGGAGAAGAAGTGAAGGAAGGAAAAGAGATGGATATAGATAGATGTAGATATTGGTGTATGTATTGATGTATATTGATGTATTGATGTATGTTGATGTATTGATGTATGTTGATGTATTGATGTATATTGATGTATATTGATGTATTGAAGTATGGGTTTCTTATACTGGTACATTATTTTCAGTTGGATGCACAGTCCCCCCTCCGCGCCCCCACTCCCCCTCTATGCCCAGCATTATTTTTGGATCTCAGATATAGGCAAGTATCGGAGTTAAGATTCTCTTACCTTCTCGTTTGGGAACAGGTGCTCCGTGACCCTCATCTTTTGGAGCAACTATATGCTGTGCATGCATGCATTCTCCCCAAAATTATCAACCACAATCTGGCCATATTGCCTGTACCCGGGTGCCCAACATTATCATTTACATATGATGCTATGGGTAGCCCGCGGCTGGAAGGAAGATGCATCATGCATGGCCGACGCAGGTTTCGGATGCGGGCGCTAAATGATCTAGGTTTTGGTCTTGGACAAACCACCACCTGGCCCAAGTGGTCACTGCATTGCAGTTGCTGCGTGGACCCACGCTGCAGTGAGCACCACCCACTTGGTACAGTGTATCTTGCCCTTTTCAGTGCCTTTTCAATGCCTTTGCAGTGCCCTTCTGCGTGGACTCGGTCCCATTTGCATCTGCCAAGAGCCTCCTGTTTCACTTCATGCGGACACAGAAAACACATTCTAGAAACCACGCATGCAGTCGCGATAAGCATGGAATATCGCACTGCATGCGTTGAAAGAGCCCTGCCAGTTGCAACCCGTGGCTTACTGTTCTTGTCAAAAAGGCGCCATCTGTTCGTAGATGGACATTGTGCTCTCGGATTCCAGGCACACGTTGTGGCCACCGTTTCGCCTCGTGTGTCATGATAATGCTGCGGCAGTGCAGGTGCCTTCTGGCATGAAACTGGTCACTTGACTCGGCTGAGTGTCGGTGGAACGCTCTACTTGCGCTTTCTTCCTGTAGGCCCACGAATGTCAAAATAACAATATTAATCCCCAAGGCGAAGGCTGCACCCGACGGTTAGTATCCTATGCAGCTGGTACAGCCTAACGTGGTGGAAGCCGATCCACGACAGACAGAGGTGGTGTTCGGCTGGAGTCTCGCGATGAAAGAAAGCTGTGGTGCATGTGCTTGGCGATGGAAAGGAAAGAGGCTTTGGCTCCAGCGTGTGCCTACGCGGACCACGATGCGAGGTGGCCGGATAATTTGGCCCATTTGCACAATTGGGATATACTGGCCTTCGCAATTATATGTCCTTGGCCTAGGAGTATTGCAGTATGGAGTTTATCTAAGTGTCTTTGTATCTATGGACAGTATCTCAATGCTAGGAGAAGAGCGGGGCAGACCACAGACACCAGGCTAGGCTCGGAGCGGGCCGGCTCCGATCCACCTGTGCATACTGCAGCAATGACGGCATGGCAGCAGGGATGTGGTGCATCATGCCTATGCCAATGCACGGCTCCAGGCATCTGGGGCGGGGGGTCAGCTGGGGAGCTTGCGAGCGCGAAGGCGTCAATTGTCGCCAAATGGAGGCAGCGTGGTGCTTTGTTTAGAGGATGGCCAGCCCATGGATCGGAAGCGACGATTCCCGAAAAGCCACTTGTTTCAGGGCGGTTATAGGATGAGAGGGCCAATGGGAGTTTCTTGCCACAGATATTTTTCTGGCGCTAGCCATGTCAAGACAGGCCACAGGTTTAACCGGGTTACGAGCCCGGCATATTTTTAGAAAAAGAATTCTTGCGAGTGATCTATTGCAGATCGGCTTAAACGCAGATGCATATGCACATGTGTGGGCCAACAGTGCAGCTGAGGACACTTTGTGCGCCCAATAAATGTCTGTCGGCGACCAGGCGACTCCAGCCCAAAGATCTACACTGCCTCGAGCCAGCACAACTAGCCGAATGCACCGGGCTTTGGTGCGTTTCGCTAGTCTCAGGCGCCGGGTGTGGCGTGGCGTGAAACAGTCCACCCGCGCCTCTCTCAACTCCGTCCATTAGAAGCAGATCCTATCTGTTGACACGGCTTCACACGTCATACTGTGTCAGGATAGTGCATGCAGCTATATTCAACAAAGGATGCATCAGGGAGCACTTCCTACTTAGGCAAGTGCACGCTTGTCGGTTATTTCAAATTTGCGCAATTTTTTAGTGCCAGGGACCGACTCTTCCGATCATACAGGACAAGTCTAACCCAGAGGATTTTCATATGGCACCCAGCGCAGTGGTTCTAACTTCCTTTTACGGCAGGCTTGGGACGGTCAATCTTGCTGTATCTTGGGGAACCCGTCTGTTTAGTCTGGTATGTGGAGTCGAGACTACTGGGGTAGTTAGGCGTAGGTCGCCTTCACGGTTCTCTTTCCCTGCGTCAACCGGGGGTCCGATTTGCATAACTAGTACCTGAAGATCCTCCTCGACTACATAGTCAATTTAGTCAGAAAAACAACTAGACTCCAGAAACCGCGCACCCCATCAGCACCTAGAGTCATTCTATTATGTCAGCCGTAAAGAGCCGTATTTGGGTGGTTATGAAGGGTTAGACATGGACATTGGCACCCGACACCAGGAGCCACAGTTTGACAGCTCGCCTACTCATTCCCTGGTGAGGATTAAGGCGAGTGAAGCTAGGGCACCTGGGGGTGCCTATTAATAACTGCAGCATGGAGGTTGTGGAAAGGTAGCATTAATTGGTGAAATGGAGGCAATAGTAAATATAGCGTAAATGGCAAATGGAGGCAATAGTAATTATAGCGTAAATGGTGAAATAGAGGGCACAGCATAATTGGGTGCATTGCGTTGGACTACTGCGGTCCAGGTTTTCGCCCCGATTGCAAGCGCAACTCGTAGACGAAGAGCCGAGGAGGCTGTAGGACCGATAACCTGCGAAAGAGACACAGGGCTGGGGTGAAACCATCCGACTAGCGAGATAAGACCTGGGGCGCAATTTGACGGCGCACACACGTTGGGGTTGTTTCCTACCCAGGCAATGCACTTTTGCGCTCCGAACAATCGGTTTGCGTTTTCGTTTGCATGGCATTGACGTGGGCTTGTTGATGAAATTGACTCGTTCGGAACGACTTCCTGATCGCCATGGAGGCTTGGGAGATCGGGGACGGTCCTTGCCCACGGCCCGACTGTCGGGAGGCAGATACGAAGCTTTGGACCCTGGCCGTGCTCCTTGCAACACCATCCCAGCAAGCGCCAAATAGGGTTTGATCTGGGAAAAATCTGTGTGAAGATGGCCCGGTCGATGAAACGGGCACTACCGAATTACATGAGATGTTTGAGGAGACGAGGTGCCTAAGGCAGTGGTGGAGACATGTCGTGGACATGACCATTTGAGTGGAGCACATGAAGAAGAAAAAGACGCATGCACATCCATGCATCGATGACGTGGGAACCCGTGGTGAGGAAGATGTCGGTGCATAGGCGAGCAGACGCAACAAGCGAGGTTTAGATACGACCATTAGAGCGATGGAGGGAGGTAGCTCGGGGCAGAAGGGAAATTTTTTAGTTCGCCTATTTGTGCTTCGGGTAGAAGTACCTTTCCAGCTGGAAAAATAACCTGGGTTCTTGCCGAGTCTTCCCGAATAGACAATTTTTGTCTGTCTGAAATAAGTAGTGACATGGCTAAAAATTCTGCTGCATGAAACGCGCATTAACTGTGTGGAAGCTAATCTTTATTTTTAGAGGCTGTCCGCGCAGGCAACAAAAAAAAATTATGAAAAATGCTGCAGGATATGAGGGTCCTAGCCGATTTAATTATGGAAGTATTATATCAATCTTAAAAATCTGGGAACTTAACTTAATTTCATTTCCTGTTTCCAAAATCTATATATCTTGACCTTCTCCCTCCCCAACTTTTTCGATCTCATCATCTGTTCTTACTCTAATTCCTAACCAGGAACCATCTTGTCCTGTTGCATACCCATCGCCTTCATCCTTCCTTCCATAATCCCCACTCCCACATACACACACACACACCAAACACCATGGCCTCCACATCCACAACAACCGCCAGCGTCAAGCTTCCCTCCATAAGCGAATTGACCTCGCGTTCGCCTCTCAACGACGAGTCGCTGTCGCCCAGAATCAGAGAGCTTCCCAACATCTCCACCGCCGCCGGCGTTGCATTCAAACACCCCCTCAAGCCCTCCAGTCCCGCCAACTACATCACCAGCGTGTCTTCCGAAGTCCACAAATTGCCCTCCATACAACAGCCAGGCGCCATTCAGTTGCCCGCCCCACAACAACCCGCCACCACCGCGTCGTCCCCGGCGTCCCACTACCAATACTACTCCTACCACCAGTCGCCGGTGCAACAGCCACAGGGCCAGCCTGCGGCGCCTGCCCGCATGATGGGCTACACCACCTCGCCCACCACATACTACCACCAGCCCGTGTACTACGCCAACAACGCGGGGGCCCCCGTGCCTCCCTACACCGCATCGCAGCAGTACATGGTGCCCGAGGTGATCAACAAGCCCACCAACAAGTGTCATAGATGCGGAACCACCGAGACGCCCGAGTGGAGACGCGGGCCCAACGGCGTGAGAACGCTCTGCAACGCGTGTGGCTTGTTCCACGCCAAGTTGGTCAAGAGAAAGGGCGCCGCGTTGGCCGCCGAGGAGGTGTTGAACAACAAGGTGTGCAAGGGCAAGAACGGCAGAAGAATCAGCTTGAAGAAGCACCTTCTCAACGAGAGTCTCATGAAAAACACCGAAATAAAACCATTGAGCCACCCTCAGGCCGCGTACCATGTGCCTGTCAGCACCTTGCCATTGCCTGCGCCCATGTACTCCCACGGCCACCCCCACCCCCAAAACAATGTGTACGGGGGCCACCTTACCCCTTCCACTGGCTACACGCAAGTGGCCATGCCTTTAGTTCGCTACTAAATAGTTATAATACGTTAATGATAGAAAAGTGTAGAATTGACTTGATAGAGAGGTACTAGAAAGGACCGTTAATTATGATATGACCATGAACAGTGGATTATACTTATTAGATGATATGAATTGTATGATCAGCTGTGTTGATGAGTTTAATGGCAGTGTTTACAAAAGTAGTGAGTCTAATGGCAGTGTTTACAAAAGTAGTGAGTTTAATGGCAGTGTTTACAAAAGTAGTGAGTTTAATGCAGTGTTGTAACAGACATGAATTTAATGGCAGTAGAGTATTATTGTCCTGAGTTTTCATAGTTTGCAAGCTACAGCATATAATTATGATCATTTGTGTGTCTTGCGACTGTTAATATCAGAGATATAATGTTGTCAAAGCCAAGTCTTAAGTATTTCCATTAAGTCTTTTGTATTTCCATTAAGTCATGTATTTCCATTAGGTCTAAATGAATGTCTTAGGATTCACATTATTCGTCCATAATGCCATAGTCTACTCACTCCTTTAATTAGGTTAGAACGTGGCTAAACTCATAGGCATATTCCAAAATTCAAGGCACACGGTGGCTAAATATACTTATTAGTGATAAATTCAAGTCGTACATTCATAGTCAATGCAAGTCCGTACTTCAAACATAAACTCAAAGCCAAAGTCATAATACACAATCTCATAATGTCAATATTGCTTCCATGCCAATGTTGATTGCTTTCTGTCAATACCGTGTATCTCAGCATAATGTCGCCTATGTTCTGCCCTCAATGCAATCGGCCATAATGCTATCTCGTAATGTCTCTGTCCCTACAATAGACCCATCTCCACAACCCGCACCATTCTTTGGCACCACTTACGATCCCAAGCCGCCATTGAGGCAATATCCCCCTCCAGGCATGATTTTACTTCCTCTTTCGTGTAATCAATCGGGACATATTAATTTACCATGCGTTGCACCATTTACCTTATTTCATTTCAGAAAGCCTTTTCGCATCCTCTTTAAGCGGGCCACCTCTCGATCTCATTTCAGACAAAAGTGTCGTTTATTCAACTGCAAAGCCCTGCTTTCAAAGCAGTCCCAGCCCCGAGCTAAATCACTGGTGGTATTGTGTGTCAAAGCCCCGGGCTCGTCCATCGCATTCATTTCAAGACGCAGCCTTGGGACTCCGGTCAGCCTTGTCCAAGCCTTATCCGACCTTAGCGCCCGGCTTTGTCGATTCTGCCCTCCACTTGCTGAAGCTCATTTCACTGGGGCCCTCCAGTGTCGGTTCATGCGAGGTTTGGTGCAGCTGCCAGCCATATGAAACACTGGGATGAGTTCCGATCTGCCTCGGTAGAATTCGTTCCACTGTCCCACCTAGTCGAAAGTTCCGTGGATGTAGTGTGGTTATTTCCATTCCGCTCCAATCCCGCTCATGGCGTGTCTGCCTTGCTTCTGCTTTCGATATGGGGCAGCCCCGTACCTGGAACCAGGTGGAGTAGAGGAACTGGATTTGTCGGATTGTAGTACCTTTGCGGGAATCTGGGACAGAATTGTTAGGGTCAGCTCGGGCAGATCATTCCGTCCTTATCTTGCTCAAGGGCATTGATCAGGGTAAACGGGTTCTAATCTCTTCGTTGTCCATTTTACTCGATTTTGACTCCATCTTCAATTTCATTACTTGTTCATTTTCAGTAGATTTTCTCCATCACTCTCTGGCCTTTTCTCTATCTGCACAAATTAGCCAGTGCAATTGTGGCCCCAATTCTACCACCATTGGGCTTTAATTAGGCCCCAATTCTACCACCATTGGGCTTTAATTATGCCCCAATTCTACCAGTCATTGGGCTTTAATTTTGCCATTTCGGCTCTACTTTTGTCATTTACTTTCCTGTTGTTGTGTTTGAACCGTGACTCGTTTCGTCTAACTGAGTCCTTGCGTTGCATAATTGCAGATGGGCCTACAGGCGGCTTGGTGGAAGCCCGAAGATTACCGGAGGAGAAGCAAGCGCAAATTGCGCTTTTGGACCGACAGAGGAGGACGGGGACCGGAGGTAGGAGGGATTATTATGGCACGCAGTGGAAATCCGATGAAGGTATCTTCTGAGATTGTGATAAAGGTGAACACAGCCGGTCACTTGCATTTTTTGGCACAAGCTCAGACATCAAGCACCCATGCAAGCGTTGCGGGCGATGCGCCGCTAAATAATACTGGGAGATTCCAGAATCTGGTGGTTACAGCAGCGTGCATATCGGCAACGAGGCGCTAGAGCAAGTATTGCATGACGCGCATGTTTTAACTCCTTTGTGCGCTGGATTGGGAAGAGGTTCCAGGAGTTGGGCCAAGGCGCCTGCTTCAGGGCATTCTGACAATACACGCGAGGGGTTAGTGTCTGATACTTAAGCTGCGTGGCAGACTTCAGACACCAGACACTCAGCGCCCCAGCACCGCATTGCATTTCGGACGCGGGGTGCTGCACGTCAAACTGTGGCACGCGCAAACTGCCCAAATGCTCCCGGATACTACTCCGGTGTTTTGCCTTTTGGCCTCGTCCCCGTCGTTTTCCAAGGTCAGCCCATGCCGTGGCTGTACCCCCACTATCGTCCTTCCAAGATGCATCTCAGTCTAGGTCGTTTCGCCTCAGAATGACCTCTCCATCGTAGTAGCCATCGTGCACCTCCACGCCCTACTTTGGTGCCCCCTTGGCCGACGCCGGGGGCGGCTGCACCATGCACCACCAAACGCACCAAACGCTGTCTGGTGGCCTCAACGCACGCACGCACCCACGCTTTGCTGCGCATGATACAGTGATGCTAGCAACACCCAACTTTAATTCTGCGTTTGGCCCACAGGTGTCTGTTTGTCCGAACAGGAACCGATCGCGGCATTGTCCCGCAATTGGAGCACTATGTGTCAAGCGAAAAACGCAATTGGCCGCTTTGATGCATGGCACGTCCATGTGACTCTCGGGCCTCCTACTGGTATTGGCAAGTGACCGAGTCATGATGGTGTTAGCCAGCTGATGATGGTGGTGCAGCCAAGAATATTCCCGTTTGGTGGGTTAGGACCTGAATATTATGGGTGGCCTACATAATATCGTGCATTATCAGCATGGCAGAGCAATGTTGCCTCATGCGAGAATCGGGCATGAGCCTGCTCGGTGTTGCCGGATGCGGCAACCCCGACCCGTGGCGTGCACCCGAGTGCACGGCGGCCGCTTTGTGCGTGGGGGTTCTCATCACGTGACGTATATCGACTATATCGACCATCTATCTCTAAATAACTCTATTTGCCCGTAAGGCAAAGCTCACCGCTTCTAACACGTTGTCATGCACCCCAGCCGTGGGCTGAGCAATAATGCTGTCTTTTTGCTCGTCTTTGTACACCCCCGTCCGCAAAAGTAACGACTCCCACCCATTATCATTGGCTCCTTTAATGTCACTTTCGGGATTGTCTCCAACCATATAGATCTTGTCGAAGGGCGAGGCGGCAGGCGCCTCGCCCAAGTTGGGCAAGACCTGGGCCAGACGATCGAACTCACCGGTCTTGGCAAATAAATTCAATCTGCGTTTCCAATCGATCAAAACGTGATGGGCAAAATCGTACTGGATCTTGAAAGGCTTGCCCAAAATGGTCGAGTGAAGGTTTTCGAATTTCTTGAGCTTGTTGGTTTCCCGGTACAACGTTTCGATGGTCATGCGGAAGGCGCCCTGGCCAAAGCGAGGAAGAGGGTAGTCATTGGCCCAAATGAAGTCGTTGTTGCTGAAGATAATGGGCACCGAAGGGTCCTCGGGATGCTTGACCTTGAGCGGGTTGCGCTTGGTGCCCACAAGGCCGGCATCGGAGTTCAACATGTCCAGCACGATCTGGACATCACTGCCCATGTCTCGGGGGTCGTTGAAGACCAAAATCGACTCGATGTGCTTGCTGAAGTCGATGTCCCGACTGTACTTTTCGAAGTCTTGGGCCGTGTACTGGTGGTGGGGAGATGCCAGAGGATTGTTCCTCACGATGTCAATAGGCATCACAACGTCGGCAAAACCGTACTCCTCAGCACATTTTCGGGCCAGATCGCCCGGTCCGCCCACCACCAACACCCTGTCATAAGCGTGTTGGGCAGCCAACGCCTTCATGGGCGTGTGGCTCTGGACTAGTTGAAGTGGACTGAGTGGAACGTCCAACACCAGCGAAATGTACTCGATTCTGGCGCTTTCGGTGACGCCACCGCCATTGGTCATGAGAATGTACGGAATCTGGTTCTCATTGAGTAGATTCAACGCTTTGGAGGCCTGGGGAATGGCCTTCGAGCCTCGGAGTAGAACTCCGTCAATGTCAAAAACGAAGGCTATTTCGTTTCTTTGGCTAGAAAAAAAGCGGCTCTTGATGAAGGCGGTATTGGGACTGTTTCTGAAGGCACTACGTGCAGTTTGCGGCCGCAAACGGGCCACGACAGGTCTGAATTGTAGCATGTTGTTGACGTTGATTTGAGTCCGAGATAACACCACGTGTATTAGTCAGCAATTACGTAAGCAGAAGCTAATCGCTGCCTACTTTCGTATGATTGGTCTACAGAGTATGCATGCAGGGTAAAAGTATAGCCAAGTGCTGCAAAAAATGGAATAGCAATAATTATAATAATAGCATTATTAAGCAGTAAGGAGATTATGTCAGAAGGGAATTAACTGATAAGAAAATGTCTCCACTGAAACTATTAGTCCAATTAAATCACTGAAACTACTAGTCCAATTACTTAAACTATTAGTCGAATTAAATCACTGAAACTATTAGTCGAATTAAATCACTGAAACTATTAGTCCAATTAAATCAGTACCTCTGAAACAATTAGTCCAATTAAATCAGTTCTTCTGAAACTATTAGTCCACTCAAATCAGTACAGTCAGCTGACCCATTAGTTTAATCAACCACACAGACCATTCTTATTATTTCAATTGACAGATAGTCCACGTCCTTTAACTGTACAGTTCATGCATCGAAACAATTAGTTCACTTAAATCAGACAGTCCAGCTGAAGCAAATACTCCATCAACTCAGACAGCCATTTGCTGAAACAATTACTTCAATTACTTCAGTAAGTCCATGTACCTTCAACTTAGTACAGCCATGTACTCAACAATTATCAATCTCTCTCTATTATCTTATCTGGATCCTCCACTGTTGCACCAATCACGGCCACGTTCCACCTGCCAACCACAGAGCTTGGTTTCAAGCCAGAAGCTGATTCCTCCTGCAATCACCACGCCAAAACTGTCACTAATCGACACAGCACCCATACTGAATTCTCTCCTTGATTTGGGCACATCTTCGCTCACTGACATGAACGTGTTGATGTACAGAAACCCTCCCAAGAGACCTTCGTAGAAAATCAACAATAGCAAGAGCCAGATGGACGAGAACGGTCTGTCGTAAATAGATTGCACAAGAGTTATCAACACATTGCAGAACTGAAGAATCGATAACCAGTACAAATTCTTGATGCGGATGCCAAAATTCACCGAGGATCTCGATACAAATACTCCGAGTTGATATAAGAAACCGTAGACCACGTAGATGTCTCGGTATGATGCAAAAAGCCAATGAGGCAATTCGTCCAAAGGAAATAATAAAGTAGGGGATATTCCCTGATTAATGACGTACTCCGAGATGTAAACCGAGCTGAGTGGAACCATGAATGGAAAGAAAAGTGGCCGAATCAAGCTAATGGTGGCCTTGAAGTGGTCTAATGAAGCCAATTGCCAAGGACTCTGGAAAGCCACCAATGGATCTGGAGTTCCGTTTTCGACGTCCAGCGACTCGGAAACCTCGAGCACATCGTAGTTCACGACGAGATCGACCGGCAGAGGGAGAAAACGGTAGTAAATGTAGATGAAACCGAAGGGAACCACCGAAAAGAGCATCAACACAAGCCACACCTTTATGCCCAACAATGTGGTGAAAAACATGAACAAAAAGCTGCCAAAAAGGCCTGCACCTCCAGTTCCACTGGAAAACCCGCCAATGGAACATTCTTCCTTGTAGTAATGCGTCAATTGGAGGAAGGTGCTTTCTCCAAGACCTGACGATAACGACGCCATGGTAATGCCCAAGATCGTGAGAAAGGCCGAGGGAGAAGTGCTGATAATGAGCATTCCAACGAAGGAAAAGCCCACAAGCATCCAGATCCTCACGTGGTACGGGATCAAGTGGATAAAGAACGGGGCCAAGAGCTTGATGGAGAAAGATGGTATGATATCTGCTAATAGAACCACTGCTTTGGGCGTGGCAGAACCAACCAAATCAATGGCTGCCGAGAGAATCACCACATAGAGGAAGTTGTTGAGGAGGCCAAACACGAAGAAGGCCACAAAGACTCGTGTTCGTTCCAACATGAAGTGTTTGTAGATAAGAAAGGGCTATATGTATCTCGTCATGTGATATACATCATGTGACAATAGGCACGTGATATCATATATATAATATCTCACGTGATCAGCAGTCACATGATATGAAATCACACGCTAAATATCACGTGACCTCTCCATTTCCTGGCAGCCCTAACCGGGTCTGATTTAGTGTTCCAGCGGGGCCTGATTTAGGGTTCCAGCCTTGCCTCGCAGCCACAATGCAGGGAAGGATCATGCGAAACCTAAAAAGAGCGCGTTTTCTGGACACAGTGAATTTTTGCCGAGTTCCAGATATAAATGCCTGTAAAATCGCCGTAATTCAAGAGGATGAGCAACCGTGTGATCTGGCACACACGGCGTCTATTCACGGCGTCTGTCTGCGATTTCGCGCTTCACCCAGTGCATCTGGCGTTTGTTTACAATTTCATTTGGTCTTGTAGCTTCAACTGTAGCTTACTCTTTCCATTTTCATTAAGGTGCGTGGGTGCCAAGTCCACGAAAAATGCCCGAAAAAGGCCCAAACTTGGAGAAAACAACAAGAAGATCAAGCAGAGCATATATTCAGCACCATCTTCGTGTTCTGGGCAATTTCCGCCCAAATACATGTGTCCAAGGGCTAGAACCCCGATATCACGTTTCGGTGTCATCTGCATTGTTCTCCGAAGCACGTGACCGCATCGCATCAGAAGGCCCAGCAAAAGCCGGGTTCCCGAGGCTCCAGCAGCTCCAAACTTGGCCAACACAGGGCAAACTGCCTGTTCTACGGTCTTGCTCCGTTTTCGCCGTTTTCGCTCGCCACGACGCTGGCAAATCGCATTCTTTGTCGAGGTCTCAGCCGCACCGCCAGCACCGTGCGAACATCGTTGAGAAGGCACAGAACAAGAGGAAAGAGGGTGATGAAATAGGACCGCTTTGGCGATATTCCAATCTGAAAAAGAGCTCAACCTTTTCTCTATATCCATATAAGTACCTCCACTTAGTCTCATCCTTTCAACTGTCCATTTAGCACAACTTTTCACTACCCATTCCTTCCACCATTCCTTCCACCATTCCTTCCACCTTCCACTACCACCGCCATTCTACGGACCCCGCACTACCACCGCACTGCCACTGGACGCAAAATTTGCGATTACTCATAATGTCTAATCTACAACTACCACCACGTTCTTCCTCTAACCTCCACTCCCCAGTGCCAAAATGTCCAAGACCCCTATTCCCGAAGAATACGACGACACCAGAATCTTGGGCTACGACCCTCTTGTTCCTCCTGCTCTTCTCCAGCACGAAATTAAGGCCACACCTGCCGCCTTGGAAACGGTCATTAGAGGCAGATTCGAGCTGTCCCAGATCCTCAAGGGCGAAGATGACCGTTGTTTGGTCATTGTGGGACCCTGCTCGATCCACGACCCCGAACAGGCGCTCGAATACGCTTCTCGCTTGAAGAAGTTGGCCGTTGAGTTGGAAAACGACTTGGTGGTGGTGATGAGAGCATACTTGGAAAAGCCCCGTACCACCGTGGGCTGGAAGGGGTTGATCAACGACCCCGACGTGGACAACTCGTTCAACATCAACCGCGGTCTTCGGATTTCGCGCCAGTTGTACTTGGACTTGACCGGAGTCACCGGCTTGCCCATTGGTTCCGAGATGTTGGACACCATCTCGCCCCAGTTCTTCGGCGATTTGTTGTCGTTTGGCGCCATTGGCGCCAGAACCACCGAGTCCCAGTTGCACAGAGAGTTGGCGTCCGGCTTGTCCTTCCCCATCGGGTTCAAGAACGGAACCGACGGCGGTTTGACCGTGGCCTTGGACGCCGTCCAGGCCTCGTCCAAGGGCCACCACTTCTTGGGTGTCACCAAGAACGGAATGGCCGCCATCACCACCACCAAGGGTAACGACAACTGTTTCGTGATTTTGAGAGGTGGAAAGAATATCACCAACTACGATTCCGAGTCTGTTCAAGCGGCCAAGGCCGCCATTGCCAAGTCCACTGCTCCAAGCACCAAGATCATGGTCGACTGTTCGCATGACAACTCCAGAAAGGACTACAGAAACCAGCCTGTTGTGTTGGATTCCGTGGCCAAGCAGATTTCCGAAGGTGAAGACGTCATTATCGGTGTGATGATCGAGTCCAACATCAACGAGGGCAAGCAGAGCATGCCTGCTGCTGGTGAGACCAAGAAGTCGTTGAAATACGGTGTTTCCATAACCGACGGCTGTGTTTCGTGGGAATCCACTGTCGAGATGTTGACCAAGTTGAGTAAGGCTGTTCAATCCAGAAGAGCCTTGAAGAAGTAAATTGTACATAAGATCTGTCATTCATAGAATATTACTGTGATAGTATTAGAAGTGTAGCTTGAGAGATAATGAATTATTGATAATACTTATTGATAAAATAGTGAATTATTGATAAGTAAATTATCAATTCAGATTGATTAGTCTAATCTAACTTAATGTTGTATGTGATTAATTGGTCTAATCATATTCTGTGTAAAATCTGGCCTAGAACGGTAGAATGAGTAATTACTATGCGGTATGTTCTAGACCGACAATCTTCGTAATTAGCGTATCTGATTTTTGATCTGTTCTAGACCACTAGACTGAGTAATCAGATAATGTAAGCAGTAATCAACAGAACATTCAATTAATCCGATTCAACCAACCAGTTATGTTAACAGTAATTAATAGACTATTCAATTAATCCGATTCAACCAACCAGTTAATGTTAACAGTATTCAACATATGAGTCAATTAATGAGATTCAACCAACCAGTCAATTAAACTGTAGTCAACATATCAGTAAATTATCCGATTCAACCAACTAGTCAATTGTACTGAAGTGAACACATCCGTCAATTAATCCGTAATCGAATAACCACCACTCAATTAATCCGAACTCATTAGTCAATTAATCCCTAATCGAATAACTACCACTCAATTAATCCGATCAACTAACCAGTCATCTACCCTGTTTTGTCTGTGCTTAATTTTTGTCTGACTGACTTTTTACATCATAAATGACATTAACTCCACAATAAGATGAATGTCTAATTGTTCTCTATTCCATGTTGAATCTTTATTGTATATTCATGATCTTATAATGTCTTTATATATCTTTATATCTAATTGTTCTGTATTTCATTAATTCTTTAATTTACTAATTGTTCTGTTTCATGATTGTTTTTATTGTTCTGATTGTTTTGACAGATGATTGTTTTGATTCTAGATCTATTCCTGTAGTATCCATGGTAAATTCAATTCCACGTCGCCACTTGCGCCATCTCTGATACCTCTTAAGAATTTGGAGAGGGAAGGATTGCTCGTTTCGTATCCGTGGCTTCTCTTGAATGGATTCCTGGTCATCTTTTTTTCCACAAGAGGCAGCTTGTTTCCGAAGCAGTCCTTGTCGAAATGAGCCACGGCATGCTTATATTCACTCAGTTCAATGTCTTCAAAGTAGAACTTGCGCTTTTCTCCCTGGAAGTCGGGATTCGGCATGTTTCCAATATATTCCACTTTGTCAGTAGGCCACCCAATTGCTTTCATGTGGTAGTTAAGGAAACGGGACCGTTTGAATTCGAACCCGATGATCACAATGGACTCGGGATACGTGCCAAACACCTCAAAGTACCGGCACAACAGGTAGATGACGTTTTCAAACGAGTCTCTGGCAAACTCTTCCGTGGTGATTCGTTCACTCAATACGGCATCTGGTCCCTCCATCAACTCTTTTGCCAATAAGTAATAACTCAACGACTCAGATACAGGGCCCAGACTGGCCTTGGTCTGGCCTCCTGATATTATCAAGTATGAATTGGGGTCATTTTTCAAATATTTCAAGCTCTGCACAATGTGGTCTCTAAAGGCCAAGTGGTCGTTTCCTTCGAGCTGAAAAGGGGCCAAAGTCCACTCGTTTCGGGCAATGCCGCCCGAGGGCCCGGGCTTCCATATGGAATGGCATGGTAGGATGATAAGTTTGGGCATTTTGGGCCAACATTGGGAATGGAAGATGGTGTACTTTATGTTGGGTGCGTGCCTGCAGGCCGACTATATGCAGAACCATATAACTTGCCACTTTACCCCAGTTTTCAATATTGCACCAATGTCACCGTGTGCAAGTAGTGGTAGCAGCCCACCAAGCCCTTCCAGTGGCAGAACGCCGCCGCCACCACCATCACGTGAAAAATCTGGTGGGACGATCCGAAAATGTCGAATTTTCCCGCCTTTGGACCGTGTAACAAGCGATGCTCTTCCTTTTCTTCGTAGTGACTGAACCTTTCTGGGATCCGTGCAGCGTAAAGAATTGCACCAGTAGCATAAAGAACACCTTCCGAAAGGAGCCACACCACTGAAAAGCGTTCTGCAGCAAAGCTTGTGCCGAAAACATGGACTGCAGCCATCACTGGAAAGAGTCCAGACAAGCCAAAGAGGATGAACATAAGCGACCGAAACGGCCGGTATTCCGACGTGGCAAACTTGGGATTGAGCGTGACCCACGTGCACACGCTGCCCAACACCACAAACATTGCAACGAAGCCGTTGCGGTAGTTGGGATGGTCGTAAAACGCAAATAGAATGATGGATATCAACAGGTTGGTGATCATGATAACTATGCCAAAGTAGTCCAACTGGTTGCCCACGCTGCACACGCCGTAGGAATGGGACGAGATGCAGTGGAACGTGGATGACATGAAGAGACAGAGCGTGCATGCCACGCCAAACTGGACGAAGTTCCACTTCTCCCATTGCCCTAGGTAGTTTTCATAGATGGTCAATTTATTGTTGATGTAGTACACAATGCTGCCCAAAACGACCAACAGCGGCAACAAGTGGCTGTAGATGTTGACGGTCTGGTTGTGTAGGTAGAAAAGCGACTTGAAACACTCAAGATACGACCTTGTTTCTCCTATGTATCCTGATCTGATGAAGTGATTATCTTGCTGCCAAGGGTCGAGTTCGTGGTAGAACAAGAGTCTTTTTGTGGAAGGTTGTGGAACCGGTGGAATTGGCTCCATTTCAACGGCCTGGGTCTTTCTGTTGCGTAAACTCATGGAAGAAGAGTGGTGGATGTGTTTAGGAAATAATGGATGTAAAAGTATACATCGCTGAGTCAACATAGTGGGGGATATTACGTAATTATCATCTGGAGGTATTTCTTACTATCTTATGCTATTCGGATGCCCAAGGTCCTGCTGTTTGCACGTGCAAACAGATGCTCAAAGTTCGTTAATTGCACGACAGCTCTTAGTTAATTGAACGAAGTTAATTTCACGACAGTTCTTAGTTAATTGCAGCTCTTAGTTAATTGCAGCTCTTAGTTAATTTACTTAAACGATGGGACAATTTCTTCACAAATGGAAGAGTACTCCACCAATTTCTTCAGAATATCCACCGACTCCGGAGATCTCGTTCTGACCTTGTTAATTTTCTTGTCAAAAAGCTCTCCAGTATAGAAGATCTTCCATTGTGAGTCGGGGTTACTGATGGAGCCTCCGCATCTTTCGAAGTACCATTTGTTCACGGGATTATTCTTTCTGGAACGCCATATCAATTCATATGGATGGGACTGGAGCACGATCTTGAAGATAATATCCGCCAAACTGGGCAAGCCCTGGTTCTTCTTGGCGATGACGAACTTGTCCAAGTATGCAATTCGCTGGGCCTCGCCTCCTTCGCTCTGGTCGCTTGGGACGTCTTCCCAAGTGATAATGGCTGCACC
This sequence comes from Suhomyces bokatorum, assembly GCA_030568615.1. NCBI lineage: Eukaryota > Fungi > Ascomycota > Pichiomycetes > Serinales > Debaryomycetaceae > Suhomyces > Suhomyces bokatorum. The sequence continues at coordinate 212,798 of JAJMGI010000025.1, read as the reverse complement.
GTCGTAATCGCCCAAAATAATAAGCGTAGCCAAATTGTTCTTGACCCGTTCAAAGTAATTCTCCACGTCCAATTTCTTGCCAAACGAGTCGTCAATGAGGGCAATTAATTTGGGCATATCCACAAGACCGTCCCGTTTCAAGTTCTCAAACGATACCGGCTTGTTGTAGCTGCTCAGGTCGAATATTTGCACTTCAATGCCCTTTTTCAAGATGCTGGTGGACAATCTGGGCGTGTTGTTGTTCGAAGAAGGCAAGGAAGACGAGATAATGGGCCGGTCAGTGAGGACATTGTATATTATGGGGTTCAACTGGTCATTATTGATGGACATGATGTAGGGCGTGGTAATGATACCTGTAGTGTCGTCATTTCCTGAGCTGGAAGAAATGGTATGCAAGATTTCGTTCATGGTGTTCAAGTTCTGCACATGCATTTCCCTTGTTGAAGGCTTGATGTATCCGATGTATAATTCCGACACGATGTCGGAATATTCCTGGGAAAGATTGATGAACACATGGCTGGTTTGGTTCCGTTCTACCGACGGAATGCCTCCTATCGGATCAATAAGAATGATCTTCTCGATGCTCAAAAGGTCCTTGGTGTTCAATAACGACTGGCTGAGAGTCTTCAACAAGTCCGTCCCGTTTGCTGTGAACTCCTGATAGTCGGTGAACGTGTTGTATATGACGGGGTGGATGATGGGAATAATGCCTTGGTACATGGGCAACAAAAGCATGGCCAAGTTGTCAATGGTGGCCTTATTGTCTTTGTCCACCGTGAATAAGGACCTGAGATGGGTGATCTTGAGAGAATCCAAAGAAGAAACCTCTTCGTTCTCCATATCCGTGTACACCTTGTTGATCTCGTTGTTGACCTTGGTTTCGCTGAGCTTGAACGCATCGATGGAGGCGTTCTCGTAGTCCAAAAGAATTATGGGTGAAATTCCAAGGTGGATCAACCGTTTGAACGTCTCGAAAATGCCTCTCCATTCGGCCTTGGCTATGGTCTGGAACTTGATCTTGAAAATGGCCACACGGAGGGGGATTTTCGACACCTTGACCTGCTCATCGTGGTACAGTTCCTCGTCGTTGTAAATGTTGGAAAAGGGGTTCTGTCCGTTCAAGTAGCGATTGACGAAGAGCTCACGTTGAGACTCTTTGTTGAGAAGCGGATTGTTGTAGCGGGTCTTGTTGGCAAAGTCAAATTGGTTCTGGTACTTGGTCAAGTAGTTCTTTGCCTCTCGTTTGGTGGTGGTGGATTTGAGAATGGAAAGGATGAGGTTTCGTTTGGAATCAGTGATAAGCTTGTGGGACTTGAGATTCGAGATAAACTCCTGGTTCAAGCTCTTGAGTTTGCTCATTTTGCACACGATTCAAAGACCAGCCCAAGTTATCAACAATTGGCTCTTGAACACGGGGTTTCGGGACCTTTTTGCGCTAATTTGCACCACAGTTTCCAGGTTAATTATTCAAGTCGATTTCAATGAGACATTATTTGCAGACTGCACACTACCCTTAGTCAGTGCCATAGATGCAGAATAGAGGGAATTAGAGGCCTGGAACTGGGGAAAGGGGGCTTCTGATTGGCTGGAACGAGGCTCCTCCTATTAATAATCATCATCAGACACGTTATCCGCGTCTTCCGAGCCCTTGGCCACGATGGTATCATGTAAGGCTCGCAATTTGTCCATCACCGTCAACACAAACGGGCGTAATTCGTTGATTTCCAAGAGGGAAAGCCCATTCAATTGGATGTACGACTCGTTCAACTCTCTAAGACCCTTTCTGGACTTGACCAACCGGATTTCTCGCAAGTCCTGGAGAATAGAACGGAGTTGATGTGTAGGATCACTGAGGTCATCGGCAGCTTTGGCCAACAATATCTTGGACACTTCGAGCCAATTTGGCGGAAGTTCACTGAAACGAAGAGGTCTTCGAAGCTCCTCGTCGTATTTGTCCTTGAGATACGCCAAATTGAGCCATTCTGGAGGCACAATGCTACATTTGTCTTGCGATTTGAGGACAACCGCTATCCACAACGGCACCTGTTCTCTTCTCATGGCCCTAAGGGCAGGAACCTTGATCTGGATAGTTAGTACACGTTGTGTGGTTGTATTCATCTCATAATTTGAGCCTTGGACGCGTTTTTATTCGATTTAACGTCCATATTCATCTCTTTCGTTTCTTGAGACATCACATCAAACACGCTGAATCCTGCAATACTTACGCCTATAAGTTCGATCTTGTTCATGGTGTATCTTGGAAGGACGGTGATGAGTTCATTTTCGGCTGAAAAGTTGACTTCTGCCGGTGTCAAGTTCTTCTGGAGGTGGGAAGGCAAAGCCATGGTACGCGTTTGATAATTTTAACTGCGATTAGATTTTGTAGAGATAAAAAGAGTGAAGATAAAGGAAAATGGAATAATTAGTGAAGGTGAAGGTATCACGTATATATTATTACATAAAGGTATATATTGGTTACAATTGTGAAGATTCGGCTGAAGTAGAATATTACGTTAATGTCAACTCATAGGGTTAATGAGATATTATAATTGAGAGCACATATTATACTTATATATTATCACGAATCCACTAAATTAATCAGTTGAGTACTTGAACTTTCTAAATTAAGTATCACTTCAATTTTGAAGCCATTACCTCTTGGTATTACTCTTTTACAAGCGTATCATAATAGTACCTACAAATACTACTTGTCTTCCTGAATTAATTATTGCTACAATATTGATTCAACCAATCGGTACTCTTTTAGTATTACAGTTTTGGTATTACCTACAATTTCTAAACATTATAATATCTACAAATTCTACTCATATTCCTAAATTAATTCTTATCTCAACTTTGAATCCACCAATTGGTATTACTCTTTGGTATTGAAGTATTACTTCTTTGGTACCTTTTGTATTACTCTTTGGTACTTTTTGTATTACTCTTTGGTATTTTTAGTATTACTTCTTTGTATTTTAGTATTACTTCTTTGTATTTTTGTATTACTCTTTCTTCTATAATATTCTTAACATTTTAATATCTACTGAAGGTCACATCCTCTAAGTAATAATTATTGTATTTCTACTTCCTCATCTACTCAACTTCATTCAGAGCTGGCTCTGTCTATAACTATTCCCATACTAATATACACTGAGGGAAACTATCTTCTAAAGGTAGAAGATTTACCCAGGTTGACTCTACGGGACTTCTTGGAAGCCTGAGGTCCCTCGCTATCCTTTCCATATGGATCGAATGTCCTCTTTTTCTTCTTCTCTCTGGTCTTTTTGTTAGTGTCAAGCATGATTTTCTCTGCATTCGAATAATCAAGAGGGGCTTCTTCCTGTTCTGGCTTCTTCTTGGGATGATTCTGTCTATTCTGGAAGTTCTTTTTGTTCTTGATTGTGATGATCTCATTCTTGTCTTCCTTTCTGGACACCTTCTTCTTTTCTTCTTCAATTTCGACTTCTGCTTCGTTGTTTTCTTGTTGAGTTTCTGAAACTTCAGTTTTTTCTTCATTTATCGAGAATTCTTGTAAATCTTCCACTTCCTCCAATCCTTGTCTTGCATTGGCCACTCTGTCCTCATATTCTTCGCTGAAGTTGTGCTTGATAACAGCATCCTTTTCGGCATCGTATTCCTGAGTGTAAACAGTTGTGTTTGTGAGAATAACGTTGAAAAGACTGGACTGTTCCAATAATGAGCTGGAAACTCCATTTCCCAATAATTCAGAATTAGCCTGTTGCAATTGGGCAAACTTGTCGGCAGTGGCGGTCGCCTTGGTGGTGTCAATATTCTCAAAACTTTCAGGCTCATTGGTCACTTCTCTCCATTGTTCGACCAAATCCCAGTCGTTTTCTTCGCTGTCTTTTATTGCTGTCTGCAATAATTCGGCCAATTCTCTGGCATGCAATCTGACTAGTTCACTGACATAGTTGGAGGAATTAAGGACCTTTTGAGCGTCAACGGGTTGGTTGAGGTTAGCCAAACTCACCAAGAGCTGGTTGGACATCACAAATCTGGTAGATTCATCCTCTTTCTTCGCAACTAGGTCTCTCCAGTTGTACAAAAGCTCAACCACATGCTTCTTGTGGCGTGGCACATTGTACTGGTAGATAATCGAAGAGTATGGCTCCTTTGGATTACTGGACATGACAGGACAAGAAACCTTGCTGGAATTAGGACGCAACGACAAGGGTCTGAATTTGGTGTATTCAAAACGTCTTTTGGCCACTTGTCTGGAATCATAGAGGACCTTTTGCAATTTATTGTCTCCAGCATCGATCAACTTATTTCTCAACTGGTCGTAAATGTTCAACAAGAAGTGTGTGTCGGATCTGGCATAAGCCATCATGGCAGGAATCAAGGGTCTTATTCTCCAGTCCGCAAGTTGGTACTTTTTGGAGGTCTTGAAATTGGCAAACGTTTCGAGCAAATAAGCCAAGGAAAACTTGGGGAACCCAAGATTTCTGGATGCATGGTAAGTGTCGAATAAAGACACGATGTACAATCCCAAGTCTCTTTGGAGCCAGATGATATCCATGAAGGCACCATGGAATACCTTGACGATGCTGGGATTGGCAAAAATGGCGTTCAAAGGCTCCAAGTCGTCTCTCAACTTCAAGGTATCCACAATCCAGTCCTGGTTTCTGTTGGAGATTTGCATTAAACACACAATACCATAGTACGTTCTGTAGTCATGATGCTCCAAATCCACGGCAATTTCAGTTGCAGTCAGCAACGACTGGATCATTTGGGCAAGGCCCTCGGGAGTGTCCACCCAGATGGCTGAAGTTTCGTTCCAGTCTTGAGAAGGAATGGGTTCTGCTTTTTCGAGAATACTTTCAGGATAGGGCTGGGTGTCGATTTCTGTCTCATATGGATGGGGATAGAAGGGAGGATCGATGATTTCAACGGTATCTTCATAAACGGGCTCTGGGTTTCTGATTTTGACGGCTTCTTCGAACGGCACAATGCTGTGTGGCTTGGTGGTGATCTTAGGCTTGAAAGGCAAAGATTCCGAGTTATCCACCGAAACTTTGAACTGGAGCTGGGGTTTTTCGATCTTCTTGTTTCCGGCAGTGGCAAGGCCCTCATTTCCATCCTCCAACATGGTCAATTCGGTCTTTTCGGACAATGCAGGCCCCGACTTCTTCTGGGCCTGAGACAAGGCAATATCAATTTTTTCAAAAACTCCATCCAAAATGTCACTCAACGGCTTCCAATTAGAATCTCCCTCGATGTTGGCCTTTCCGAATCTCAAGGCACTTTCACCGTCTTCGTTTTCCGCCACTTGAAGCACTTTCTTGGTCAATTCCATGAGGTTTCTGGCCGAGTCATCAAGCTCAGAACTCAACGCAGAGTCAATGGATTTGTAAAAATTGACATCCTGAGCACCCAAAGCGGAAGCAGCACGAATGGTCTGCATCACTTTGGGCAACACCCCGTCAAACACGTCCTGATTGGGGGCTGGAGACGTCATTGGAGGTGATGTTTAAGTAAAAATTTCTCAAATGCTTGTATCACGTGTGTGCGATGGCTAAGAAGTGGAAGGAGGTGGATATTACAGGCGGGAAGTGGGAAATATGGATATTTAGATATTGGATATGATTACAGAGGCTACGAGGTGGTGATGGCTGAAATTTGGGCTTGATTTGGGCTCGGGAAGCTATTTTTCACTCAATATTTATATGCGATGCCTACTATATATGCAGAGAGAAGGAGGGCATAATAATTCAAATGGAGGACCTAGACAATAGAAATTGAGTGGATCTGATTCTCTATAGCCTAATGAATCGTCTTCTCTTCATATATTCACTACTTTCAGTCAAAATTCAATTGTTCTCGTAATTTTTGATTTCATACCTTTCGCAGCCATCTACAAGCAACAGGCTTTCAAAGAACCGCCTTTTCTGGCTGCTTTCACATCCAAACCCCTCTCATTCAACACATCTCTTCATTCTCTTCGCAACGTACTCTCTATCTCTTTTCTATCATAATTATTACCCCCTCTTCTTCCTTCCCATCTCATCTCAATCTCATCTCACATGATTAAATTTTTCAACTCATCGCTTACTTTCATTATCAACATGTACACTTGTAACAGTTGTAACCTCGAGTTCCCCACTCCGGAGGACCAGAGGTCCCACATGAAGTCCGAGTGGCACAGATACAACTTGAAAAGAAGAGTGGCCCAGTTGCCCCCACTCGATGAGGTGACTTTTAGCACCAAAGTTGCTTCTTTGACCATCAGTGAAGAACCACCCAAAAAGGAGAAGCAAATCACCAAGAAGGAACAGAGAAGAAAGGAAAAGGAAGCGTTGCAGGCACAGAAGCGTGAGATCCTCGAATTGGCCAGAAAGGCCATGATGGAAAAGATCAAAAACGGTGAAATTCCTGCTCCTCAAACCACAGCTCAATCGGAGTCTACTGAAGCCACCGAAGCATCTACCGAGAGTCCATCCGAAGAATCTGCTCAGTCAGAGACCCCAGCATTGCCAGAAGAGACCACTGAACCCGTCAACGAAGAGGAGGAAGAGCTTACTCAGGAACAACTTGAAGAGAAACTCTACAAAGAAAAGCTTGCCAACAAGATCGAAATAAAACCCACCACTTGCTTGTTTTCCCATCCTAAGGAGAACAAGCACTTTGAAACGGTGGAGGAGAATATCGAGCATATGTTCAAGACCTACGGCCTTTACATTCCAGAACAATCTTACTTGGTAGACAAAGCAGGTTTGATCAGTTACCTTGGCGAAAAGATCAGTTTCGGTTTCTGCATCGCATGCAAGTACCAAGGTAAGAATGCCGAGGCTGCTAGAGAGCACATGAAGACCAAGAGACACATGAGAATTCCATATGAAAGCGAGGACGAGAAGTTGGAAATCTCGGAATTCTACGATTTCAGTTCCACTTATGCCGATGAACCTAGTGTAGCTGTTGAAGGAGAAGAAGAAGATCAAGATGATGAAGATTGGGAGGATGTGGACGAAGAAGGAGAAGACTCTGATGATGACGAATTGCCTCCTCCTACTGACCCCATTTATCAGCATGGCCACGAGCTTTACTTGCCTTCTGGTGCAGTTATTGGACACAGATCCATGGCCAGATATTACAGACAAAACTTGCCTCCTGAGAGAATTTTATCCGAGGGTCAAGGTACTGTGATAGCTGCTGAAACTAGACACATGTTAACGGTGAAGGATAGACAGGAGTTGGCCACCAAGAAGAGGGCTTGGGGACACCAGAAGAAGAGAGAGGATGTCAATGACAGAAGGGCCCAGAAGTTCATCAACAACCAGCCTCACTTCAGAGACCCATTGTTGCAATAGACGGCATTATGTAGCATAGAATGTATTCGAGAATAACTGATGTAGGCTAATATGGTAATAAATCAATGATTAGTATTTTTGAAATTGATCGTAATTATGTATCAATATGATATTAATGGTATTTCAAGATTTATTAATATATAGAGGTATTTATGGGTTTTGGAATCTATATTATATGATACTAATGGTATAAATCAATATTTCATGATAAAATCGTTTTGTATCAAGATCTAATAATAGGTACTTGAATCAATTATGTGTGGTATAATTAGGTCAATGAAATATTAATTATGGTTACAATATTAATGGAATATGTTATTACTTGTATTTGTAATATTCAATATTAATATTAGTACTTATAAATCAATACCTTTTAAAAAATGGTAAGGGTATCTGTATCCTATGATATTAATGGTATTTATGATCAATAATCTATCATAATAATGGTAAATGTAGCAATATTCTATTATTAGTCCGCAAGGAACACCAACGCAGGTATCACCAAATAATCCACCAAGAAGTTGATCAAAACAGACCAACTTCCAAAGTAGAGCAATTTAGGCGAAAAAACCGTCCAAATAAACAAATGGAATCTCAAATTTATGCATGATCCGATCAAACTCACCACTCCAATGGCATAGAATAAGAGGGTGACCTTTGACTTGACCAACAAAATCAGCTTTCTGAGGAAGCCAAATCTAATCAAATTCCGAGATTCGTTCTTCTTGTCGAAAAGAATTTCATATGGTTCAAACAACACCTGCGCTGCAGAAAATGACCAGTAAATGGGTGCTGAAAAGTTAGAAATAAATGTCAAAACACCAACCATAAAAACGTCATAAGTCTTGATTCCATTGTACGCATTGGACAAGTCCACTGTAGCCAACAGGTTTGTGTTTCCCATGGAGAAAAAGGATAAGTTCTGAAGGCAGAGAATGAAAGTGGATACTGTGACAATCATTTGGTCAATATTAAGATTTCCTGTCTGAATCAAAACCTTGGTAAATGAAAATTTCACGATGTAAAACACAAAGAAAATAGGAATATTCTCAAATCTGCTCTGTTGAAGAAGATAAATTGTCAAGATATTTGTGGCATCTGTAATCAATCCTTCATTACATTGTCTGATCTTTCCGATGATAATTCTGGTTATAAACAATCCCAACAAACAATAGCCTGCAATCTGTGCCAATTGAATATTAATTGATTGCATTTTGAATTTGAAGTCAGTGTCGTTAATGGAATCGACTTGTACCGTAAGCTTGAAATTTTCAAGCACCCAAAGCAAGATCCAATAGAGCCATTTGGGTAATTCATGGCCATCATTGAAGAATTGGCACAACTTGAACAGGAAAGATATTGAGCTGGAAGTGAAAATCAACATGAATGAAATGAGATTTCCAAGCTGACCACCAGTTCCAAAATCGACAAAGTTGAGACTTCTGGTAAAGCCACCTTGGGCATATAAGCTAACAGTTGTAAAGAAGTAAGTGAAGATCACCAAAGACCACAAAAGAGAGGTGTTTCTCGTCAACAAGTAAGAACCAAACGTGTCCTCGGAGAAAAACTTCTGTCCACTGTTATTCCATGATCTAATTACTCTCAATCCTCCAATCAATGCAAGATAGAACCACAAATCATGTTTCTTCCAGGTTTTAGCATTGAAAATACACAACAGAATACATGAAGTAACCGAGATAAACCACCAAATTTGATACTCTTCTTCAATCAATGAAGATCCATGGTAATGTATGGCAAAGATAACTGCCAATCCTTGGTAGAAATAAACGATTTGCTTTGGGATGGATGAGCTTTTGAAGAAATATAAATTAACTTCGACCAATAGGATTAAAGCCGAGATGATTGCCAACCCATATCCTTGATAAATATCGTTGTAGTTGTAATTTGTGGCAGAAGCAGTCAAAATACTTTGAACCTGATCCAAGAAGGAATAGTACAAATCCAAACTCTGTTTGGAAGAGTCGTCAGACTTCAATAATTCCCAAGTTTCAACAATTTCTGGATATTCGGAAAGTTTAGATTCGTACTTGGCAAAGAAGAGAGCCATGAATTGTTTGCAATTTTCCCACAAAATCAAACGTCGTTGGTCGCTTTTCCAAAGACCAAGCGTTTCACGAATGACTATGCCCAAATTATTCTTTGGAATTGGGAAATTCAATAACGTGGCCAAAGTTGGCACCATGTCAATCTGATTAATCCGAGAAAAATAGCTAAAGTCTTTATTTTCCGGGACTGGAGCTTTAATGTTGGATTCGATGAGTGTGTGGAATTTAGGTGAAATAAAAGTCAATCCAGGACTTGTCTCACCGAGAGAAGAGCCACCATGGTTGCCGACCTCGTTCATACCGTGGTCTCCCATCAAAACTATGAGAACATCGTCGTTGGCCTTCTCCACATATTCATACAATCTCTTCAAAATTGCATCCATTTCCCTCTGCTTTGGCTTCATGAACACGGAATTGGGTCCGCCCTTGTGTCCAATGTGGTCCAAACCCAAGTAATGGAGAATGAGGCCATCCCACGATCTCTGGCCCAATTGTTTGTCCAAGTGTCTGGTCACATTATGGTCCACTTCGGTGAAATCACTGACAAAAAACGAGTTGGTGCCTTCGGTTTCCTGAAAAGTGTCTGGGAATAATTTCAACCAGGTATCGTCGCCAAAGAAATTGACATTTCTGGGACTATTTCCGCCATTGACGAACTGGTGAATCCATGAGTCCTGGGTTCCCAAACCTTGAGATTGGTCTTTATCATCTGCCACATTGAGAATAGCGTCCAAAAAAGAGGGTGTTCCTCCTGTTGTAATTCCCTTAAGACGAGGCAACGTGACAGTTGGAGGATTGGAAAATGCAGTGAAGGGAAGAGCATCGCCCTGGCTGATCAACAGGTGCAAAAACGTCATTTCTGAGTGCTGATCTGAATAGAAAAAGTCAGACCGCATGGCATCCACCACCATAAGGATAAGCCTATCAAATTGAGGCTTGTCTGAGGAGCTCTTCCAGCCCATTCCCGTGGATTTGGACGTCAAAAATGGCGATTTTCCATCGAAAGTGCTGAAGCCTGGAAGTACAACTTTTGACGGAAAGAAGCCCTTAAGAAAGAGCACTAGACCGAGCACATGGGCCACAATTACCGTTGATTGTATGACCCATCGTGCAGTTATGGAGTGGAACATGCTATCGGGATCGAAGGCTCTGTGGAGGTGCTAAAGATAGAGAAGTAACCACTGGTGTAGTCAAGTACGCGTGTATAGGTCACGTGGGACAATACACGTGTGTACTGAGTCTTGGTATTGTGTCTGTAGCGAGTCAACCAGATCAAGCACGTGAGTGAAGATGTAGTAATGGGTGGTAATTGGATTTGTAGAAGAAGTCGTTCGTTGAATTATATTGTTCCGTCATTTTCATACATGTACATGAGGCTTATTGGTCGTTAATGCATGGAATTGACGCACGAAGTGTGAGTGACGTATTTTTATGCACAAGATACTCTCTTTCGCTATTTCTTTTGAAAAGTCATTTAGACAAATATGTAAATATTATATTGCAACATATCTATAAAATTCCTCATTTAGGTATCCATATTAACCAATAATTTTAGTACTTTCATTGAACTTAAATCTTAAATGTTGTATTTTTCAAGAAATTCTACCACATAGAGTGCTTCTGAATATTCTGTTATGCATTTAATTATATCATTACGAGCCACAGAATTTCTTTCTCGCTAAATGACAGTAGCTAAACTTTCGTCAGCTCAATCTGTATTGTTGCATTTGCTCTTTTTCACTTTCTTCTTCTATTCCTTCTTTTTGGTTATAGCATTTGGTATTTTCACTCATAAAGCAAGAATACTGCAAATGCATCTTTTACTCTTTTCATTTTAATAATTTACCCAGACCACAAAGAAAATCCGGATTAGCTGAATATTCAATTCCAACCCATTATTCAATAATTATACGTTCATTCCTCATATTCGCCTTAGATTCAATTTTTCTCCTAGTGCCATACTTCAGGCGATGACTCCAAAATCACACCATTACACCACCAGTTATCAACTAACCCCAAACTCTACTATACTCACCTCTCCCATCAAATATCTCTAAATTTCCACCCATTACATCCCCACAATTTCATCCACCCATTTCATCCACCCATTTCATCCACCCATTTCATCCACCCATTTCATCCCCACTACATTTCTTCTTTCACTCTCCATGTCTCACTTTTCCTAGTTGCAAATGCTCATCGAAAAAGTGAACCACTTACATCTCAAACCATCCACAAATACAACCACAACTACGCAGCCATGAACAGAGGATACCATCGAGGACAGGAAGACAGAAGCTTGTGTACCTTCTACACAAAGATAGGAGCGTGTCGACATGGAGAAAAGTGCTCCAGGAAACACGTCAAGCCCACCACTTCCAAAACCGTCATACTTGCCAATCTCTACGAAAACCCCAGACTCAACAAGAATGAGGACGGATTGAATCCCAAGCAGCTCCAGGAGTACTTCGACCAGTTCTACAAGGACGTGTTTGTGCGCTTTGCCAGCATTGGAAAGGTCACAGCCATGGTTGTGTGTGAAAATGAGAACAACCATTTGAACGGCAATGTCTACGTCAAATACACCACAACGGAAGAGGCCGATGCGGCGGCTTTTGTGTTCAATCTGGAGTGGTTCAATGGAAGACCCGTCCATTGTGATCTTTCCACAGTGGACAACTTTGTCGAGGCCAACTGCCGGGCCTATGACGACAACAGCTGTACCAGAGGAGACCATTGCAATTTCATGCACATCAGACATCCAAGCAAGCAGTTGTCGTCCTCGCTCTACAAGTCACAGGAAAAGAGCTACATGATGCGGAAAATAGCCGAGGCAAAGGCCCAGTTGGCACCAAAGGAGCCAGAACCCGTTGTTGAAGAGCCAGAGAAAAAGGAAGAGGAGACGGTAGTGGAAAGTGCCAGTGCCACTGCGGTCATTGAAAACTTGTTTGCATAGTTCTAAGATGATGAGAAAAATCATTTATTATGAAGAAGCAGTTTTGAAAACTTGATTGCATGGATTAATTCACATTAATGAAGAATAATCATTGAGATCTTTATTATGAAGAAGCAGTTTTGAAAAATTGATTGCGTGGATCTAAAGCTAATTCACATTAATGAAGAATAATCATTGAGAGCTAGTTTAGAATGATGAAAAACGTCATGAAGAGCTGGTTTTGATGAAGAAAGATCATAAAATGCTTGTTTGCAGAAGATTTCTAAGGCTAGTGTATTATGATGAAGTAAGATCATTAAAAGCTTGTTTACAAGTAGGAAGAAAACACTAAATGTTGGACTTTCTTCTACGACCCACTGGATGGAATGGATATGTTCTGAGATTCTTGGAAATAGCACAGGATCCACAGGATCCAATGAGTGAAATGGCATTGGAAATTCCAGTACCATTGTTTGTTTAATGTGACGAAGACATTTTCCAATGGCTGGACCTTAAGAATGGGGATCAATGTACGAAGTCTAAATGTGCACAAGAAGCTTGAGTTCAGGAATTGAGAGCCCCGATCTTTGTCAAGTAATTGATGACAGATGTTGATGATAACCCCAATGGTTATGCGATTCGATCGAAGTAGCAATGGCCAAGATCCTTTTAACGACGTCATCAGGTCTAGCCGTCTCTATAGGATCTATGTAGAGGATTTAGAGAATAAAGGGTTAGGGATACAGGGTCAATAAATGTATAATTAGTACGAAGGGAGGAACAAATAGAATTGTTGGAATAGATATAGAAGAATGGAAATGAACAAGATTGAAGAATGGAGGTAAGAGATCAAGAAGAACAAGCGGATCTGACAAGAAAGAGTAAGAAGAAAGGAACCAAGGTAAATGCTAGGAGAATAAGAAGGAAGCAATTCTCATTAAGAATGGGACAAGAGAGCTAAGAGAAATTAAGAACACAATTCTCATTAAGAATGGGATAAGAGCTAAAGAGAAATATAGAAGCCACGGAAACGAGTCAAAGGAGAAAAATAACAGTAAGTGAACACGGGAGGTAAAAGAGTAATTGCAGTAATGAAATCACGGAGCAAGGGAGTAATCGAATGACGAGTAATCCAGAAGAACAGGATCCAACGCAGTAATTAAAAAAGTACCCACTGAACAAATCATGGTTACATATCTACAAACTGACAACTCACAGTAGTAGAATTAGAAGGAAAAGTATGAGATGATCCGGAACCACTGGACCTAGAGGCACAGTGCAATTACATTAATTATAGAAGGGAAAGGTATGAGATGATAATCCGGAACCACTGGACTAGAGGCACAGTGCAATTACATTAATTTAGAAGGGAAGACCACTGGAGACTGCAATTACATTAATTATTGTTTAGAGGAAAGTACCACTGGAGACTGCAATTACATAATAATTGTTCAGAAGACTGGAGATTGCACCCCATAACAACACACATAGCAGATACCAGAGGGTGTGTTTCAACTAGAGACGCTGTAATTACATTATCATTACAATTATATCAACCACCATTGAGCCTATCGCATCTGCCCAACACATCACCAACATATCCATACTCACAATCACACCCATACAATTAATTGCACACACCAGCCCCCACTCTTCCCTCTCTCTTCACTTCCTCGGCTCTCGCTAATTATAGTCGTTCCTGGGACCTCTCGGTACCAAAGTCGCACTAGTGCCCACCAATCAGCTCGCTATGCCCAGTCTGGCCCGACCTCGCCCTACGCACTGCCTCACGAGACAAGCAGATGTGATACGTCAATGCAACACCATTCACCATTGACAAATCTCCATTCTAGGTACAGACCATCCACGCTACACACATACATTATACATACATCATACAGTCTCACTACAATTCCACCTCCATTGCATCCAATTCCATCCAATTCCATTCCACCAATTCCACCACTTGCCTACCCTCTATTTCATTTCTCCTTACGCCCTTCCCCAGACGCACCGCGACCTCCACTACCACCACCCCCACGACTAGCTTATCAGATCAGGGCCTCGCAAAATTTCCATATCGCAACACTCGCCTCTTCTCATCACTGGTCTGCTTTGGTGCTGTATCGTCCCTGACCGTTTCCATTGTGTTTTATCACCTCCACCTCCACCTCCTCCGTCTGTTTCCACTGCCACTGTCGCGTGGTCCTGGCCTCCGCCCCAAAAAATGTCCTTGTTGTTCCCGTGTCGGAAATTCCTAGTACCGACTCTCGCGAAGACAAATAGCCTGAGTTTCGTGCTAGCGACGTGCCGTCCGTTATTGCATAGTATTAGAGCGTCGCTGACACTGTCCAAGTCCGTCCAATCGAAGGTAATAGTGAAAAGAACACTGAATACGCTGGAAGCAGTGAAAAGAACACTGAATACACTGAATCCACTGAATTCACTGAATCCACTGGAAGCAGTGCAAATATCACTGCAAACATCATCCACAGCGTCTCTGCCATCTGCACTGACATTACTGACAACTTCCATACTGACAGCGTCTCTGACAACATCTTCCATACTGACAGCGTCTCCACTGACAGCGTCTCTGACTACATCTCTGGTAACATCTCCACTGACAACATCTCCACCTACAACATCTACACCTTCCATACTGACATCTCCACTGTCACCTTCCATACTGTCACCTCCACTGTCACCTTCCAGCCCATTCCCATCATCTAAATCCACTCCATCTCCTCCATCTCCACTAGCACCATCCACCATGAGTCCAGACCACTCCCATTCTCACGACGCTCATGGCAATCACAATCACTCCCATTCCCACTCCCTCCTTTCCCACTCCCACTCCCACCAGCCCCCCAACGAGCTCCTCCAGACGTCGGCCCGTTCCATCCTCCAGAACCCGGCCGTCCGCATCACCTGGATCGGGCTCCTCGTCAACGTGGCCATGGTGGTGTCCAAAGGCTTGGGCGGCGTCTACTTCCATTCGCAGGCCTTGATAGCCGACGCCATCCATTCCGTTTCCGACATGGTGGCCGACTTCCTCACGTTGGCCACCGTCAACGTGGCGGCCAAGGTGGGCAGTCCCACGCACTTCCCGTTGGGCTACGGCAAGATCGAGACCGTGGGCTCGATCCTCGTGTCGGGGGTGCTTCTCTTTGCCGGCGTTTCCGTGGGCTGGTCCTCGATGTTGCAAATCTTGGAGTTCACGTTGCCCGCGTATCTCTACGACTATGCTGCAATGATCCAGATCGGCCATTCCCACTCGCACGGAGGACTAGGGGGCAGTGACGGGCATGGCCATTCGCATGGCCATTCTCACGTGAACGGCGCCTTGGACACCCCCACCGCCCCGGTGATCCCACCCCCCAACATCAACGCCGCGTGGTTGGCCGCCGCCTCCATCGTGGTCAAGGAAATCCTCTTCCGCAAAACGCTCCAAGTGGCCGAACAAACCAACTCCAAGGTGTTGGTGGCCAACGCGTGGCACCACCGCGTGGACTCGCTCACCGCGGGCGTGGCCTTGGTCACGGTCACGGGCGGCGTGCTCTTCGACATCGCGTGGTTGGACTCCATTGGCGGCGTGTGCGTGTCGGTGTTGATCATCAAGGCGGGCTGGGACACGTTCAAGACGTCGTGGTACGAGTTGGTCGACCGAGGCGAGAAGCCCGGCGACGACACCTACGACAAGGTCAAGGCCATTGTGGTGGACGAGCTTGCGGCCGTGGAGGCCGCCATGCACGTGCACCAGATGCTGGTGATGACTTCCGGGGCCAACACCAACATCTACGTGACCTTGGCCACGTCCCGCCCCTACACGGTCCAGGAGTTGAACCGTGTGGAGGCCCGGTTGGTGAGGCAGATCAGAAAGGACGACAAGTTCGTGCGCAATGTGTTTGTCAAATTCCAGCACGTCATGTAAATAGGCGAAGAAGATAGAGGTAAATATATGATTAGAATAATGGACCAGTAGAAGATATGGATGAGTGGAGAAACAGATAAATAGGAAAAATGAGAAAATGGATGGTGAAGAAACAGATAATAGGAAAATGAGAAAATGGATGAATGAAGAAACAGATAATAGGAAAATGAGAAAATGGATGATTAGAGTAAAGACAATAATTATAGTGAATATTCAGATATAATTAGAGCAAAGAAACAGATGTATTATTAGAGTAAAGAATGTATTATTAGAGTAGAGAAAATGCATAAGAGAGAAACGGATGACTAAAGTAAAGTCAATAATTATCGTGAAGATTCAGATATAATTAGAGTAAGAAACAGATGTATGATTAGAGTAGAGAAAATGCATAATGGGCACAAATATAATTAGTAAAGATACAGATTTTTAGGAAAGAATATAGATTTACAATTAGAGTAAAGCTAGTGAAAATGTATAATTAGAGAAAATGAAAAATGTGTAACAGATATAATTAGTAAAGAATACAGTGAATGTATATTTAGAGGGTGTGACAATATTGATTATAATTGTGTATCTATATTTTCATGGTCTGATAGTTTTATACAAATTATAGCTAAAGCTAAAATTGATACAATATGCGAATTTAGCTCTGATCAGAATAGTTAAAAGATAGGAATAGGTCTGAAGATAATTGACACAATATTTGACATAGAGTCTGATACTATTCTGCTGAGGTAATAATTGAATATATGAAATTCAACGGTTCGAAAGAGTTGACAGAATCTATGAAATAGGTTTAATATCAGAATTCACGATTCTATTAATATCAATAGATATCATTTTATATGTTTTACAATACATAGTTCTTCGACTAATTTTGGCTGTCTATTCATGGACAATGTGAATACCTGAAATTTATCATCGATATACCACAATGTGAATAGATCCACATATTAATGTGATGAAAATGAAACCATTCTTCACTTTGAATTAATATGAACTTCTGTCTGAATTATTCGTTCATTCGGTTTCTACCGAAGAGCATTGTGAACTCTGAATGAGCACCAGGATATATTATTTGAATATGAATTTATTCTGTCATTCTATTGGCTTGAAGTATTTATTCTGTCATTCTATGGCTTGAAGTATTTATTCTGTCATTCTATGGCTTGAAGTATTTATTCTGTCATTCTATGGCTCGAAGTATTTATTCTGTCATCTATTGCCTTGAAGTATTATTCTGACTATTTTGTACTCTACAGTCTAAATAAGTCTTAACGGGTACTTATCTAATTTCATGTGACCTTCTCCAGCAGTATCAATTTCCCATAAAAGAACATGAACCTAATAACAGGTGGTTTGATCTTCTTCATAAAAGAAAATTATCCCTTTCTGTTATGCCACTTTAATAATTAATCTAGCTCATGATAATTTGCCTACAATATTCTATTCAATACTTTTAATGGTCTTTTCTGTATATACAAGTTGATAGACAGACCTATTTACATCGTAGTCTTGGACTACTTCTTGGACTTCTTCTTGGTCTTCTTGGGCTGGTTGCCTTCGATAAACTTCAAGATGTCATCCACAGACTTGGAGGCAATTTCTGGGTCAGAAACTGAAGTCTTCTTAGCATTCTTTCCCTTCTTCTTTGGTTCGGGGGCCTTTGGAACGGGTGCAGCAGCCTTCTTGGCCTGCTTGTTGGCCTGCTTCAACTGCTTCTCCTGAACTTCAAGGAATTCAAGGTACTTGGAAATACTTCCAGAGTACTTGGACGACTGTCTGGACAAGAAGTCGTCGGGACCCAACACCTTGGTGAAGATGTCTTGGGCAATGGTGAAGAATTCCAACGATTCCTTGTACTTGCCGGAGTTCAACAACAACATGGCCAAACTGTAGTAGATACTTCCGGTCAATTGCGAAATAGGACCATTGGTCTTGATAGACAAGCCCAACGCTTCCTCGAACAACTTGGCAGCAGATGGATACAACTTGACTCTGGTCAAGCTCTCGGCCAAGTTGGTCAACGTGGTGACCAAAGTGGGGTGGTCCTTGCCGTACACCGTGGACCAGATGTTGATGGCCTGCTTGTACAATTTCAACGAGTTGACAAGCTCCAAGTTTGACGACTCGTAAAATCCGGAGTTCATGTAGGCAGAAATGGTGTCGTAGGAGTCGAATCCGGTGGTTCTTTCAGACAAAATGATCGCCTTACGAGCCAAAACAGCAGCCTGGTACTCCAATCCGGTGTCTGCATACACTTGCGAAACCATTCCAAACAATTTGGCGGTTTCTGGGTGGACAATTCCGTACAATTGCTCTTGAATGCTGATCAACTCACCAAGCATGGTGGCTCCAGTCTCCTTGTCACCCTGGAAGATGTGTGCTCTGGCACTTTGGAAGATTTCGTCCACAAGAGCAGACTTATATCCAGAGTCTTTGACAAGAGGCACAAAATTCACCACGTCTTCAGCAACAAAGGTGGAAGAACGAGGAATGGTCTTGACGAAAGCAGCAGCAGCGGTCTTCTTCTTGTTCTTCTTGGACTTTGGCTCAACAACATGCACTTCAGTGGCCAAGGATTCTTTGAGTTGGTTGAACTCGGCCTTGGTGAAGACGTAGTCTTGGGCCTTCCATTGGATACCGAACTTGATGGAGATCTCTCTCAACAATTGGACAGGACGAATCAACTCGGAGGTCCAGTTCTTGGGCAAGGTGTATCTGAATCTGGTGAAGACTTCACTGGAAACAAGGCCAAAAACGTCGTCACTGGTCAACTCGGTCCACTTCAAGTGGGCCTCGTCAGCAAAGGCCCTGGTGGTTTCGTCAATGGTGACTTCTGGAGTCTTGGTGATGTCACTGGACAACAAACAGTTGTGGAAGTGAGCGACGAAAGAAGGAACCAAATACTCGGGAACTCCAGCTGAAAGCTTACGCAACAAGTGCTTCACGGCTCTGGCAAGCATTTCTTGCACACAAAGCTTGTAAAGAGTGGTGTAATTGGCAATAATTGGCTGGAAAGAACCCTTGGTTTGCTCTGGTTCTTCGGACTTTTCCTCGGACTCCTCTGTGGACTCCTTAGAAGCTTCGGCGCCTTCTTCGGCAGCCTTCTTGGCCTTCTCGTCGGCCTCCTTGGCCTTTTGGTCGGCCTCCTTTTGTCTCTGCTCGGCGAGCTCGAGGTTTTGTTTTATCAACACCTCTTCTTCCAGGACAGCCCTGTCTCTTCTGACCAATGCCTGTTCGGCAAGGTGGCCCAAGTATCTCAAGTTGATACCTTGCTTGTGCAAGGACTCGCTCAAGTGCTTACCATCGAAAGGAGCCACCTGGTTGGGGAATTCGTTCAAAAACTCCTCGATCAAGGTGTCCTTGACGAACTTGGACAAAACACGCACATCGTCCTGGTCCTTCTTGTCTTCATTAATGCCAGAAAACGCATCGGGGTTGAACACAGCACGGTCCGTAGGCAATTCGATTTGGGCACGTTCATCTTCAGACTTTCCTTCCTTTTCCATACGAGAAGACTCCTCCTTGATATATTCCGAAATGTCTCTCTTCCAGTATTCAGCCACGGCCTCGTGTCTAAGAAGAGCCTCTCCATGAGGATAAGAGTCCGCCTTTTCATGGAAGTTGGCCTCGGTGAATTCGACGTCACGAGGAGTAGTACGGTACAAGTCCATGATGTATCTGCGTCCGTCAGAGCCACGGACACCCTTGGTGTCCTTGGAAACGACCAAGTCGCCATTGGAGGAAATATCTCCGTCCAATTGCACGGCGTGGGCCTTCAAATGGAAGGTCTGGGCCACCTGTTGCAATGGTTCGGTAAAGTCGTCATCACACAAGATGCTGGAACTGTCACTGGACAAACCGTAGACCACCTTTTCCTCGACCTCGCCAGAAGCACTCTGGTTGAAAATGCCGGGCACTGGCGCCTGGCACACCACTCTCTTGCCCATGTAATCCACAATGGTGGTGGCCAACGTGTAGATACCGGCAGGGTCCACTCTGTTCAACGCCTTGATGGCAGACAAGTCCTTGATACTGGCATAACGAGCAGCCTCGACGCCTCCAGTGGTGTCGAATAAATCCACGGTGGTGGCACCCAGGGTGTAGAAAATTCCATTTTTCAAGTAGATCTGCTTGTCGGCCTCCTCTGCCGGGTTCATTGGGGTCAAGTTGCCCTTGATGATGTTGACGGCAGTTTCGGTGGCTGCTCTGGTGAAATCGGCCATGGTCTTGTGGATCAACTTCTCCTTCAAGATCCGTTCCTGGATGGTGGAGTTGGGCAACTCCCGAATGGACTGGATATCTTCATTCCACTCTTTGAGAGCATCGGATCCGTCCACACCGTTGGCAAGAACTGGCAACTGGAAACGCAGCAAGTCGGGCTGCAATTTGACCTTGGAGGGGTCCACCACCCAAGGAGAGCTCAACTGGGTGTTGTTGGGCAACAAGTACGACTCGGGGTGTTCGGTGGACGTGGAGAAGGTCTCTTCGTTGTTGGCAATGGCCTTGGAAAAGGCCGGAGACAACGAGTCGACCAAGTTGTACAACAAGTAGCTCTTGGAAAAGTGGCCCTTTTCGTTGTACTTGACCTCGGGATTGAAGGTGGCGGTGGAGCTCTGGTTGACGTAGAAGCCGGAGAACGAACAGGTGATGTTTAACGTCTCGCTTTCCAAGGTCTGCAACGTCAAGTACAACAAGTCGCCCTTGGCCTTGCGGAAGGCGGGAACTGGGGCCCATTGTGACACGGTCAAAGAACGAATAGGAACACTCAACTTTTCACGCAAGTTGGAGAACTGGGCGTACTCAGACACCTTCACTGCGTCCTCTGCAGTGATGGTGGCAGTAGTGGCCACAATGTTGGCCAAATCCTCCTCCGAGATAGAAGGAGATGACTCTTCATTCTCCTCCTTTTTAGCATCTCCATTCTTCTCTCCGTTCTTCTCTCCGTCCTTCTTTTCATCCTTCTTCTCTTCATTTTCTTCCTTTTCATCGCCCTCTTCGGGCACCTTCAACGACGTCAACCCGAGGTCGTTGAAGCGGGTCACGCCGCTGGCCACGCCAAAGTCCTGGGCAGTCCGGTCAAGATAATGCAAGCCAATCACCTCCCGGAAACGGAGGATCTGCTCGTACACAGCGGCCAAGTTGTAGGCGGTTTCTCTAAGCTCCAAATGGACCACCGAAGCGTCGGATCCAGCACCAACGGCGCCAATAATGTCGGAAAACGGCGAGATTTCGTCAAACTGGTCGGAAACGTTGGTTCCACGGATCCACACCTTGTAGTTGGTCAAGTTCTTGGTCGCTGGTAAAAGAAGAAGCACCTGCTTGAGGTCGGCCAACGTCTCACTCAGACTGGAAGGCACCTCCAAAACTTGCTGGGACTCCAGCAAGCACTTAGGAAGTTGAATCTTCAACGTAAGCTCGTGGATTTCTGCCGGAATGGCATCGGTAGCTTCTGTAGTCGACATTTCCACTAGTGATGGAAATTTTTCGATTTTCTTTTTCGACGAGGTGTGGAGGAAAAATGGTGGGGTCGCAGGTGAGAATTGGATTCCTAGTAAAGGGAGGGTTATCAGGGGTGTGGATTTGCGGAAAGTGGTGGGAAATGAAGAGGGGGTGCAGGTTGTTGAGTCGGTCGAGGAATTTGGGTAGAAATAGGGCAGAAGGGGCAGAAATGGGGATATTGTACTGGGGGATTTTCGATGTGACTCAAAAGTGAGAGTACAGAATGGAATGGTTGTGAAAAATTAGAAATCAATAGAAGAGAGGAATGTTGGGCAGATGAGGGTAGACAGTGGTATTTAAGAGTGGTCTTGAGAATGATTTGGTACATCTAATCATAACCTACTAGCTCTAAGCAATTTGGTAGAGTGAATATTTGAGTGCTCAACGATAATGAGCCAGACAAATTAATTATTAAAGTAGCTAGATATCAAAGACGGCTGTTGATTTCTCTTAGTAATTAGAGCTCGTAAAGTGAGATGTGTTCTACATAGTATGCTGGGCCATTTTGGCAAAGTTTGTAATTTTTGCAATTCTTGCAAAATTTTGAAAATAATGACAAGTCCGAAGTCAAAATGTAGTAATAAGAAAAGAGAATATGTCGAGGGATTAAACTATGAAATAGAGGGAAGTGATGGAAGGTCATGTTGTTGGTTTCAAATTTTTCCTATAGCACGGAATAGAGTGATACTGGTTTATTTGCGTGACATCCAATTCAAATTACACTTAATTCAAGTTTTAGAATTTGCTCAATGTACTTCGTTAAATTGTATTGGGTTTACATTAAGGCAGGTATCAGAATTATTCGAAATACTTTGGAAGAGGGTATGGTTAATACACTCTTACACCTTTCCAGGCGGGAATTAGTTCCTAGGGTATTTTCGGACTGTCACGGTCAAAATATTTTGCACCAATAATTTTACACAATTAAATAAAGTAAAACGTCTTAGTACTTCAATTACTATATTGAATTAATTCTGTGCTAAGATACTTACCTAAAGCAGCTTTCAAGTAGTTTTTCAATTTTCGGAGACACAAATAGGATAGAGTAGTATTGAAGTATCTTAATACTTTACAGCCTTGGAAAATGTATCCCGTTCATAAAAGTATTTTAAATATCTGGGTTCATTCTGTAAAACCAAATTTGTTCGCCTTCTTAAAACATACTGGGGTTGCAATGGCTTAAAGCTCCACTAAAGGTACGAATTCTAAAATTGAAATTGAATCTCACACGAAATTTTGAAGTGCAACTTTTTTCCAGATTTTGAGATATAGTCGATTTTCAGTAGTCTCTATCAAAAATGGTTATCTATTATTCCACTAGTAGCGGTACTATTCCAGAATTACTAACTAGAACAAGTCACATTGCTATTATTAAGCCTGTGATGTTTATTTGAATTTTTGAAGGGATTATTTTCGAATTTGGAACTCAATTTCAGTGCATTGATCCAAGTAAAGACAAGTTCAAATGGAAGTAATTACTAAAGTAGTATGGTACGCCAAATGTCTACTTCCAGGCAAATTATTTGATTCTGCATCTGGTCACAATTTGTTCTAGTGCTAGTTCTTTGAGAAGTTGTTGGAATAATTGCACCAAATTCTAGTCAATTTCGATTAAAAAGAATTGAAGTATAAACAAGAACTCTTTGATATTTCTAAACAGTAGCAAAGGAATATGTTCTGTTGTTTGTCTTTTTTCTGAATATAATGAACTGCAAGTGATGTTTTATGATGCCACAGAAATATTTTACCAACCACCATTTTAAGTTCTGTTTCTAAGTCCACTGAATTATATAGAAATAGCTCCATATCCTCTAACCATTTCCTCTCTAACCAAGCCCAACATTCCTAACCAAGTCACTACTTCAACTCATGTTGCAACTACCGAGGTGAATTGCACCCAAATTCATAGTACCCAAAATCATAGTACGCAAATGCACAGTACCCATAATAACTCCATAAGAAAATCAAACCCAGCCTATGTTCTAGGCCCAAAGAACATTGTACGTCATCCAGTAATTACCTCACTGCCCTAATACCACCTTAATTACTCCATTACTTTCACGCGTGCTTCTTTCTCATCACATAATCATGACTCTTAACCATCTCTATTTTGCGACCTCAATCAATCTATAACCACGTTCTTTTCACCACCATGAGTACCGACCCTTTGGGAAATACCATTTCTCACAACACCCACGACGTGGTGTTGGAGTCACGGGGTCATGTGAACGATCTTCCTTTGGAAGTGCTTGTTCACATCTTCTCCAACCTCGACCCCATCGAGTTGAACACCGTGAGGTTGGTCTGTAAAAGATGGAGCTTTGCGGTGTCAGACAAGGAGACGTGGCTCAATTCGTTCAGCAAGAGGCTTGGAACGCCCAAGACATTCCCTTCTATTGCAGATTCCCGTCATTGGATGGTGGAGTACTTCGACCGCTTGAGATGCCTCAAGAAATGGAATAAGGCAGTGGCAATCCACCGGTCGTACCAGCTCATCAACAACGAATACAGAAACATCAACAGCTGTGTGGCCAACTTCAACAACAACGATGGTTGGGGAAAGATCATGACATTTTCCCAACGGTTTGGTAATGTGGCCATCTGTAACCTCAAGAACGGAAGAAACCAGAGCTTTATCCCTGGAGTTAATCTGGTGTTTGGCCAAATATGGAGTTATGACATCAATTGGAATTATCTTGCCATGGGAAGAGCCAATGGAGACATCATTCTCAAGAATCTCTTGACTTCCACGTCTTCTGGCACCAGCAGATCCTCACAAGCAGTCTTTCTAGACCCTCTAGATACGGTGAACGAACCAGTGACAGCAGTATGCATGAACAGGTTATCGAATCTCGACAAGCATAAAAAGAGGACAGACCTCATTTCAGGCACTTTCAGTGGCCAGTTGAAGCTTTGGAACTTCTCCAAAGGGGTTATCAAGGGTTTGGCGTTTGAAGACGAGCCCATCTTCAATATCCGGTCTGATTTCAAGAACTTCATTGTTTTCAACAACCTCAGTCATATCTACGTCGTCCATTTTTCAAATCATACGGTGTTGGCAAAAATAGACCTTGACTTTGAGATTCTATTGAGCGAACTGCTTTTCGTTCCATCCAATGCATTTTATGGAAACCCCGGAACTCACTGCAAGAACACGCTAGATGTTGATTTTGGCGACTCCAACATTATCTTGGTTTATTCCTCGCATATCAGAGCCTACAATTTCAGAAACCCCAAATCTATAAAGTCCAAATCTTTAGATTTGCCCAATGACATTTTTGTCACATTATCCAGCATGCAAACTTGCCCCAGTAACAAGCTCAACTTGCATGGCTCGTTAAATGTGGACCTTGTGGGCCTGGACGAAATCTTGTATGCCAACGCTTTGAGTGATGGCAGCGTCATAGTGTGGAAGGTACGAGATTTGACAGAAAAAGTTATTGTACCACAGTGCCGAATCATACCAGAATTCAATAAGTATTCTCCCGATCTTTCCACATACATAACAAATCCACACATCAAAAGCATCACCGCAATTGCTTTGAACGGGGTGGTTGTGGCCATTGGTGGGTACAATGGCTTTGTCAATTTGCATAACGTTTTCACCGGTCAATTCATTAAAGAAGCATCGGTAAAATATCCCAAAAAAATGACGCACATGTTCAACGAATTGGTTCCTATTAACCAGATCATATTAAATGAACAACCAAAAGAGACCAATGGAATGATTGTGTGTGGAGACACATTGCAATATTTCCAATTTGGAGAAACTGCATTGTTGAACAACTCGGCACAATCTGGATCTGCCACGTCCAGTAAAAAGAAGGTGAACTCTGGGTCTCTCAACAAGCACGAAGCCAAAAAAACCATACGTGATCAAATTGATGATTACGATAGTTTAGTTCACTTGGAAAGTGAACGCCAGAAAATGTTTGCCAAGTACAATGGAGATTACGACGAAGAAGATGAACTTTCAGTTGCTTTGGCCATGAGCCAGAGCGAGGCAAGTCAAGTCAATCAGGCCGATTTGGAAATTGATGAAGATCTTGCTCGTGCATTGGAGATTTCAAGACAAGAGCAGGAACTTGAAGCTTGGGAGCCACAACATGAGCAGCCAACTTTCTCTGAACCGGAAGTAGATGAGGATGAGGAATTGAGGCGTATTCTTGAGCTCTCCCTTATAGAGAAATGAGAAATATAAAGATGTTAGAACATGATGAAATGAGAAGTATTGGAACTGAATTATAGAGAAAGTGAAGTATGGTTGAATTGGCAAGTTAGATACTTGAAATAGAGAGAAATAAAAGATAATGACTGAATTGACAAGTTAGGAACTCGATAATAGTCAGAAATGAAAGATCTAGCTGAATTGTCCAACTAGAAACTTGTTAATAGATTGAAATTGTTTCAAGGCTTGAATTGTGGGTTCATTTGCTGAATTTTCAGTTTCATCAGTTCTGGATCAAACACCATATATTGATCTCAGCAGTATATAATTTGAAACGGGGCATCTGCCTCAGATCCGGCTGAAATTGACCGTTTCCAACGCTTCCAACAATAGCCATTAGTGGGAATAGGCAGAGTGTCCACTCTCAAATGCTTTGCAGCAGCCAAACAGAACCCCCTCTGTCACATCCAGGCCCGATCCAGCCCTTATCGTTCCGACGGAGGTGCATGTCCATCATTTTCCCAATATCACAAGATATCCCGAGATCTCCTTGCCTGCACAGGAAAGGGTGTTTTCGCAGCCCTTTCTGTTTTGCCACCAGGAGCAAGGAGGAACGATGAATCGGGATAGTCACAAACAGTCTGGAGCCTTGTCTCTCAATTCACCAAACATTATTAGATACAAGGAGAGCAAACTAATAGATACAATTCCCTTTTGCCTGCTGTTGTTTTGCAGCATGGCTCCTTTATATGTGCAAATATTCACCAAACGACCAATCATTAAGCGTGACCTCTAATGCATATGCAAGCACTGGGACGAGTACCAGTACCATGTACCCCTTTCCATGCATCAAGTACACCCCCAGTGTATTTCCTCATATAGACATGTAGACGCTACCTCGTACAGAAAATACGGCGAAGTGTGCACCCCATGTCTCCCCATGTCGTAGTATATAAAGCCCAGTTTGCCCCATCCCAAGTGTTGCCATTTTCGCACCCTGGCTTTCCCGAGGCTTTCGCTTTTTCCACCAATCACACGCCAAGACGCACCCCGGAACGTCCCAGTGCAGG
The DNA here is from genome assembly GCA_030568615.1 of Suhomyces bokatorum. Taxonomy (NCBI): domain Eukaryota; kingdom Fungi; phylum Ascomycota; class Pichiomycetes; order Serinales; family Debaryomycetaceae; genus Suhomyces; species Suhomyces bokatorum. The sequence goes on along the minus strand of JAJMGI010000025.1, from coordinate 185,792 downwards.
ATTTTTTCATTGCCTGAGGACCCCAAACAGCTTGTGTTGTTCCTAGTCATTCCGGAGACTATTTATTCTTCCCAACCTGCTCCATCGAGGCTCTTTCTCCAGCGGCTGCTGTTCGAACCCAGTATTACCGCCTCACCTCATCTACACATCTCCTCTCCTTTGCCTTCATTTAAACTGAGGCAGGTTCCGGCTCGTCGTGACTGAAGACTTGGAAGATGGTGTTTTCCAACTTCATCAAGTACTACAAGTACTCGCCACACGAACGCTTACAGTTCTTCCAGAGCTCCCATCCATACCTCAAGAACAACTCCTTTGGCCAACTCAAGTGGTACCATGTCCGTGGCTGGTCGAATCCAAACCCTTCCAATACCCACCAGAATTACTTGTCCATAGACAACGGCCATTACGGGTTATACTACACTGTATACAACCATGATGCCGAACGCAAGAAGCGAGGCGAGTCGCCCTACTTGGGTGACACCTTGCTTTCTTTCATCGTTTATGAGGAGCAGAATCGGTCGTATTTTGATTATGCTACCCAGTTTTTCATCCTGAAGATCAATCAAGACATTTATAATAACATATCCCAAATTAAGAATATCTCCAAGCAGTTCCTTTCCACCATGGCTGTGGTTAAGCCCAAGCTCAAAAGCATTTGTGCTGTCAATAAGGAAGGCGCCAGGTACTTCTCCTCGATATCGATGACCAGACAAAAACAATTGATCAACGACCATATCCAACCCAAACAAGAAGAGCAAAAGGTATTGATACAGCCAGTCGAGAAAAAGGAGCCCGAAACTATATCTCATACTGTGGTTGAAACTACGGAACCTGAAACTTTCGAATCACATTTTCTTCAGACTCAAGTCACCCAAATTTTGGACATTTACAATAACTCTCCATCTACTGACGAATTAAATTTAATTTACCCATTATTTCAGTCATTGAAGAGAAACGAAATTTCTCTTCCAACTATAGAATTATACAATGTCATTTTGAATTCAGTTTCCAGAAGATCGTTGGATTCAGAGCCAAGCTTAGAATCTATTGAAGCAAAATTAACTACTTTGTTGACTATATATCAAGACATTTTGGCAAGTCATCTTAAGCCAAACAAAGACACTTACAACATCATTCTCAATGATTTATTTATTGGAAGTTCTCAAGTCTCACAATTGAGGGTTTCTACAAACAACATGTTCACTCACCGCATCTGTACCAATAAAGCCAAGGAATTTGGGCAAATTGGTATCGATTTATTTGGTTCAATCCAAAATATGGAACAATTGAATTTGATTGAAATAATTCCAAACATGGTCCATTTCTTAATTACATATCCTGAATTGATTAGCAAATCAATCGCTAGTCAAATTTCTCCATTTACTTCATTACCGATTGGATCTGCTACGGAGAAGTATTATGAAGATCTTATTACTTTCACTAAGTACTTCTCGAGAGTGGGAATGTACAATAATGATTCTTCTAAGATCTACAAATTTATTGTCTCCATTTATGAGCAATATAAGGAATCAGGATTGAAACCCAACGATGAGTTTACTATGTATAGTAAATTGATCCAATCATTAGTTTACAATGATCAATTTGTGTTGGCCTCTAAGTTTTTGGATGACATCTTGTCAGATTACAAACATTCGATCGAGAGTAATTTGAAACCTAGAAAAGACCAAACTTCAATGGTTATTTCATCCTACATTTCTGCAATCATCAATAACAACATGGATGATTTAGTTAAAGGTTATGAATTGATGGGTAAGTTTAATGAAATATCTTACATCCCAGAATTAAGCAATTCTTTGTTCAATGAAATGATTGTGAAGTACATTGGCCAATACCATGAAGTTCAAATGAAAAAATCGAAAATGAATAAAATGTCCTCAACTTCCACCGTTGATGCCGAACAGAATGCAATTTATGAAAAGATTTGGAGTCTTTATAATTATATGGCGATCAGAAAAGATTACCAAGATGAGCCTACGATCAACCTTCTTGAACTGTCAAACCTTCCAGTCCATTGTCGTGACCTTTCCTTGTCTTTGAGTATTGATATAGGAGATCACGAGAAGATCTTCCAACTAATCAAAGAAATTTTACTTAAAAATCATTTGATTTACGATATTGTTACTTTCAAGAAATTGTTGAGTTATCTTTACAATGGTGTCATTTACAATGCCGATGGACAGCCTTTTAATCAGTATTATTATGGATTAATTTGGAACTTGGTTGAGTCGCAGCTGAGATATTACACGGAATCAGCTACTGAATTGAACGAATTTTTATCTGAAATCATCAATTTCTTGTTGATCTCGAATGCAAATGAGCAGACTATGGAGTATAATGTTAAGTTATTTATGAATTCTTCGATCGTTTCCATGGCTATTTCGAAGTTCGACTTACAAACTGACAATCTTTTTGGTTTGATTATGATTTCGAAGACATTAATGTTCTACAGAGGAAACGATGTTAAGATGTACAATCGAATTTTAGATTTTCAGGCCAAGCTTGTAAATCTGTTCGAAGATATTGAGAATATTTACATTGAATTTGGTGAAGACATGATTCAATATAAAAAAGAATTAATTGATCAATTCAAGTTTTTGATGGACTCACTCAAGAAAGGATCTGTGCAATTGACATATGATATTGTCGATGCTTGCAAAGCTTGTGATGTTCAAATCTTAGATGTTGCAGATTCGCACGAGTTTGAAAGAATGGATCAAATCAACGAAGAAGTCAACTTAAATTATTTATTAAATGTCAATTATGACTTGGGTATTGAACAGTTTATGAAGAATTTGAAGAATGGAAAGACCTTTTCTTCAGAAACTTGGGAAATCGTCCTAAGCCAAAACTTTCTCATAGATGTTTTGGAGTCATCCTCTTCCCAAATTAAAATTTCGGAACTAATTCTTGGAATTTGGCAACTGGACTTCAACTTGAACCTCAAAATGAAACATTTGGAAACCTTGATTCGTTTTAACAATGATAAAGTGAACATTAAGGTCTTAGAGTTTATTCGTGATGTTCGTTTTGTTGAGTCAGGACAAAAGGATCAACTCTTGGCATGCTTAATCGGTTTTATTGGCGAGTCAAAAAACGTTTACTTGAAAGGATTATTGAATTCCGATTTCTTTGAGTCGGTTTATCAAGGTGATATCTCCAAGCGTTGGGTGTTGCAATTTTTTAAGTTCTTATTAGCGGAACTGAGGGAACTGCAATGTGTCAATATTATTGACAAACACAACGTCTTGCCAACGTTCGATCAAAGTACTTCTTCGAAGGATCTTGAATTGGTAGCATTAAGTGCATATTTGAACTGCAATAATTTGGACAAATTTATGTCCATCTTCAGACATAATCTTAAAGACTTTGAAGCTTTGAAGAATTCGCCAGAACTAATCACTCTTTTGATGAAATATTACATGAAGTTAGGAGGAAAGTCTAATGTTGAAGTAATTTTGTCGAGATTCGCTGCAGTTGCACAGCTGTCGCAAGAATCTCGTGAAGTTTTTTTGATGGCTGTGCTTCTTAACTCCATTTCTACCGGAACAATAAGCTATGTGCAAGAAGATCTTAAGGCTAGAACAATCAATGAACTCTCATTGAAAATTTTATGCTCTGAAGATTTACAAAGCATGGTTGAGGTTTTCAAGTGCAATGTGTCTTTAGTCAGCAGCAAGAAGAGTAAGACTGACTTAGTGAACAAGTTGCTTGACAACTTTGCACAAGCATCAAAATTGAACGAGGATGCCATTTCCACTTACAGGTTCCAAATAATGTTGAGATTTTTCAAGGTGATTTCACACCGTACTTTAGACGTTGAGCAACTAAGCAAAATCATTAAGATTCTCACCATTAATAATTCTAGAGAGACACTTAATATTTTCTTAACCAAGCTCATAGACAACACTAGTTTGGCTAGTGTGTTAAATTTTTATTTCATGGAGATCAGTCTTGCAGACGAGAAGGATCGGATTTCCGTTTTGCATTTGTTGAACAAATCGTTCAACTACTTGCGGGATCCAATCAATACTTACAACATTTCTCAATTCTGCAAAACTGCCGGTCTTGAGCTTCCCGCTTACGATGAGGAGGCTTTTAATGGAGAGTTGTGTTAGTCACAACCGTTTATAGATATGCATGGGTATGGTAATGATAAATGAATAGATTAAAATGATGGTAGTTATTGAAGAGCGCAAGATGAGTCAAACCCCTTCTGAGTAAAATGAGCCATTTGAAGTGTAACCGTCAGTTCCGTATCGGAAAAGAAAACGGTCCGAACTTTGACAATGTAGAGAACGTAACCATTCTGCTCAAAGTGGGCATGGAAAGCGAGCTCTTCGGGTTGGCTTAACCAAAGGTTCGTCATTTTCTACACATCCACTTCTACACATCCACTTCTCTTACGGTATTATAACCACACAAGGAGAATCACCTTCTAAGAAATACCCGATAAATGTGTCAATTATCAAGCTGACGCATCTGTCAAATTAGATTGATCAAATAATGCGACTCGAGTAACCAGTAGATATCGCTTTCTTTATCGATTCCAACCCCAGTTTGACACAACTGGCTATTTCAATGCAAGTATTATCCAGATCTTCAGCCTTAGGGGGCATTACATCGATGGCGTCATTAAGCTCTCGGAAATTAATGCTCCCCGCTATTTTTCAAAAGTATAAAGGAGTTTCCAATCTCAGATATTTGACCCAAACCACCTTCTCCATGTCGAAACAGCCACACAAAACAGCAATTGATTCGTTCAACACCAACCACAAGGACTACGACATCTATAGACCATCTTTTGCAAAAGACATCGTCGACCCCTTCCTCGTAAGTCTCGGACTAGCCGAGATCGATCAATCTGGGGTCAAATACGATACCGATAAGGTGATTTTGGAATTGGCCGCTGGAACGGGCAAGTTTACCCACAATCTTGTTGATAGTGGCTGGGGTAGAGACTCCGACAACTTGATTATTGTCGAACCCAGCTCAGGAATGTTGGATAGTTTCAAGGCAAATTTTCCCCACATTAAGGCCGAGAACGTCCACCACGGTTCTTCGTACAAGCTCCCTGTGGCCGATAGTTCCGTCGATTCGGTGCTAATTGCCCAGGCTTTCCATTGGTTCACAGATGTCGAAAGTTTGAAGGAAATCAACCGGGTATTGAAGCCAAACGGCACCTTGGGTTTGATCTGGAATTTCGACTATCCCAGTGTTAGTCAGAGAACTGCCACAAGCAATGTCCAATTCGTTCCCACGAAGAGTAAATTGTTCCAAAAGGTGGATGTTAGCAAGCATTCGAATCCCGAGGAGGTTTTCCTCGAATTTTTCAGAATTGCTCCATGGAGTGTGGACATCAGTAACTTAGCTTATACTCACGATGTCACGGTTCCACAATATAGAAGTTCCGAATGGAGAAAGTTGCTTGAGCTGGATCAACCTTACTTCAAGCCAATTGCTGCCGAAATCTTTTACCCATACGATGGATATTTGAAAGATGGACATGTATTTGATTACTGGAAAACCAGATCGTACATCACCAAATTGAATGAGGCTGACCAGAAAGAGTTCAGTCAGTTTATCGATGATACCTTGCGCAAATACGCCGACTCGCTTATCAAGGAGAATGGAAACCTAGTTAGACCTATGGCTACCCACGCTGTAGTAGTGCAAGCCAATAAATAGAGTTATAGGAAGAAGAACTCCAACAAATATAGTTATAGGAAGAAGAAGTATCCAACGAATAGAGCACTCTAGGAAGAAGAAGTATCCAACGAATAGAGCACTCTAGGAAGAAGAAGTATCCAACGAATAGAGCACTCTAGGAAGAAGAAGTATCCAACAAATAGAGCACTCTAGGAAGAAGAAGTATCCAACGAATAGAGCACTCCAGGAAGAAGAAGTATCCAACAAATAGAGCACTCTAGGAAGAAGAAGTATCCAACAAATAGAGTGTTCTAGGAGGAAGAAATTATCTTCAAATGTGACTGTTCAATAAAGAAGTATCTAACAATTGGTGTAGTCTACAATAACGACGTACTAACCAATGGTGTACTCTAGAATTAAGAGGTATCTATAATACATTCAAACGTATGTAATAAACTCTCTACTTGCAAATCAACAAATTCAAGGCCAGAATTTGCCATCTTGCAAGTAAAGCAATGGAGAGAATTAAAGGTGAGATCATAAAATCATAAATATACAAGGTCCTGGGTGCCTCAATGTTCCCTTGCAGGAGTGAACTTCACATTGTTGAACACTTGATCTAGGAAATCCATAACGGCGCCTGGTGGGTGAGTATCCCAAGGAGTCAACTTCAGCAAAGTGTCAGAGATTTCAGATTGAAGTTCTGGAGAGTAATTGGGCCCGTTATTGTCTGTGTCGGTCTCGTTCTTTGACTTGTCCTTGTTGTTCAGGTTCCGATTCACGGAAGAAGCATGCGAGGGTCTCACCAAAGGCTTGACATTGTTGTCCTGTAATTGAACGGCGGGGATTGGTTCTGCTTCTGTCTTGTCATTTTTGGTCTGCTCTCCCGAAGACTCCGTTTCATTGAACGGAGCAGGACTAGGTGGGGGCACTTTCTTCTTTGGCATTGCAAGTCTTATGCTTCCAGTTACCCAGATTTTTCCGAGATAATCGTAAAGTTGGATTGACTTGTCGTCAAATTCGAACAAATACCCTTCGTCCACGCCACCTTTCTTGGAGGTGTCGTAGGTGGCAATTTGGTTGTATGCACAGTAGTAGTAGTTGGAGCAGATGGAATTCTTGATCCAACCCTTTTGAGGATTGTAGCCGTAAATTCTATCTTCATCGACGTTGTCGAAATCGGGTTTCCTGTGCGCCCACGATTCCTTGAACTCCTTCTCGTCCGAAAGATCCACCGAGCCCCAGGGCTTTCTGAGATTGGGCAAGTCTGGAGGAATCAAGGCTGCACGAATACGTAGTGGGTTCTTGTACATGGTGGTCAATGCGGCGTCCTCAAAGGTGGTAAAGGGGAACTTGGAGCGGTCTCTAAAGAAGCCGTTCTTCTTGCAGAACCCAAAACCCGAGTTGATCCACAACAATTTTCCGTCCTTGTCGACATGGCCAGGATGGGTGGAACAAAGCTCCTGCGACGTGGTGTTGGCGTAGTACTTGAGGTCCTTGTTCCTGGTCAATTCGCCCACACTGGCGGCGGAGAACTTGTTGAATTCGTAGTCTTCGTCGCCGGCCATGGCGAAACCTAGCCAGTACATCTCCTTGTCGCCCCAGATGGAGGATTTGACGGGGTCCTGCCATAACGAGAGCGGGAACGTCATGAGAATGGGCACGAAGTGCCTTTTGCGGTCGATGAGGACCACGCCGGCCTCCTGAAGGTGTCTCCAGCCGGTCATGAAGCCGTTGGCCATGGTCTTGTCGGAGAGGCGAGGAATGTCGAAAAGCGTCTCGATGGAGTTCTCGTTCAAGGGGAACAAGTTGGCGAAGTAGTTGGTCTCCATGTAGTCGTTGTAGTCGCGCAAGGCGCGGTCCTTGAAGAAGTAGGTGCCGGAGTTCTTGTACTCGTCGGAGATGAAGAACTCGTGGACAGGCACCAACGGAATGGTGTCTGCGTCCAACAACAAGACCTCGCGGAAGGACGTGAAGAACAACGCAAGCAACTTGTTGGAGTACTTGGGGAACGCGCGCTGGAACGGTTTCTCGATGGAGTGCTTGGCGTTGACCAACCACACCTCCTGGCGGGGGAACTCCGAGCCGAAGTCGCGGTACTGCTTCATCAAGTCGATCTCCAGCATGGTGTCCATGGGGTCCTCGCTCAAGTCGGGGTTCAACAAGAAGTCGACGTCGGCGGTGGCCACCATTTCGATGAACTTGCGTGATCGTGTGTTGATGTCGCCCTTGAACACGATCTGGATGGGCAAGCGGTTGTTCATGGCCCGGAGAATGCGGATGAGCTTGGTCAACTCGCGCACATGGCGGTTGGATGCGGTAAGCACAATGCCGCGCCCCGAGGCCTTTTGGTGCATGAACTCCACGATGTTGGTGGCGTCCATGTCGTAGGGGATGTGGTCGTTGGAGTATTGGTTGGTGTGGGGGTCGTAGTGGGGAATGGTGTTTGCGGGGATGGTGGACGAGGGGCTGTGGGTAATGAGCTCAAACGTAGGGAGTGACCACCGGTTGAAGAACGGGAACAACTTGGCGGTAAACTTGTGGTAGAGCTCGGACATGGAGTGGCCTGGGTTGTTGACGAAACAGCGGCCATAGAGCCGCATCATCGTCACGGTGTCGGCCATGCCCTGGTTGGCATTGCGGGTGCCCTGCACACGGAGCTTGAAGGCGTCGTTGATGAGGCGGCGGTCCTCGCTGGACACGCGGGACAGGGGGTCGCCCCCGGCCTCGCGCTCCCTGAGCAAGTCCTCGATCCGCGTTGCAAAAAACGCCTGTTTGTTGATGATGCCTTTGTCAAAGGTGTTGTGGTCGTTCCACTGGTTGAACTCCCAGTCGGGGAGGACGGCGGCATGGGCGTCGAACAAGCGCTGGCAGCGTTCATTCAACAGGGCGGCGCCTATGGCGTCGACATCGTCGTGCCAGAGCTGGGTGAAGTTGCGGTAGAACCCGAACTGGTAGTTGGAGTAGTGGAGCTGTTCTCGCAAGAAGGTGTCGGAATGGACAAAGGACGAGGCGTCGTAGTTGTCGAGAAGCAGGAGCTGGAAATGGGCAAGCAGGAGCCGGCCCAAGTCGGAAAGGAAGAACACGTAGAGGCCGCAGAGGCCGCAGGCCGCTAGGGCCATGGAGGCGAGTCTCTTGGGCGAGAAGCGCATGGTCAATCAGAGGCACTGGAACGATATGGATCTGGGCAGAATCGCCATGCAATAATATTGACTAGAAGTGGAGTGGCTAGAAGTGAAGCAGCTGGATGGAAGTGAAGTTGCTAGAAGTGAAGCAGTAGCTGGATGGAAGTGAAGTTGCTCGAAGTGAATTGGAGTGGCTAGAAGTGAAGTAGTAGCTGGATGGAAGCAATGCAGTAGCTGGATGGAAGCAGTAGCTAGAAGGGAAGCAGTAGCTAGAAGGGAAGCAGTGGAAGCAATGCAGTAGCTGGATGGAAGCAATGCAGTAGCTAGATGGAAGCAATGCAGTAGCTGGATGAAAAGAAGTAGCTGGATGGTGATGAAAAGAGAGACGAGTAGAAACTTGCAAAGACGCCAGGCAATGTAGGATCCGCAGTAGAGGATGGGACAAAAAGGTGCCGATACTGCGGGCCGGGAGTACAAGGGGCAGAAAGGGCTTAGGCCATGGCCAGGTACCCGGGGATGAAGTCAATACAATTGGGACAAAACTAATGGGGCAATAAAGGAGACATGCAGTGAGAATGGAGCTGTGGAAACGTGCTACGAAAATGGGAAAAAGTGAAGTCAATGGAGTCCCTCAAATGGTCCATTGGACTGGTAGGGTGCAACCCCGAGCCAAAAATAGCACAATAGGGCCAGGAAATATGAAGTATTAGAGTGAAAATAATTAGTGAAAAATAGAGTTGGGAAATATGGAAAGCAGATATGAAATACCATGGTTAGGATGGAATGGTTGTAGATTGGGAGAGAATGAAAAGTGTGGGTAGAGACAGTCTTGGAGAGATGTAATTGGACATAGTCTTAGTGAAGCAGTCTAGAGATCAAGCTGATATGGTCCTGATTTGAAGGCTGTCGCTAAAAATACCTTCCACAATAAACGCGCCTCGCGTGTGAAGCAAGAGACGGTGATAATAAGCAGCACTTCAAGTGTCAGGTAATGAAACTTGCCGATGCTGTGTGAATTCATTGTTACCTTGAGCCATGCAGTTTTGGTCTGATAAACTGCATTCAAATTGGAGGTGGCTAGACGTGTCAGAATTGCAATGCACAGATAAGAGTGAAAATTCTGAAATAAGAATTCTCACTCTTACATTAGTGTACTTTTTGATTAGCTTCCTATGAAGGAAGTGGCAGATTCTTGGTGGCTCTGTAGGATCTGGTCTTGAGTTACGGATATTTCCTAGAAAGCGGATATTGCGAAATCTGGGGCAATTTGGCCCCAGACAACTTACGTCCTCCTCCTTGGTCCTGATTTCTTGTCTCATAATAATTGAGTAGTTGGTTATTTCCAGATTAGTTTGCCTAGCTCCAAAATATCGGACTACCCAGATTAAGCATCGACTTCAAACTTGGAGGTAGTTTATTGGAGCACTGTCAGCCATTTAGAAAGATGTAGTTGAATCGACGGGAGTTCTACGGCAATTTCTCTCTATTATTGTTAAACTCTACTTGAGGCCGAAATTTTGCATCTACATTCAAATTTTCCTCGAGTACAAACGAATTAATTAAATTAAACTAGCAGTCTAATTTGGCCATAACATTTCCCTCTATTTCATAAGTATTAACTTGAGAGTATAGTCACTACTTTGGCTAATACTATAAATTTTAGCTAGGAAATAGTGGGCCAATGGTCCATATGCTTAAAGTGACCGTTATTAGTTTTGCTAATTGAAAACTTCTGAAAAAATGCAAAAACCACAAACATATCAACAATTAATGCACCAATTTTGTGAAAAAATTACTTATCGAAAATAAGCCATTCCATAATGCATCTTGTGTTATTACAATTCCGCAATTATTGTTGCACCCATCTCCAAACCATTCTATCAGCAAGTCTCGTTTGGGGATTGCAATGCTTACCGAATTTAGCAGCTTGAATCAGGTTTCCAAACACACAAGAGATCATTTTTGTAGTATGGAATGTTTTCGCGATACACAGCTACAATTCCAAATACAACCGGTAGCAGTTAGAAGTATATGATCCCACCCCCCAGGAATCAAAGAAACTGGAAATTACGATTTTCCAAAGGGACATAACCCTGTTTGTTCCTCAGTGGTACCCGTCAAAAAAGGTAGCAGACCTTCCAGGTATAAATGGTTATATGTGAACAATAATTTGACCGCTGAAAACAGTATATGCTGACTGTGCAGTTTTCCACTTTTATGACCAAATCTGAAATATTATGAACTGGTGTTCAAAATAACCAAAACTAGAAGGATTTACCCCGGCTTTTGTCACAACTAATTTAACTTGCGCCACTTCTCTATGGTTTGCATTATTGCGTGGCTTGTGGATCACGGCTTGTTTAAATCTTTCTATTATCCGATCCGTATTCACTACTTTCTGATGTATTACAACTAGAACTTTCTGAGCTATTCAAGTTCAATTTTTGAGAGTGACTTTAATTCCAGCATAAACGGAATTCTTTATATGTCTTTATCTTAGTTGGCATTCAAAAATATCAACAAAATTCTTATAATAAACAACTTTTGCACCCATTACGGTGTAGAGATGTTGATTCAATAATCAATTCATAAGTGTATTTCCCACTGATATCCCCACATTATTGTTGCAAAGTAAAGGATAAAGTTCAAATATTGAAATAGAAATCTACCAAATTAATTGAAGATAACTAATGAAGGCTACTCATTATTAGATCCATGAACGGTAAAAATTAATCATATTTTAATAATTGGGTCTCTTTTGAAGTCTAAGTTTAGATTAGATATGACTATTTTATCAACCTATATATTTAATAAGTGTTCACTGGTTCCACAGCTGTCATTACTGTGTATAAACCCAGAAAATACCGTTTGCACTTGAAACCCTTCCGACAGATTACCTAACAACTTAAGTACTGGAGTGTTTTTCTAAAATTCTTGTTGAACAGTCAATACCTTGCAAATTTTTTCTATGTTTTTCAGAACAGTCTTGAGGAAGACCTTACATCCAGTAATCTTCACGATTTCCGAAACCAAATATAGTTTGAAAAATTACATGGGAAGGGAGACTCCCATAAAAATCAACACTTTACAAGGATGTTTTGTAAAGCCTCAAGAGTTCAGGACGGTTAAAACTAATGATATTCCAATTCTCGTCAGGATCAATGAAAATTTGATTCTCCTGCTCAATATTGACCTACGGGTTCTACGATAATAAGGTGCAACGGCATCAAGGCCACATTCATCAATTCATAATAACACTTAACGAGCCTTACCCTCAGCAGCCTTAACATAGATGATGTCACCATCCTCGACAATGTAGTCTCTACCCTTGGTCATCAACTTACCACCAGACTTGACACTGGCTTCGTCACCAAGCTCGACCAAGTCCTCGTATTTCATGACTTGAGCCAAGATGAAAGTTCTCTCCAAGTCACCGTGGATAGTACCAGCAGCTTGAGGAGCGGTGTAGTATCTTCTGATAGTCCATTCTCTGACTTCGTCAGCACCGGAGGTGAAGAAAGAGATCAAGTCCAACTTTTGTCTCATAGCAACGATAATCTTTGGCAAAGCAGAGGTGGCACCGATTTCCTTACAGTAGGTCTCTCTCTCCTCGTCGGTCTCCATGCCAGCCAACTTCTCTTCCAAGCAGACGGAGATGGGAACGATCAAGTCACCAGCAGAGTGCTTGTCAACCCACTCCTTGATCTTCAACAAGTGCTTGTTCTTCTTTCTGATGTAGTCCTTCTCGGACAAGTTGACCAAGTAGATACATGGCTTGGCGGTCAACAAGAGCATCTGGTTGATGACCTCGACCTCCTTACTGGTCCACTTTTGGTTGGCAACTCTCTCACCGCTCTCCAACAAGGCGATGATTCTCTTGACCAACTCGGCCTCCTCCTTCTTCTGCTTGACCTCAAGCGATTGACCGCCTCTCTTGGTGATCTTCTCGATACCTTCCAAGTGCTTGTTGGCAAATTCGATATCCTTCAATCTCAATTCGTCGTGGACAATCTCCAAGTCGGCGAAGGGGTTGACCTCGTCGTTGATGTGGATGATGTCAGAATCGTCGAACGCACGGACAACCTGGAAAATGGCATCGACGGCACGGATGTTGGCCAAGAAATTGTTACCCAAACCCTCACCGGCGTGAGCGCCTTTGGTCAAACCAGCAATGTCGTAGATGGTCATGTAGGCGGGAACCTCGCTCTTTGGCTTGTACATCTCGCACAACTTGTCGAATCTGGGAGAAGGAACTATGACTCTGGCCTCTTCGGGCTCAATAGTGGCAAAGGGGTAGTTGGCAGGGTTTCCCAAAGGACATCTAGTGATGGCCTGGAAGAAGGTGGACTTACCGACGTTGGCCAAACCAACGATACCGGACTTCAAGTTGTTACCTGGTCTTCCCAACAAAATGGGCTTTTCGACGACTCCCTTCTTTTTAGGTGGCATTGTACTAGGATGAATCTTTGGGGAAAGAAAGTGATGGGTTGGATAACTCGTTGCAAATAGTGGCAGGTTGCGAGTGTCGGAAAAAATTTTAAAAACGTCGCATGTCGCGAGCAAAGAGACATTTGCTTGAACAAATTTCACTTTCCATCACCACCATGCTTAGATTCGTGCCCTTTGTAAGGAGCAGCCGCCATTTGAGCATCCTGAGCATCAGAACACAGGCTGCCAAGTCCTCGTGTGTGGCAGGCACCAAGCTCAACTTGAAAATCCGCAAGAATGGCGAGGAACCCGTGGCTTTGGAAGACTCCGAGTACCCAGACTGGTTGTGGGACATGCTTGACAAGAAGAAGTGTGACGACAAGATGAAGGAGACCGACTTCATGAAGTGGAGAAGAAAGCACTTGGGCAAGGAGAACGCCAACAAGATCAAGAGCAACAACTTTTTGGCCAACGTGAAGTAGGGGTGCATTACTTGTATATACGCATAATAAACTGGACATACGGGCTAATGTAGAAGGGAGGGAGGAGTATTGGTGCTTTGTGGGTGTTTCCTGAACAGAGGGTCAAAATAGACAGTTAATAAGAGAATATTTGGTGAACTCTTCCGAAGTATGGATTTTGAGAATGGCCTAAACCAAGGTCAAAAAACAAATGTGTTCAAATGAAAAGAAGACCAAGACTAGAGGGGATATGAGATTATACCATAATTCGAATACATGTCTGGTAATATTATTCATAGATCGCATAGACTTTGACCAGCGATGTTACAGTACATACATTTTATAATCCATTTTTGATGCACAGTACAAGTGCAGACTATAATTATAATTGATATAGACCAATAATTGAAACACCTAACACTATAGTTTGTAGTTCAAATAGACATAAACTATTGAATATTGGCCAATAAATCTTCACTACTTTCAATATTCTCCCATTCTCTAAACGCACAGCCTACACCACAAAGTTCATACCCAGAATTTTCTTACACTTTTCCTGCAAGGCATTCACAACAAATTGCCACTCTACTTGGCCAATCAGCATTAAGGCCCATGGCCCAAGAACAGAGCCAGAAATTGCATCAGGGACCAACCGTTCCAAACTAATGCTTTTTACAAAATTAAATAGAGCATTGGGGCAACGTGAAAAATTGGCTTTAGAAATTACATCAAGCCTACAGTCAAAGTATTCGAAATGTTCTCGAAATGTATTCTTCTATACAGAATTTAACGGATGACCTTGATGTTTTCGTCAGAAGAGTACCTGATCTGGGCGAGCGAAATGGTGTTGTCGTCCAAGTTGAAAACAGTGTAACTCGATCTCAAGAAGTTGTCACCAAGAATGGGTTGGGAGTTGGGCACAAAGCCCAACATGCAGATGGGGTTGTTGGCACCGTCACGGCCAACGTCCATGATAAACTCGCTAAGAGGCACCTGGATAGTGGTGTTGGTGAAGTCGAAGCCAAGGAAGTTGTCCTTGTGCCTCAAGCCACAGGGAACAAGGAACGCCTTGATCTGGCTGTTGTAGACACTGGAAGGAGACAAGCTGAGGGCAATTTCTCCAATGGTGGCATTGGGCAAGAGACTCAAGGTGGTACCGGAGTCAATGAGAATGGCGGTGTTGTTGAGGTCCACGGTGGCATTGGCTGGTGGTTTTGGAGCAGACGACTCCTGGCTATTGGAAGTGTCGGCGTCCTTATCTTGCTGCTGGTGCTTGCCATGATGGGGAAGAGCTGCCTTGATGCTGCCCGCAGCAACGTTTTCGATTTTGGAAATGGCCTCGGCCACTGCAGTCACACCGGCGACGTGGGGCACGTTGCCGGAGGAAGTTGGGGAGGGGGTCGAGTCCGAGCCGGCAAGAGTGACGGACACGGCCTTCAAGGGAATTTGGAGAAGCTTGGGCTTGTCGTCGATCTTGACAACGTCTAGGGACACCAAGTCGCCGTAGTACTTGGACTGGTCGATTCCGCCGAACAAGATGCTACCGGAGGTGTCGTTGGGGGATCCCAAGTACAACGAGTAGGCCACCTTGTGGATGAGGCCCTGCTCTTTCATCAAGGCTGGAAGGTTGCTGTACTTGTTGGGCGTACTCTCCATGACCTCGTAGGCAATGCCGAACACGCCGACGGAGGAGTCGGTGTCATCGGCCACAGCGAACGTGGCGTCGGTCAACTTCAACTGGGGACTCAACGACACGACGTCGGTGCCCCATTGACCCTTGGCGTACGATTTGTCCAAGTAGTTGATGGTGAAGTTCTGGCCGTTGGGCTTCCACGAAGTCGAGGCCGACTCGTTGAAGGTGCCGTGGGCGGCGCAGTCGATGCTGCCTCCGTTGGACTGGCATTGGGGGTTGAGGGCGCCCATGACCCAGAGGTCCGACAGCCCACTGTCGAGCAACACCTCCATGGTGGCAGGAGGGGTGCCGATGGTGACGTTGGCCACGAAGTAGGTCTGTTTGTTGGCGATCTCGACGTTGAAGGTCAGCTTGTGGCTGCGGCCGTGGCCGTGGCCCTTGTGCCTGAATTTGCTGGAAAGGGGAGTATCGTTTTCGTTGTCGCTGTCACTGTCAACATCATTAGAGTGCGGAAGCGCCTTGGAAAGCTGGGACTCCAACACATCGGCCAACGGCAAGGCATGTTCCACATGTTCCAAGAAGTTGTGGAAGGCCGAGGGCAAGTCCTTGCCCTCGAGAACGTTGAAGTCCATCTTGTAGAAGCCGTCACTGGCAGCGACGACGGCCATGGCAAGGGCCGTCATTGTTGCAAAACGAGAAAAGAGCATGGTCCAGAACTAACGGGTCAGGTGACGGGAACGAGAAGGAAAAGGGGAATGAAAGGGAGCACGAAACGGGGGTAGGGTATAGGGGTAGTGGACGGAGTGCTGGAGAATAGCGAAGGGCAGGAGTGGGTATTTAAGTGCAAAAACAGGGCTATTCATGGGCGTCTTCATTTGGGCCATTTTCCCAAACAAGCGGGCCGGGGCTCGCAACGTCGCGTTTTGGTGAAACGCCGGTAGGCGAGTGGATGCAGGAGAAGAGGAAGAATATAGAGACAGGACCTAAGTAGGAGAGGGGAAGAGAGGAAAAGGAAGAGATACACCATGGAGGAGATACACTAAGTATGTAGAGGGGTTAGAACAGCTATCTGTGTGGATAGTTTCGCTCCATCTTGCGCTGTTTCTTGTTGGAATTTGCATGTCCACTGCTTTTCAAAACACCTGCAAGGAAGGAGTTCCTAACATGCCAAGGCCGGATTGGGTAGTCAATAGCCTTGGGCTGCATTAACGCGAAGAGTAGGGGCTCACGCCATGTCAATAGCCAGGAAATGCCCCGCGTAAGGTACCAGATGTTGACATAGCCCCAATGGAGGAAACGGCCCTAGTGGTGAAGGCTCTGCTACTGGATTGGTGTATTATTGTTGTGCATTTGGACTGGGAGGCTTTGTTCCGAAAGGGGAGATAATGTGGAGAGAAGGAGAAAAGCAGGTACAAAAGCCAGGGTGCGAATAACGGCGGCCTAGGCTTGGTTTTAGAGGTCCAGCAGTATGGTTAAGGAGAGAAGATGAAGGAGGGATGGATGTAGAAAGGGATATGGAAGGAGATTAGCAGATTGGAAGGGATATAGAGGTGAGATTAGTGGAAGAGAGTGAGATGTGAAATGGGTAGAGATTGAGATGTAGAGAGTGAGATGTTTAGAGAGTGAGATGTAGACAGTGAGATGTTTAGAGATTGAGATGGGTCGAGATTGTAGAGATTGAGATGTGACAGATATTAACATTTGATAACATGAGACTAGTTAGGTAGTCATAGTAAATTACTTGAGAGTACGTGAAAGTTAAGTGAAGACTTCTATTCCTCCAGTACCTGGATATTATGAGACATCCGGTAATTACTTCCTGGATGTACTACGTCTACCTGGAATTTAATGCAACTTCTAGTCTAACCTTAAGTTCAAGGCACACCGCAGATTCAAACCTTGAAGCTATGCCCAGATTATTTTGACCCTAGAGATCCAGCCCACTTCCTGGCACGTATCAGAAGTGAACAGTGGTAGTGTGATACAGATTGTACAGTGTTCAGAGTTTGTACAGTGTTCAGAGTTTGTACAGTGAGTTTAGGTGTGTCCAGTATTGCCATTCAGCGTAAACTTTAGACTCTTCAAAGAACATTAGGCTGCCCATTTCCTGTACTAAAGGCATCCCATAATTTCTAACCCGTTTCTATTAATGGAACCTGGCCTCTGATATTTGGCTCTGGAGTGCATTCCGATGCTTTTCGCTCCGTTCAATGTTCCTTGCCCAAAACTTCAAATCTCATCGTTGAGACTATTTACATTTACAGGTGAAACAAAATTGGACTAACTTCCAGGGGTAAATATAGGAACCTTACATTGGCGAATTTTCAGTGCCATCCAACTGCACCATGTAATCTTGGTACGACCCGTGCTCCAATGCTTTTGCCTGATTTTGAGCGTGTCGACCAAGCCGAGATTTAATTTGCTTCTCCTTCTGGTAACGGAATGAGACGAAACTACTATAGCCATGGAGTGCTCGTGAAGAATGTAATAACACCTTTGCTATTTTTGAATGATCTTCTAATATACTAATCGACCAGTATGTCATTTTCAAGCAAGTGAATTAGTCTGTAAGAATTATTCTTTATTAGTTTTTATTTGGATCCAGTCTTCATCGATGCTACCCAGTTCCTATGATTTCTACACTATAAATTACGTCTATCACTTTATACATCACCATGGATTGGCCTCGAATTCGTCTTCACCCCACGGCTTGTGTGCAAGAGAGTTGGGCATTTGAACCTGTTTGAATAACTCATCTCCCTTGATTTCTGGAACTGGCTCCTCTTCCTCGTACTCAACATCCGAGTCTTCTTCCTCTTTTTCCAGCACCTGTTGAGTGTACGACTCGTTGAATTGACTCTCCTTGTTAGCAGTGAGAATGTCGTCCACGTCGTCTATTATGGTGATAGGCAAGGTTGGCTGGTACTTCTTGTTGCGCAACACCCGGACTCCGCCGATTCCCGAGCCAAACTGTGCAATCAATTCCGCTAACGTGGGAAGCGCCACGCCGAAAATGTAGTTGGGGTTCAAGTAGATGTACACTTCCTTGGAAAGGAAATTGGTCTGGGTCATGTAGTGTTGATGCAAGGAGGAGATTTGTTTCTCGCCCTGCTCGGCGACCAAGCGTTTGACCAAGTTGGCGAGAGCCTTGGGCAATTTGTTTTCCTTGACCTCGTAGCGGTAGAGCTTGTTGATGACCTTGGCAAGCTGGTAATAATTCAAGGTGTCGAACTGGTTGATGGTGTTGATCAAGCTTTCTTCGTCCGTCAACAGGGACATGCACTGGAGCCACTGGAGCAACTCGATGGTGGGCTGCAACTGGGTTTTTCCCACGTGGTACAAGGAGTTGTAGTAAAACTTCAAGTAGTGGGGGTCTTCGGCGGCCCGATCCTTGGGCTCTTCGCTGAGAAGATTATGCAAGGTGACGTTGGTGTCACCAACGAGCGAATTCAAGCCGCCAGGCCTCTCGGGCACGCTGATGCGGTAATTGTGAGAACGGAGCCAGTCCTCAATGGCAGAGATGTTGAGGCGGATCTGGATGGCCTTGACGCGCGAACAGTACTTGGACTGGCCGATGATGCGGTTGAAGATGATACTGTTGGAGTAGTAGAACACCTGGGAGAAGGTCTGGGAGCGGACGAGGCTGTCGACCTTGTGGATCTTGAGCACGTAGTCCAAGGCGCCGAGGACCTGGATGTACTTGATGGGGGACGGTTTCATGAGCTCGTTCTGCGACGGCGGATACAACATGTTGAAGATGTCCTCGTAGGTGTTGGGGTGCTTTTTCTTGTTGGCGAAGAGGTTCCAGTGCTTGGCGTACAACACGTTGGAGACGTCGACCAAGCTGGTGAAGTTGAGGAGGCAGTCGTCGACCAAGGCGCTGAGGCGCGAGTTGATGGACAAGGAGAGGGTAGCCACGAGCGACTGGACGATGTTGATGAGTTCCTGGAGAAACCGCGGATACACCACATAGATGCTGCTCTTGGCCAAGTAGTAGTGCAAGAACTGGACCACCGAGAGCCAGTAGCTCAAGAGCACGATGTCGCCGGAACCGGGCGCGTTTTGTTCGTCCTGGGTGGCCATGTTGAACACCCCCGAGGTGGTGCTGGTGACGGAGCGCAACCGGGCGGTGAAGCAGTCGAAGAGGAAGGTGCACAACTCGGCGCTGGCGAGCTTGAGGTGCGCGTACCGGAGCAACTGGAACAAGATCGCGGCCGGGATCTTGGTGTTGTGCTGGAAGTGCACGTACTTGGTGCGGATGGCAAACATGTGGTCGAGGAGGGACGGGATGTCGGAGTCGGCAAACTTGATGTACTGGTCGGGGAGAAGACGGTCGTAGTCGAAGTCGGCAAGGGTGCGGACGTCGGGGTTCTGGGCCAAGAGGGCCTCGTCGTCTTCTTCGTACACAAGCAGCCGCAGGTCGTCATCGTCTTCCACGGTGGCGCCTGCGTGGATGCTCTGGAGACGGATTCTGGCCTCGAGATCATCGACCCCCTCGTCCCGCTGGTCAAATGTGGGTGATGCGAAAAAGTCGTCGGGGTCCTGTGTGTGTGGGGCCCGGAGAAGATTGTGGGACTTGAAGTACTGGTACATTGCCGGGCGTTCTGGGCCCACCATGGCCAGGGCGCTGAGGCCCGCGGGGCCTGGCGCCGCGTGGGGGTCGGCGTGGTGGGCCATCAACGTCTTGACGGTGGCCAACTGGTCAAAGTGCACGGCCCACATCAAGGGGGTGTAGTGGACCAAGGAGTCGGCGAGATCGGGGTCGGCGCCGTGGTTGGCCAAGAGCGTCTCGACCACGGCGCCGTGGTCGAGGCAGATGGCGAAGATGAGCGCCGACACTCCGGCGGCCGTCGTGGGATAGAGCGTGTCCACGAGTTGCGGCGCCAGACGGATCACCGATTCGAGGGTCACCACGTCGCCATCAGCCGCCGCCAGAAGATACGTCAAAAGAGTGTCCTGTGACTCTTGCGACACCACTTGCGTGCCCACGGCTTCGGACACGGCGCCATTGGCGGCGTCCACCGCCAATTGGAGCATCTTCTTCGACCCGAGCACCTTGGCGAGGAGTGGGTCCAGGAGCGTGTTGCCGAGCCCCGACAAGGCCAGGCCCGTGAGCAGGAGCACGGGAGGGCCCGAACCGTTGATCCAGGCGTCCATGCTGAGTAGTGACTGTGTGGTTGCCGAGACAGGTGCAGTATGTGGCCCGTTAAAGTAGCAGCAGTGTAGTGGAGGAGTAGTGCAATTGCCCCAGTGTGCCATGGGTAGTGGCGAGGCCAGGCGCTGTTGGCCCTGTGCAGGCGTCTTCGCGGTGTCTTTTCCTACCAGACTGCTCAGTGAAACGACCACACTGTGTCCTTTGCCCTTAGCCATTTGCCACGCCCACACACTCCATACTCCATAGACTGCGTCTAGGGCCATGATTCGAGCGTTACATCGCGTGTGGGTTCCGGCCGTGGTGCTCCTAGTGCTTCTAGGAGGCTATCTCGCCACGTTCCAGGCGCCCCAGGACTCCATCCGCACGCACTTCTTCGATACCTTTGGCCATGCCTGGATGAGCCCGGGGATGGACCGACAGGGAGAGACCGAGAAAGCACAGGCCAAAGAGGCCAAAGACAGAGAGAACAAGGACAAGGAGGCCAAGGACAAGGAGGCCAAGGAGGCCAAGGAGGCCAAGGAGGCCAAGGAGGCCATGCCTGATCCCTGTACCGTGTACAACCCGTCGTCTCACGCGTTCATCGACTTGCGGGCCCTCTCGGGCAACCACCACCACGACAACGACGACGGCAAGCCGCTCGGCTGGGTGGTCCGAGGCTCCGGCACCGGCCTCAACTACACCGTGGGCGTGTGCTCCAACCCCATGAAGAGGGCCCACGACATGCAGAGCGGCGTCAATGCGTCCAATGTGGGAGCGTACTACGTGGACCCCGTGTCCAACCAGTACGTGTCGATGGGCGAATTCGCCACGGCCCCCACCATGGTGGGGCGCCGCTTGACGTTGACGTACGAAAACGGCAGCTACTGCCCCAACACGGTGGATGTCCACGGCAACAAGCGGCGCAGGTCCACCATTCTCAAGTTCACCTGCGACCGCGAGCTTTTGGCCAAGGCCGCCATCTCCTACATCGGGTCGTTCGACGACTGCCACTACGTGTTCGAGGTGCGGTCGCACTACGCGTGTCCCACCGCGGCCAAGAGCAACAACTTGGCCGTCATCTGGATCTTCTTGTTGATCGTGTTGGCCACGGTGTTGGTGTACTACTCGGGAGGCCTTCTTTACCGGCAGATGAAGCGTCCGCGGGGCATGACGCTGAAGGTGTAGGCTGTATAATAATAGAGATAACGATACATGTGAGATGTAGGAGATGTTGGAAGTGTAGATCAAGACTGATTGAAGTCGGAATAATATGTGGGATTACAGAGTATGTGACATCGAAGAAGTTAGAAGTGTGACAGAAAAGGTGTGCCATAAAGAGCCAGGATAGAAGTGTGACATAAAAGGTGTGCCATAATGAGCCAGTCTAGAAGTGGAGAAGTTAATCCTACAATCCTAGTCAAGGGATCATTTCTAGAAGAGGAGTGTGGCTTCGGCCACATGAAACAATAGGAATATTACCGCGATTTTCCACTTACCTATCCCGATGCATGCGAAACAATAGGCCAGGTTTTGACAGCAGAGCAGTTTTGGCTCAATCCACGGAAAAGCAAACCCCGGAGGCTAACGCCGATTCGACAATAAGATACAGAAGGAACAGAGGGGCTTCATAAGTGAGAATAAGAGCGGGAGCGTGTGAGCAATTTACTGGAGATAAGAAACACATAAGAAAGAGACAAATAAGAAAGAGATTGATACAGAGATAGAGACGATTGATACAGAAATAGAGCCAATTCAGCAGAAGGCCGCTTGAGCATATGGTCTGTTTCCTGAGTATGTACACCGCATTATTAGACAGATTCTGGAGTCATTCAATTGCATCTATTCCCTGGTAGTGCCCCTCTCGTTCTCGTTCTCGTATTTCGGTACCAGAATGTGGTTGCCCCTATCGAGATTGCTTCATTTTGGCGTGGTGAAAAATATCACTTACGTGTTCACACTAGCCGGCATGTATCGCCCCACTTCGATCTTAGTGGATCTCTCAAAGACGGGAGTAATGCTGGTCTGGAAATGGATATACAATGTACATATATTAAATGTATTAAATGTATTAAATGTAGGGGAGAAATGAAGATCATATGATCTGAATCCAATTGAAGGTACTACTTGTACCTTCTTGTAAATTAGTTATCAAGGAGTTTGTTCCACTTGTCGCGTCTTATTGAGCTGCTTGATATAGTCATTCCCACGATCTTCTAGTAGATCTTCCTACAAGCTTCATATGATCCTCCAACGTGTTTCTTCAAATTTGTGGCTGCGAAACATTGTGATCTGATTGATTGGAGAGATTGACAAGATTGACGGTCTGCAGACATTGATCATTTCACATTAGTATACACCTCTCACATTAACTTTTCACGGCATTGATATAGTTCAAAGAACTATATATTCAGTCGCAACCATTTATACCTTTTGTTGCTTCCTTCCTACTTTCGCCCATATAGTCGTATACTCATATCTATCTATTAGTTACCATTTTGCTGGTCCAAACGTCTCGCCAGTCTTCAACTTGTAGTAAGGAACACTGTTGAAGTCCTTGGTGTTCTTGTAGACGGTGTTTCCCCACCAATTGATCTTACCTCCGGGGTAAGTCACACACAAGAAGATGATCACACCGGCCAAGGCCACACCGGCATCAAAACCGGCGGAAATAACGTTGTTGTATCTGGTATGGAAGGCGGTGTAGTATCTCTTGATGTAGTAATTGAACAAGAAACAGGTGGCGAAGTACAACGAGTAGTTGTACAAGGTCGATGGAGGAATGTTTCCTGGACCCGTGAAGAACACAGGAGAGTTGATTCTGCCGTACCAACGGGTGGGGTACTTTCTCCACAAGTAGTAGGTGAAAAAGGGGAAGATGGCTCCGATGAGGAAGAAGTACAACAATGGGTTGTAGATCTTTCCAGGAGAGAACAACTCTTGGACAAGTGAGAATGTGATGGAAGCAGTGTAAATGACCTTACCACTGGCACACGAGAATTCGGTTCCGGCCACACAGATGTTCTTGATGTTGAAACGCATCCATTGTTGGACTCCCACGTTGACCAAGGAGGCCAACACGGTTCCGTAGACCTGGTAGAGGAACAAGGTGCGAGGAGGAATCTTCATGTACTGACCCAATTTCAAGTCCATAAGGAAATTCAAGCCCTGACGGTTGGGAATGAAGCCGACCAACTTGATGATCATATTGGCAAAGGGATTGCCCTTGAAGACGTATCCCGCAATTAATTCGGTGATGATGTTGAGACCCACATGCTGGTTGGTGGTGGACTGGAGGAATGCCTCGAAGAGGAAGGTGGACAAGGCAATTCCAATAGCAAGAACAAGTCCGTACCATGGGGTCTGACTGTATTCGGGCCATCCGCAGACACTGCCGAAGCCAAAACCAAGGGCTGCCAAAAAGAGCACACCCGACCACCAATATGGCACGTCTCTGAAGTGTTTCTTCATCAAACGGCGGTGAATGTCGTCTCCAGTGTGCGAAGAGTCGCGTAAGAGGCCTATGATGGTCTTTCCGTTGTAGAGAATGGAATGGGTGATGAGGGAAGTGACAGCGGCGAAGTTCAACGCATAGGACAACAAGTAGGAGTAGGAGACAAACACAGGCGAGTAGGCGCGGTACTTGTCGAAGTCGACCCTTTTCTTGGAGTTCAAGATCCGTGACACGTTGTAACTCTTCTGGGTGTTGTCGAAGGACGTGGAACTGATCATGGGCATGTACTTGGCGTACCAGGTGTTGGTGTAGTACAACGCGGGCAACACGATCCAGAAGAAAATGACCACGGAGCCGTAGGTGTTTGCAGCCACGTGGAAAGGCGTGGCCAAAGGCGACACGCTCAAGGCCTGGGTGATCTGGGTCCAGTCAAAGGTGATAGGAAGACCCACAGCCAACCCCGAGGAGGTACCGAAGATCTGGTTGACCACGGTGTTGTTTGGGGCAATCCAGCAGATCCAGTTGAAGTTGGAAAGTGCCTTGAACAAGAAGTCGGGCACCCAGAACCACAAGAACGAGCCCAAGGTGATCACATAGAACATCTTGAACCGCGACCATTGCAACTTGGCCACGTTGACGGCGTCCACGATGTTGTTTTTGGACATGGTGGTGAAGATGGTGGCGGTCACCAATGCTTGGGGCCATATGGCAGCTGCTGGGTAGACTACCCAGCGCTGGGACAACTGGGCACAAGAGTAGCCCAAAGTCTGGGACGTGAGAACAAGCAAGATCTGGTAGCCCACCGACACATCCACGTGGTAGAAGTTGGTGGTGGCAATGAGGATGTTCATGGCGTAGGCCGTAGACGCCGTCAACGACACGATAATCGTCAACAAGGCGTGTTCCTGGGTGCCAAAAGGACCGGGGTTGAGGTTGAAGAAAGGGGCCCTTTTGAAGCGGACATCGGGCAACTTGGCCAAGCCCTTTCCGATAGGAAAGGAGATGATTTGGGCCACCACGTAGCCGATACTGATGCTGGGATAACGTAAGGAAAAGAACTGGTTGACGCCGGCAAACACGATGACAAAAACTGTGATCATAAAAAACGAGCGCCAATGGAGAAGGTGCACATTGGGGTCGAAGTCGAGGCCCACAGCTGCACGTACTTCGGGATAAGGAGAGTTGGTCATGAAGGTGGGATCACCGGGAATGAAATCGAGATTTGTTTCGTCGATTTCCACCACCGTTCTGGAGTTGGTGATGGAGTTGTTGGAAGAGAGGCCATCGCTAGTCTTCTCCAAGTCACTGATCAGCCGTTCCACATTGCTGGTGATTTCGGGGTTCTTGTCGCCTTTTTCGGACTTCTCGAAACCGCGTTCGGTAAAGGAGACCATGAGGACAAAGAGGAAGCGTTTGAACTGCCGATGAGCTCTATTGGAGGGCCAGATCCATGCTATATATATACTTATCAGTTTCTGTGGCTGGACAATCAATTGCGCCAAAATGTTCCGCAGCCGTGTTCTACGCATGCACTGCAGCCCTGGCGCCGCAGCCACAGTTTGGTGGAGAGATACAGGGAAGGCAGTGGAAAGAGGAGGGTCAGGTGATGTTTCCATCGGAGACGCTCAGGTGTGCGGAGGTGGGCTCAGGCCGGGTGCTGGGGCCGCAGGAGCGACACCGGAGACCCGGTTCTGGCGTTGTGGCGACGTTTGGGAGAGTCAGGGTCACGTGCAAAGGCAGAATGGTTACGAGCCCGCGGGCTTCGATGCTTCCACGCTATTTCCGTCGTTGTCGTTTGACGGACAACAAAGGCCGGCTGCCAAAGGCCGGCCTCCCAGTACGATGTCGACCCCATAGAGGTCCAAAGCACCGAAAAGTCCAGAGACCTTTGTCTCTTCTTTCCCTTTCTTGCATTAATTGCGTCTTATCATTTATGCAATGTGCGATAGGAGATATCATAAAATTACAATTTATGCACAATGCGATACACACACTGGGACAGTAAAATAACTGAGACTAATTAGACTAGGAGTCATAGGCACTAAATAAGGACTACAAAAAGATCTAATAATTGATGGACTCTACAAAATGACCTAATAAGTGAGGACACTATTCCTTGAAAGACACTGCTACCTGTCACTGTGTGCACTGGTTCTACATGGCACTGCTACATATATGGCAACTTCTCCTCTTCCTTCTTACGGCCTTTGTTTGACACTTGTTTGACATGCCAAGCCCGAAAGTGCCTTGACATTATTCACTACAATAAGCCTTATCGTAATTCAATTAGGTGTGACCACCACCAAGTGTGTGTCCAATGGCACTGCGCAGAAAAGAGATTGCAAATCACGTCAGCAATCGGGTCTATGGCGGAGGTGCCAGTATTTTCTGCTAATGTTTTGTGTGAGCCCACATCGATCGTCAGGAACCGAAGATTGAGTCATTTGGAGTCAGTCAGATTGAGTTACATTGTTATGGAAACTGGAGACATGTAGGTAGAGACTTTGGAGGTTTCACTCTACAAATGCACTTGCTACTTTAATCTGGACTCGAGGTCTTGGACTAAGCCTGACTCTTAGCTGAGTATCCTTCTGCTGTTTCTTTTCCCACGTACCTGAACGCCTTGCCGATATGACACTATCAAGATCCCTCCTCAATTATTAGTCTCTGCAATTTCCGCTCCCACAGTTTGTTCCTCTTGTCCTATTCCATCGAGATTTTATTCCACTTGTCCTATTCTATCCAGATTTTGTTCCACTTGTAAGTTCTTCTTTTTAGATGGATATGGCAATGGAAGCACTCGCTTATTTTCTTGTGCTTCCCGTTACCTGGCCCTTGCTTCTTTCTTGTTCTTCTTGTCTTTTCTTCCTGTCTTTTATTCCTGTCTTTTCTTCTTTCTTTTCTTCTTTCTTTTCCTGGTTCAGCCGTGCCTGGCTCGTAATGAGTGTGGTTCACCTAATAAACCAGCCACGGTGACAAATGTCCCGTGTTCTTTCCTATTCACGGCAAATTAGACCGATGTAGGAATCCCGGTCCGGAGATGATGACGCAGTGAACATATTTGATTAGTTGACATGTTTCCGCTCAGTATCTCTACTTCAGTGTATGCAACGATGGGAAATTGTATTGAAGTGTGGGTTTTCCTCATTTTGTAGTGTTAATGAGAGAACTAATCTCTAATGTTGAAATGCACAAGGCTTTGGGAAATGATTTGGACAAAATAGTTATTTGGCGTCTTTTGAAATTTGAGTTTGGTTATTACTTAGATTAATTTTGGTCACTTTATTTGATTAGATATTTGATTAGAGACTAGTTGTCTTAGGTTACTTGTTGGGTTACTTGAATTTTGGTCACTTTATTCGATTAGACTTACTAGTTGTCTTAGGTTACTTGTTGGGTTACTTGAATTTATACTTGTTTTGGTTACTTGTTTTGGTCCCTTTTATGGATTTCTTTTGACTAGTTTGGCATTTGCCTGTTTTCTCTACATTGGTTCTCGAAAAGTCTTTCAATACATACAAACTAATAGGCACCACTGGTAACAATAGCACTGAATTTTTCTGTTTCGGCTCTGACCTCAAACTTGGCCACGATCTTTCCTCCGGAAAGAGCCAATCTAACCATGACGGCAACCTTGCCTCCCCAGACATCCTTACCCAACATCTTCAAGACGTGCGACGTGGAGTCGCTAGGAACGTAATCGGATCCGTCCAAAGGAAGCATGTTCAAGTCGCCCTTCAACTTATTAACTGCGGCCTCCAAGTTGTCAATACCACCAATGTGAGCAACAGAGCTCTCATAAGATGGCAAAGCATCGTAGATGGCTGTGAAGTTGGAGTTGTACAAAGGTGTGACAAAGTCTCCCGCAAGGATTTCCAAGTCATCGACTTGGTACTCGTCGGTGTAACCCTCGTCTCTTTCATCAACATTACCTTCGTCGTCGATGATGTCCTTGTTGGTGTATGCAACGGTGTTGCCAAATGCAGCAAGAAGTTCTTCGTCCTCAATGCTTGGAGCACTGAAAGAAACGTAGACTGTACCAGTTTGGTCAGGCTTCAACTCGGCCAATGGAATGATGAAGTCTTCAACATATGCGTCGTTATCGGGCTGTGCTATCACAGAGATGTCCTGCAACACCGAACGAGGCAAGGTGTTGGTGATGTTGTATTGCAACACCAACTTTTGTGATTCCACAAACAAGTGCTTGACGACAGTGACAACGAATTCGTTCTCCTTGTCGGTCAAGTAGAGTGGAACAAGAGTGGACTTGGTCAATTTGCCGTAAGCTTTGAATTCTGGGTATGCAGACAATTCTTGAGCATATTCTTGTTGCTTCAATAAGTTGTTGGCCACGTCGTCGTTGCTGGACTTGTCTGAGTCTCCAGACTTCTCGGTCTTACCGCTGTTGTCGTTGGACTCTGGAGTAGCTTCGTCAAGCTTGTTAACCTTCTTGTTGAATTCCAAAGACTTCAACTCTTCATTGGAGATGATTGGAACTTCGCTGATGTCGAACTTGGAAGCAAAGTTAGTCTCGTCATTCAAGTAGTGGGTCAACTTGCTCTCTAATGCAGCTAAGTCGTACTTGGAGTCGGAAACAATCAATCTCTTTTGGTCACTGGCAATGAACTTCAAGGACAAAGCTGCTCTATCTCTAACTTCGTCGTCGACATCATTCAAACATCTGCCCAACAAAATGTTGATGTTGGCAGCAACGTCACCACCACACACAGAGGCAAACTTGGCCAAAGCGATAATGGCAGAGGATCTAACAATGGAGTTTTCCAAGACCAATCTGTTGTAAATGTGTCTAATGTAGTATGAAGGGTTGGAGGTATTGGGTCCCTCGTCTCCCAACAAGTGCAAAATACGAACAGACAACTCGGTAAACTCACAGTCTTCGATGAATTCACACAAGTTCATCAAGATCAATTGCTTGGCACCAGAGTCGGGCAAGAACTTGATCAAGTCGAACAAAGCATCGACGATGCTGGACTTCAACAACAAGGAACCGTCGTCTCTTAACAAGTCGGTCAAGAAGGCAACCAACTTCTTGTGCTTGCTGGGGAACTTCAAAGCCAAGTTTTCGATGGCCTCAATAATGACAATCTTGAAGTCCTCGGTGATCTCGTCCATGAGAGAAGTCATCTTGGTGATCAATCTGTCGACGCTCTCGCCACCAGCGGCTCCGGTATCGATGGTGCCGGCGCCCATGGTCTTCAACAAGGTGGTGATGGCCAAGGTGGAAATGGCTCTGTTGGGGTCGTTGATCAAGGACTCCAACTCGATGTTGACAATGATGATCTTTTCCGGGTGCTTGAAGGAGATCTTGTTGATCAATCTGATGGCGGCGAAACGGGTGGCGGTTCTGGGCACGCTCAACAACTTCTGCAAGGTGGTGATGATGACCATGAACTGGTCGTCCTTGATCAAGTGCTGCAAGTTGATCAAGGTCTTGCACGCCTCCAATTCGACCATGTCGGACTTGTGCTTCAAGAAGGTGGCCAAGATGGGGTACAAGTGGTGGATCAAGGCCTCGTCGTCGGCCAAGACCTTGTTGATGTAGCGGATCAACTGGATGATGGACAAGGAGTTTTTCAAGGAGGAGCCCTCGGACAAGGACGAGATCAACTTGACCAAGGCCATCTTGTCGTGGTTGCGCAAGTGGTACAACAAGCCCAACGCGTGGTACTGGTACATGAAGGAGGTGGCGGGCAAGTTGGCGGTGGCGTTGCCGTAGTACTCGTGCAACTCGAACTGGTTGCCGGGGAACTGCTTGTAGGACTGCAAGGCCTCGGCCGTCTCGTTGGTGAAGCGCTTGACCACGTCCTTGGCAATGGGGAGCAAGTTGTAGGAGGAGATCAACGCGGCCGACGACATGATGGGGTTCTTGTCCACGATGGCGTTCTTGAACAATCTCTCGGCGGCGTTGACGGTGGTGGGGTCCAACACCTTGGACAACGTTCTGATGGCATTGGGCTTGAACACCGCGTCGCCGCCCTGGATGTCCTTCATGATGGACGAGGTCACCATGAGGATGTCGTCGGACGTGGCCGACAACTCCTTGATGGCCAAGTACACCAATTGGCGCAAGGAGTGGTTCTTGTCCTGGAACAACTTGGAGATG
Organism: Suhomyces bokatorum; assembly: GCA_030568615.1. Taxonomy (NCBI): domain Eukaryota; kingdom Fungi; phylum Ascomycota; class Pichiomycetes; order Serinales; family Debaryomycetaceae; genus Suhomyces; species Suhomyces bokatorum. The sequence continues at coordinate 155,769 of JAJMGI010000025.1, read as the reverse complement.
GAAAAGAACAACGTGGTCGACTCCTTGGCGGGAAACAGCTCGCCAGTGTAGATGAGTCTCAACAACTTGGCCAAAAGATTGCGGCACTTCTTGACGTCGATAGGCGAGGTGTTGAACTGCTGCAAGCACTCTTGGAACACCGCCATCTTGTCGGGGGCACCGACCAGGCTGGAATACGCGTCCTTGTTCTTGTAGGACTGCGTGGACATGGCAGGAGGTGGAGTTGGAGTAGTGCTTGCGTGTTTAATTGAGTGTTGTTTGTCGAGAGGCTTGGTCAGCGCTTAGTCAGATGATCCGGTGGCAATGTGCAGGTTAGAGTGGACACAGAAGCTCAGCTCAATTGCAGTTCGATTGCAGTTTTCTTTCTCGATTGCAGTTTTCGGTGCGTTACCAGACTGCTCAACTAGTTAGGCAGTGCACGCACTATAACTTTTCACTTCACCTACAACTCATTATCATTGCCATGTTTGGAATTACGTCGCTTCTCAAGAGACAGGTGATGCCCGTGATGGCACGCACGGCGTTCGTGCCCATGATGGCGCTTCCTCGCCTTGCACCACCCGCCATGTTGACCGCAGTCCGTGGCTTCAAGGTGCGTACTTCGGTGAAGAAGTTCTGCAAAGACTGCTACATGGTGAGGAGAAAGGGCCGTGTGTTTGTGTATTGCAAGTCCAACGGCAAGCACAAGCAGAGACAGGGTTAGTATGTATATAGTAATGGACAATTTTGGACAGAGTGTAAATGGAGAGGAGAGATAGAAAATGGAGGAGGAAGAGATAGAATAAGGAGGAAGAGATGGAAGAGATGGAATGAAGAAGGAAGATGAGGAAGAGATGGTAGGAAGATGGAATAATGGAATGTGTGAGGGTGACATTTGTCACTTGGTGTGTGTCATGTGTTACATGAGGTGTGTGACGTGTTTGACATGTGGGGTGTGATTGCACTACATCCACTCAAACTACTAGAGGAGATAATAGTGGTGCTACTAAATATTCGGACGAAGTGAAAAATGTCTATTTTAAGGCCACACTGCTATAGTTTCTCATTTAGAGTTCTGATACTTGATAAAGTAACTACTTTTCACATACTTTTAATGTCTCTAAAGTAATGCAATAGATTTTTATCATTAATACAATAATCTCTGGACCAATCTATTAGATTATGTTGATTCAATGCCACAATGTCAGTGTAAGGTTTTACCTATTCTCACTATCAATTCTGAAATAGACTCGCCTCTCTCTTTAGTCATATCTCTACTTATAGAATAGTCCCTGTATTTATCTTCTTGAAGTATCATATGCTAATACTTTAAGACTACTTTTAACATAGTCCCGGTATTTATTTAACTATGTTTATAGGTACGCTTTCTCGTATTTTCCAACCTTCTTTTGTCTAAACTTCCATTTTCTTCCTTCTATGCAACATTAACATTTTCTGGCCGTTTCTTGACACCTGCTGCAGCCTGGGCCGCCTTCACGGCTCGTGTGGTTGGTGCATGCGTAGTTCTAATGCTCATTCCAGGCTGGTTCCCGATGGAAGATACCCGTGCATGACCTGGGCGTTGCATTTGCATCGCCTGGTTCATCAAACCCTGTTGTTGTCCTTGCTGTGGATTGCGTCCATTGTTAACACCACCCAGCGTAGAGAATACAGCATCTTGCCACAAACGAGATAAGGTCATGTTGAGCTCCTGCTCCTTTTCTTGGTAAAGCAACGAAGTTTCATGGAAAGTGCCGTTTCCGTTAGTAATCACTGGATCTCCTTGAGTAGACCCACTTTGACTTCGAGGCTTCTTGCTCTTGTTGATCACCAAATCTTTGCCACCATGCGAATACTTATCCACTCTGCTCAAGCTTTCACCCACGGGATTCAAATGTCTTCTGACATTGAGATATTCTCTGTTCAATCTCTCAAACTCGGTACGTGATTGAATTGAATTTTGGTGGCCATTTTGAGCCATGACTAGAAGACCATTGATACTCGTGGTAGAACTATTGTCAATCTTGCCTGCTGGCGCAACACTATTGCTATTGACAAGCTGGCTGATGTTCATGCTGGATAACGGACTGGTCAATGCGTGTGTAGCTTCTGCAGGGCCACGTCCCTCCAGCGGAGTCCTTCCTGGATGCGCAAGACCTCCTGGAGTCAATGGAAAGATCGGTTGCTGTAAATGCTGTTGTTGTTCTCTGTGTGCCATTGGACTGGGATTTCCCACGCTATTGTTGTAATTATTGGCAAACATCAAGTTATTAAGTGAGAGATTGGAAAAGTTGGCCAAGTTATTGGTGTCAATATTCGCAATATCCATTAACGAGTTTTCACGTTGGAGCCAGAGTCGCTGTTGTGCTCTTGTCTCGATGTTTTGTGGAATCGAGTGTTGACCATTGGTGTTGTTGTTCGTCAAAAAGTTGGAGAAGTTGTTTACTCCATTCTGCATACCATCGTTTCCTGTCTTATTGTTATGGTGATGGTTATGGTTGTGGTTATTATTATGATTGACCGTGGAACTACAGCCTGTTCCATTTTTCTTGCCGGATAAAAACTGGCTGTTTGTCCTTTGCAAATTATTAAATATAGTTTGGTTTGGTTGGTACGAGTTGTTTTGAATCACATTCTTGTTAGTAGTGACTGGCTCGGCCAAGTTTTCGATGGGGTTTGCCTTAAAAGAAATACCACTATTGGATTCGTAATTATTAGAGTCCATGAACGAAGTGTTTCTGGGAATGTTTATGTCATTTCCGGTTTTGTTCGTGTAGGCTTCAGACCCAAGGTGTTTTTGATGCATGATTTGATTTTCTGTTCTATTGTCTATCTTCCTCACTAAACCAGTGGATTGGGAAAGGAGCAATGACCCGCCGTAAAGATTATTCGAGAAGTCGTCAGTGGAACTGCGAGTGGATACAGTTTGTTTTAAATTGGCTTTGTTTCCAAATTGATTTTCCTTTTCTTGAGAACTAGCCAGGTCTTCGTAGAGTTCCGAACGATGGCTCTTTTCACTCAGGCTTTCATTAATGTCGTGCAGTTGTTGATATTCCATTCTTCCATAATGTTGTCCTTGGTGGTGGTGCTGATGTTTGGGTTGGTGTTCCTGGACACTTCTTTCGGGATGCTGATGCTGTTGATGTTGCTGCTGTTCCTGGGCATTCTTTTCAGGATGCTGGTGATTTTGGCTCTCTTGGTGCTTCGTAAGGTTGGAAACGGTGCTTTTGGCTGCATCGCTAGGAACTTCGGATTCCTCGCTGTCAAAGCGCTCGATTCGAATGCGGTCGGTCCTGTTCACTTCGGGCAAGCTATTGGAGCCTCCAGAATTCAGGTAGATGGTATGGGTAGTAGGATACTCATTGCCGGTGGCTTTGTAGTGGTCTTGGCTAATTTGCGCGGCAATGCTTCTGTCCTGATGATATTCGCCTGTGTCGTCGTTGTCCAAGTCCTCGTAGTCCTCGTTATCGTCTTCGTTGAGTCGGAGAATGGCCCGGCCCTTCTTTCCGCTAGACTTGAGCCCACTGAGTGGAACCAAGTCCGTTGACCCGGTCATGCCCTTGAGCGACGAGTTCGACTTGTTTTGTCTGATGGAAGTGCTGGAATGGGACGTTTTCAATGGCTGGAGAGAGGTGAGCTTGGTAATGGAGCGGTTGTTTCTCTTGAGCGAAGTGGCCAGTCTGTTCTTGATCAAACCGTCGGTTGACTTGGAACGATTCAATCCAGGCCGTGCCATGTGGGCCGTGGGCCCAGAAGGCGACGCCACTTTGCCCAAAAGCTTGTTGTGGGACATGGAACGGGAATGGGTCTTCAATTTGGGGTGCTTTTTGGAAGCCTGAGATTGGGGCACAGGCAGCGTTCTTTCGTTGGAAATGGAGGTGGTGGAGTTGGTGGACAGCGGGGGCTTGGGTCTACCACGACCGTCTTTAGGAGCAGTCGAGCTCGAGTTGATAGAAGACATGGTGGAGTTGGTAGTGTGACTAGCAGAGGTTATTGAGTTGAAGTGGACTGGGTCACGTGGCATGGCCGTTGAGGTGTAGATTACGGAAGTAAGAGGAGATGCAGGCGGAGGATTTGGAGACATAGATGACTATACAACGGTCGGGAGAGGCTCAGGGGTCTAGGCCCTATTGTTTCGGCAAAAATCCCGCTCCTTTATTGGTTGTTGGGTCAAATGGTGTTTTCCTTTTGTTACCTCATATAGATGCGAAAAATGGGGGATTGAACAAATGGCACAAGCGGATGAAATGAGAGTTTGAAGTGAAAAGGAACGGTTCAGTTTGAAGGAAGAGGATCAGTTCAGTTTGAAAGTTTTAGGAGGAACTGACTGGATTGGTGAAAATGATAGCCAATAATTTACTACTATAGCGGTGCTAGCACTCACACTAGCATAGTTAATGTACATGCCTATCATGGGCAAGAAGAGACAACTACTTTCTAAGTCATCTATAAATACAGACTGCGCATTGACTAGATACTCTCCCTTGTTAACCACAATACAAGAACCATTTATCTTGAGTGATGACAATTATCTTGAGTGAGGATAATTATTATGGACTGGCTGCGAAAAATTACACATCATACAAGTCTTAATTTAATCATTTAATGGCTAGACGAAACAAATATCACGTAGAAGAAGAAAAGAAGTTTTGGTATCATTTGCATAGCGTATGCATTTTTTGGGTGGAAAAGTGACAGAAGCACCTTACTCTTATTTTAGTTCGAACACTTCATCTTTAGTTAGAACACTTCATCTTTAGTTAGAGCACTTCATCTTTAGTTCGAACACTTCATCTTTAAGTTAGAGCACTTCATCAGTTTATTTGGAACACTTCATCACTTGGTCAACCAAGAAATTGGCCACAACACAGTAGTTCTCTTCCCAACACTCCTTGGAAACCTGGGTGCCGTTCTTGCAATCTGGAACCAATGGACTGAGTCTGTACTGGTAGTTGGCGTACTGTTGGTGGAACTCGACGTCGGTCTTGTTGGAAAGCTTCTGCACAACGTACTTGTGCCAGAAGGTAGCATTGAGAGGAGACGAAGCTGGCCAGGTCTTTTCAGGATCGTAGGATTCTCTAGCAGAGTACTCGAATGCCCATTCAGGCTCTGCACCACCATTGGTGAAGGTGCCGTTCAACTGGGTATAGTAATTGACAGAGTCAAAAATGTTGAACGATTTGTCCTGAACAACGTAGTATCTCCAACTAGGGTTGTTGTCGGTGTTTGGAGTGACCGATTGAGAAACCCAGGCCATGTTGACAACATCGGTCAAGTTTCTGTTGTTGCCAGAGTACAACACGTGGAACTGGTCTCTGTGGGTGTGTCCCCAGAAGATGTTGGCAATAGTGTAAGGAGAGAATCTTTCCACGATTTTGGCGAAGATTTCTGACTGGATTGGCAAGGCATCCAAGTCCAGGGTGGGAATGTGAGCCATGATCCAAACTCTTTGGCCAATGCTTTCACTTTCCACCAATTCGTCCACCAAGAACTTCCATTGACCAAACAAATCGGGGTTTTCGGACAAGCCAATGTAGGCCCATAAGTTCTTCTGGTAGTAGGCGTTGGAGTTCAACGAAATCACCTTCAAGCCTCTTGGAGTAACGTAAGAGAAGCCAGAGTAATGGGTCTTGATTTGCTGGGCTTTGGACTTGGGCAACCAGCCGTTTTCAATCATCAACTCACTCATCAACTCGTCATTCCAGTCGTAAGAGTTGTTGGTGGAATATTGAACTGGGGACAATTGACCGTATGGGAAGGTATCGTGGTTTCCTAAAGATGGAAGCACGGAGACGTTACCCAAGTAGTTTCTCATCAATTGGAACGAACGAACTTCGGTAGTCTTGGTGTTTTCAGCGCTGTCATGGTAGACATCGTGGTCTACCAAGTCACCAGTGAAAATGGCAAATTCGAACTTCTTGTCCTTGTTATGCTCAGCAATCACCTTCAAACTGTTGTTCATCAACAATTCTGGAATGTCACATTGATAGGCTCCAAAAGAGGTGGCTGGTAAGGTGTTCCAGTTGAAACCTCTGGCAGCTGGAAAATCATAGTAGTCTCCCGAAATGTATGTCATGTTATCGTAAGTAGCATTTGGATAGAAGGACAAGTTGTAATGCGATTGGCCTGGGTTGAGCGTCTTGTATGGAGCAGTGAAGTTGTAGCTCTTTCCTGTCAATTGCTTGTTGAAAGATTCAGGCAAGCAGCAGAGACCTTGAGAACAATTGCTTTCACTGCCCAATTGATATCTCAATTGCAAGTGGAAATCAGAAACGTGCAAAACATTGAACGTTTCCAATGAGTCGCTAGTTGCGTTGTAAATAGGCTCGGAGTTGTGCTTGGCCTGCTTCTTGGGCCACCATCCGCTGATATTGAACAATTGCTCCACGTCAGGAGTCTTTGGAAGTTTACACAGCGAGGACTTGTAGTAACAGTAATATTCCAAGTCAAGGTCGCTGGAAACATTGAAATTCTTCAACATGTGAAGGAAATCATTGTCGTAAAAACTGACCGAGGTGGAACCCTTAATTCCCGATTTCCATGAGTCCTCAAAGGTCTCAGACACCTTATCCTGAGTGGTGATGAAGAAGTCAATATTGTCACACTTGGATTCGGTGCCATTGTTTTGCCAAATGCAATACTTAAACAACAAAAGCGACACTAGGTGGTCCATGTTGGGACTCTCGTCCACCAATTTGCGGCCATATCTGATCTTGTTTTTGCACTGGTCACAAGAAGTGCCATTGTACAGAGTCAAGTTCTTGAGGTGGACGTTGATGAAGTCGATTTCTGGGGCACTGAGGTCGGCATACACCGAGTCCATGTAGTTGACAGCACGGATCTGTTTCGAGATCGAGTCAATGCCAGGAATAGTGTGGCCAATTACAGATGTGGCCATGAGAGCCACCAGGGCCAATGCGCTTGAAAGGTGAACCATTGCTGCAGACTAGGAAGAGAATTTGTTATGCTTTTATATATTTTGCCGTCGAACTCGACTTCAAACCTCGGCAATGGGTGCCAAACCTTTCCACATTGTCTTGAGGTGATAGGCGCGGAAGGACGTATCGGTACATGTCTATCTAAAATTGGACCACCACGTGTGAAGTGGCTCCTTCCTGGAGACGGAAAATTATCATCAACGTTGCAATAGCCCACAAATGAGGCGGAGAACTCAAATATTCCACTTCTTTTGCACTTTTTTGGGTGAAGGATCTTGGAACAGGCCTGTTTGTTCTCGAATCTGCTATTTTTCATGCCTATTGTGTAACATAATAGGTTTTATCGGCAAACCCAAAAGCTCTGGTATAAGCAGAGTACAGTCTTCGAACCCTGTGTTTGCACATTCTAGCTTGACTCAGACTCTGAGAAGATGTAGTGCCTGCAGAATTACAATTAAATTGTAAATTGCAGATTTGCGGCGTATTTTCGAGAACATGAGTTGCATGTGTAGATACGAACGAGAGGTGCACTTGAAGTATTTTTACGCATTCTATTTAGACAATATGCATAAAAACAGCTGAGACTGGTCCACAGAGAACCAGGTTAATGTGCATTTGGGTGGTATCAAGTTAGCTCTATGGCATTGTAGGCCTCGTCAAAGCTCAATCCGAAATTCTGAATCAATTTGGGCTCCTGGCTGTGGAATTGAAACATCTTTAGGTCTGTTTGACATGGATCACAAAAGCATAAAACGTGGGCATCAATAAAGAGGCTCGGGCATGCACTCTTGGCCATTTTTGCCATGAATACAGCGAATTGCCGCTCAATAGCCTGAATCAGGAATGCCAATGTTTCCATTTGGGCACAATTGATCTATTTTGCGATCATCTTGATTTATAATTGCATTGGATCTGGAAGTAAGCACGTTTATTTCTGGTTCAAGAAATGGGGTATAATTCAGGTGGAGAAATCGAAGAGGCTGCATAGATTTTTTCATTACTCAGAAATGGTTCTCATTGCAACCTGCTTAAGTGAATGTGCCGAATGTTCTGGATTACAAATGTGAATTGATTTTGGTAGATGTAAAATTATACTTTTCGTATCTGAACTGGCAGTTTTGTACAACGTATGAAGCGTGTGCCATATCTAGCCTGAAAAAGATCTTGACCAATTCTTCTAGAAGCATTGAATTTGAGGTTACTAACTTAACTTCAAATTAAGTTCTGCTACACCATATACTTTTGTGTGCTATTTCCGTGAATTGGATATAAGCTGTGCATTTGGTTTTGATATTTGAAGGCTAATTATACCAATTAAACGGAAGTAACCAATCCACACTATATCCTACCAAAAATACTGTATTATTCATTTCTCTCAATATTCGACCAACGAATATGTCAATATTGCAGAAGAGTGTCAATTGCAATATCATTGAGTCCCATCAATAACTTAGCACAAGATGGTTCCAATTTGTCCCAATTATTTAGATAGACTCAATTCTAGATTATAATTCTATCAGATAGGCCCAAATTTGTTAAATAACTGCAAAACATGTTTGAAGTAATACAGATTGTTAGTTTGATTTTGAACGCCTTGGATTTAAATCTTTAGGAGATTCACTGCAAAGCAATCAAACAATATTCTACTGAGAAAGAATCCGTATGTTTTTATTTTCTGTTATTTACTCTGAACTATAGGTAACTGAAAAGTGCAGTTGTTGTAATAATACTGTCTGTCGATTCCCTCTCTCATGCAAGAAAGAAGAATTTTCCACATCCCTAGACAAATAAATTGGATATCAGTTCACAAACTCCAGTTCGTAAAGATGCATATCTTGACATAGTAAAAACTCCGTAATATGTGCTGAATCCAATTCTAGTTATCTCTTCCCTCCTCAAAAGTCATTTCTCTTCTTAATGGAACGAAGGTCTGTCGAAAGAATCATCACCAAATGACGAACCACCGTTGAAACCGCCATTGTAGCCACCACGACCACCTCTGAAACCTCCTCCTCCGCGACCTCTGAAACCTCCTCTGTATCCACGGCCACGGAAGCCACGGCCTCTGCCTCTGAATCCTCCTCTAAATCCATTTCTTTCGCCTCCCTTGATGGCATCCGCCTCTGCTGCTGCTTCTTGACTGGCCTGGCCTCCAAATATACCTCTTCCAAACTGTCTGCCCTCACGGAACCCTGGGTCCAAGTCGATGGCCAATTCTTGGCCATCCAAGTAGGTGGACTTCAAGTAATTCACGGCATTTAACGAGCCTTCTTCGGCCTTGTATATCACGAAACAGAACCCACATGGCGTCATCTTGTTGCGGTCAAGGCCCATGATGATTCTGTCGATGGAACCACACTTCAGGAACAACTCGTGGATCTGTTCTTCAGTGGTGAAATGGGAAAGGTTGCCGACGTAAACTGTCTTCAGGTGTAGCGATCTCAGGAGATTATCGAGATTCTGTCTGCGGATGGCCCTCTTGATGAGGTAAGCAGAAGGTTTGTCCAACCTTTCTGCCGAATGCTTGTAGTTTTCCTGGAGAAGCTCCATTGTGTAGTTGTTGATAGTTAAAGTTGAAGATCAAATGAGTATACTAAGTGGGACAAAAAGAGAAGGAATGAGAATGCGATATGATACAGAATAATGAAATAATTAATGCGTAATGAAGAGTGTAAGATGATAGACTTATTAAGGTGTATGGATGGAACATATATCATCTTGTTTGTGAGGTGGTAGTTTGAATCGAAATGGGTCGCTTTTCGCCGTCCTGGTTATTATGGCTTGTGTTGAATAAAGACAGAGGTGGTAATGGAAAGAGAGCACATTATGGTCAACAGTAGCAAGTTAACTATATAGATAAATAAATACGTAGAAGCTGCTGTAGCAGTGCTATACATTGAATTGGACCATATTTGTTGTATAAGCTGAAAAGGATAGACGTCCGATTTGTAATCGGAAGAAATGGGGTTCGAATCCTTCCTTTCTACATGAGAATTTTCCATGATTCTGCCAAATTTTCCTGGACCCTCTCATTGCTGCACTTCCACTGGAATTGATAAAATTAGAGAAATCAACACTAGCATAAGAGAAATCCAGAATTGATCGTTTTTGAAGTCCAGCGAACCCTTAACACAAGTCCTTCTCTTCTCTCTTTATTGATCCATTCTTCTCTCTTTATTGATCCATTCTTCTTTCTTTATTGATGCAAATGCATTATCCCATTCTCTACCTTATCTCTAATATTTTCTGAAATTTGCAATTTTTCACAATTTTCACATCCCAATCCACACATTTCAATATTATACCAAGTAGACCGTCTTTACTGTCCTACTTACTCTCTAGCTCACATTCTCTCCTTCGCCTGTCATCATCCATTACCTCCTTTTCACCACCTTCAAGGTTTCCATCACTTCATGTATTGCGCACTAATCTAGAAATTCCAAATTAATTTCACTATCCATGTTCAAGTCTTTCTTCCAGTCAGGCATCCGTGGTGCCTACAGCGTTCTGGAAAACCCCACGTTCGTGTCAGAACCATGGTCGGTGTATCCAGCCAAACACAAGCAGTCGGGCCGCGTTGTGTCGGTGTTTATCTTCGACAAGACGCGGTTTGAAGCTCAAATCAATAAGCTCTGCTCCACATCATCTCGAGCCAAGAGCCCCAAGGTGATTATTGGCGAGTGTTACGAGTTGCTCAAGAACGAGCTTGCACAGCTTGCCAAGCTCAAACACCCCCAAATCCTCACGGTGTTCGAGGTGTTGGAGGAAACCAAGCTGAAGTTCCTCTTTGTCAGTGAAGCGGTATCCGATAACTTGGTCACCACCAATGTGCACAAGTTGGACGCGCTAAGTGTGCAGAAGGGCTTGCTCCAGGTGTCCAAGGGTATTCAGTTTCTCCACAACTACTGCTCCATCATCCACTTCAACCTCCAGCCTTCGTCTGTGTTCATCAACAGCCAGGGCGACTGGAAGCTTGCAGGCTTCCGTTTCTTGCAGAACTTGAACGAGATCCTGCCCCAGGAGCGCAGCAACTTCTACATCATGAACAATTCGTCGCCAGTGCCGTTTGCCAACTTGAACTTGAACTACACGGCGCCAGAGTTGCTTCTCGATTCTCCCACCCAGTTGGACGTGGCCAACGACATGTGGTCGCTCGGATGCTTGATCTTCTACTTGTACAACGGAGGCGACGCCTTGATCAACTGCTTCGACCACGACAGCATTTCGGACTACAAGAAGGAGTTCCGCAAGTTCGAGGCCAAGTTCTACAACCACCGGCCGTCCGAGTTGAAGTACTTGTTGAAGCAGGTGCCGGAGAAGCTCTACACGGTGTATCCGCGCCTCATGGCCCGCTATCCCCACGACCGGCTCACGGTGGACGAGTTCATCGACCTGGACTACTTTGCTGGCAGTGTGATCAAGGCCATGTTATTTGTGGACGAGTTCTCCACCAAGTCGGTGGAGGAACGCAGTCTCTTTTTGAAGGGGTTGCCGGAACTGGACGACGCTGGAATGTGCTTGTTGGACGAATTTCCGGCAGCTTTCCGGACCCTGAAGCTCTTGCCTCTTGTGGTCGAGGTCATCACGGGCGAGGTGGCCATTCTCGATGCCCAGGGCCCGGACGAGAGCACCGAGGGCTTGATGTGCCATGCCTTGTCGATTATGTTTGCCATTGGAAACGGCCTCTCGCTGTTGACGTTCCAGGACCGGATTTACGAGACGGTGTTGAAGGACAACCACAAGAACAAGAAGCAGCCGGACGTGCTCAAGCGACTTTTGAACTCGTCGGTACGTATCCGGTTGAAGCTCGTGGAGCACTTTCTGGTGCTCGACCAGAAATTGAACGACAAGCAGCTTGGGGACTTGGTCAAGGCCATGGCGGACTTGGTACTTGGTGCGGCGTTGCCAGCAGAAAGAGCCCGTCAAAACGACCAGATCGCGGTCCAGGAGGCGTTTTTGAAGGCCATGGAGATGTTCGTGCCCAGAATCGACTTTCCCTACGTCAAGAACACACTTTTGCCATTGGTGTGCCAGGTGTTCAAGACCACCACGGTGCTTTCCACCAAGTTGGTGACCCTCGAGTGTTTTGCCATGCTAGTGCGAACCCGGGTGCTAGACAAGGCCTTGGTGAGTGAACAGGTGTTCCCTGTTCTCCACAACCTCAAGAGCAGGGACAAGCGCATTGTGGGCAGTGTGATTGGGTTCTACGTGACGTTGTGTGGCAGTGACCATGTCAATTTGGGCATTGAAGCCACGGTGGAAGGAGTGTTGCCCCAGTGCTTCGCCTTGGCCTTTGGGTGCAACGAGTGCACTCAGAACGAGTTCCGCCTGTTCATGGCACAGATCCAGAACTTGCAGAAGCAGTTGGTCGACAAGAAGGTGGCCACGCTAGGTACCAGGGCCGTTTCTCCCGAGGTCGGAGATCCCCAGAGCTTCAGTGCGTTGATCAACACGCAGAAGCTCAATGAGGGTAATAAGGAGAGCATCACCAAAGGTCCACAGAGCGCAAGTGTGATGCAACCAAAACGGAATATAGGCAGAGAAGCAGAAGGCACGAGATCGAATAGTGCGAGACCAAATGCCAGCACGAGACAGAATGCCAGCACTAGTACGAGACCTCAAAGTGGAGCCAGTGCGACTTCTTCCCATATGAAGCCCATTCAGCATAATCAACCTAATCAACCAATTCAGCCTATTCAACCAAATCAGCCTATTCAGCATAATCAACCTAAAATGTCTCCATTAGTGCTCAAGCCAAAGTCCAAGACGAAACCTACCCCAGAGATCAATGTGGCCACCACTCCGTTGCGTTTCGGTGCAGTGGATGCCCAGGCATCCAGTGTGTTTGACCGACTCCATGGAACCGTGGTCACAGATACCAATGAAGACGACGGGTTTGCGGACTTCCAGCATGCCAGCAATGGAGCTAGTCAGAATAGCCATGGAGGGCTGAATAGTGCCAATTTCACTTCGTCTCAGTATGGCACACCTAGCACTGGCACGTTCTCTCCTTCCACGTCCCAAGCACAGTCCACAACACAGTATCCTCCGGGCTTCAACTCCAGCATCTTGACCCCCTCGGCGTCCAAGCCCCCAACCCCCTATGGCACCAATACCAACAGCACAAGCTCCAAAAACACCGGCACAAACCCAGATCTCTTGGACTTTTTGTAAATACATACAGCATTGAATGCAGTCATTGGGAGAAGAAGTCTCTTGAGACGACTCTGTAGCTGTCCTCTAGCACTATAGTACCCTAGCACTATAAGTTACTACTAGCTTATTTATAAAAGCCCCCTAGCAATCCTCGTCGTACCCTATCGTATCTCAGGTCTCTATCATCATAGGAACGAGGGTACATTTATGGTTGGAATCTACCAGACTCGGTGATATTACTAATGATTAGTTACTCCTAACTTACTCCTAGCTCGTTCTCTATTATTGACCTAAAGTTACACTAGAATTGATCTAGTAGTTACACTAGAATTGATCTAGTAGTTACACTAGCTTTCTAGAGGTTATTCTAGACCTTGTAGTTACTCTAGCTCGTTCTCTATTATTGACATAGTAGTTACTCTAGCTCGCTCTCTAGAGATTATTGACCCAGTAACTCCTAGCTCTCTCTCTATTATTCTAGTAACAACTCTAGAATTGCAGTATGGAGTTACTCTAGCTCGCTCCTATTATTGACCTAATAGATTTATACCTGTTCTCCAATTATGTCTCTTGTACATGTCTCACTACTTTGCTCCACGTGTAAGTCCATCTCTTCTCACAAATTGCAGCTTTTCCGTCTCGCACCGATCTACCTTCTCACTATTACTGGCCCATGTAGAATCCAATATGATATTCTAGAATACCTGCCATACATGACTTTCGCCCCAATCACTTCCTCTATTCACTTCTTTCTTCACTTCTTTCTTCACTTCTTTCTTCTACTCTCTTCACTCTTCACTCTTCACTCTCACTCTCACTCTCACTCTCACTCTCACTCTCACTCTTCACTCTCACTCTCTTCCTCGCTTTCTATCCCATTTATCCTCGCTATTACTCCTATCCACTTCCATTCTATACGACGTGGGGTGATTCGGCACACCGTCCCCCATATCACGCCTATTCCTCCTTCCATGCTCCTATTTCACTCCGTCTGTACTGGGGTCTCGGTCCACTCCGTTTCCTGCTTCACCTCACCCCATTCCAGTGGTGTGGTCTCTGTATTCACGGCCTTTGAGTCCTCGTTCCGCTCGTACCGTGTACGACGCACCCAAATCATAACCGAGAAATTTTCCTTATAAACATCATCTCCAGCTAATCAATAACATACAAGAAAGAAAGAGCGGCAAGGAAATACAGACAACATAGACTCACACACACAGTCCACACAGTCCACACAGTCCACACACCCCACTACTTCCCTTTATCCTTCTACAGTTCCACCATGGATATCGTTCTCGAGATCTGCGACTACTACTTGTTTGACCAGGCCTACGCCTCGGTGTTCCCCAAGAACGGAGCCGCCCACCAGCTCGTGGAAAAGCTTCCCTTCATGGCGCCCTCCATTCCTGCCGAGTTTGGCGCCAACGCCACCGCCGTGGCCTCTGGGCCTCTCTCTGTTATCACATCGTTTCTTGCAAGTTATCAAGACAAGTCGGAGATCTATGGCGCCCCCCATTTCTTGCCCGCCAGCGAGTACTTGGACGCGTCATTCCTCGGCCGGTCCAACCTCCTCCGTGAGCTACTTTCCCTCTTCGTGGTGACCGCCGTCTTCGGCTGGTTGTTGTACTTCATCGTGGCCTACTTGTCGTACCTCTTCGTGTTCGACCGCAAGATCTTCAACCATCCCCGGTACCTCAAGAACCAAGTCCGGTTGGAAATCGTCCAGGCCACCACGTCCATCCCCATCATGGTGTTGTTGACCACGCCCTTCTTCTTGCTCGAGCTCCACGGCTTCTCGTTCTTGTACATGGACGTCAACGAGTCCACCGGCGGCTGGAAGGCGTTGGCATGGCAAATCCCCAAGTTCATCTTCTTCACCGACTGCGGCATCTACTACATCCACCGCTTCTTGCACTGGCCCTCCGTCTACAAGCGCTTGCACAAGCCCCACCACAAGTGGATCGTGTGTACTCCGTTTGCTTCCCACGCCTTCCACCCCGTGGACGGCTGGTTCCAGTCCCTTCCCTACCACCTTTTCCCCTTGGTGTTCCCCTTGCACAAGGTGTTGTACTTGGCGTTGTTCACCTTTGTCAACTTCTGGACCGTGATGATCCACGACGGTAACTACATGTCCAACGACCCCGTGGTCAACGGCACTGCGTGCCACACCGTGCACCACCTTTACTTCAACTACAACTACGGCCAGTTCACCACGTTGTGGGACCGTCTCGGCGGTTCGTACCGCCGTCCTGACGACTCGTTGTTCGTCAAGGATGCCAAGAAGGAGGACGACCAGAAGGTGTGGAACGAGCAGGTGCTGCAGATGGAGGTCATCAGAGGCGAGTTGGAGGGCGACAAGGACGACAGAGTCTACATCCAGTAGGCCCAGGAATCTTGCTCTTTGCTTTGCTGAGAAGACACTCTGAAGCCTGAAGTCAGTCTGATAGATTGAAGCTCTGCAGTCAGTCTGATAGGCTGAGGAATTGAAATCAATCTGACTATTGCTGAAACATATTACCATTAATGCTGTGGTCACGTTGAATGCATGAAGCCTGATTCACTATGAATGCATGAATGCTGCTCCGCTATGAAGTCTGATTCACTATGACTACCAACACTAGTCTTCTGCTTCTCCATGAATTCTAATCCTTATATTTCTAGTCCTCGTCCACCAGATTGCGCTTTGGCACTTTCACACTCAACTTTTCACATTTTTCACACTTCATTTTCACGCGACGGATATTGCCATGGCCTGATCCAGATCGATAAGATAACCCCAACTCTAGCTGTGGCTATCCCAGCCCTCCTCCTTCACTTCCACCTTCAATACTCTAGAAATCCATACTTGTTCCGCCAGGTGCACCGACTCTGGCCCTTGTACAGCCTCCATACTTTAATACCATCATATGTCTCCAGATTGACCTTTGATTACACTGCAATGTAATTGGCTAAACTCAGCTTGACAGAACTCGCTACACAGGCTATGTGGACAACCCTATACCACTTTCGCCTAAAACGGGCGGAATTTGGGCGATTGTGCAGGCTACTAATCTTGTCTCTAGTGCTAATCGTCCCAATTGGGCCGCATTCTAAGTTATTGTTGCCTGGTCTACGCATCTGGGGTTATCAATAACGGCACAGTAGGGGATTTTAGTAGATTAGATTCGAATATTGATCAACCCAATCAGTCCAATCGATTTAATCAGTATCAACATCTCCAAAGTCTCAAAACTGGGGCAACGGATGCACCCGAAGGCGTTTTCCGGTGTTATCATGGCACTGACATTTTCCGTCTGCACGCTCATTATTATCTATCTTATCAAGCTATCAGGCCCACCTTCTGGAAAGCCAAGAGAGCTTGCACCAAGGAAGGGACATGTGGATAGATTGCACCAAGGAAAGGACATGTGGATAGATTGCCGTTCGCAGCCAATAGGGTCCATGTATGTATCTGCCTCCGTTCGTCCCTAGCGTGTGAATTGACGAAAGAGAAAGCAATCAGAAAATAGCCAGGATAGATAGATACATAGAGCTACTAGGAGGATAGAATATAGAGTATTAGGAGGATAGAATATAGAGCCATTAGGAGGATAGACCAGATACATAGGAATTTACGATGAAGGTCCACAATGACAGAAGATCTGACTAGTTGACAATAGAGACTATTCATTTATCCATATCTTATCCGAGGTGTCCAATCTTCGCACTCTATACCTATGCACTGTATTAATTCACTCCATTTACGCTCTCACTCCATTTACTCTCTTACTCCATTTACTCTCTTACTCCATTTACTCTCTTCACTGTACCTTCTGCCAAGACTAGTCACGTCTTGACCCTGTCTAAGTCCACGTCTCTTCCTCTCACCAACCTGATTGGCTACCTGTCCTCCACCTTATCTTCTTCATAACCATTCGCACTTCGCTTATCTTCTTATCAGTGGACATTCTATCACGTTTCAAGTGGCTGCAGACTGGACACTCTGGAGCTGGGCCCCAAACGCCTTGGACCTCGAATCCAAGGGCCGCTTTCGGCCCTTTCCTCGAGATGAGCCAGAACGTCCCTGTGCTGCAGATAACAGGTGTACCCAGATGGGGAGATGCTGCTGCATCTGATCGAGGCTGCAATCATTACTTTACACGATCTGGACAAACATAAATAGGCGCCATGTCCCCCTTGTCTTCTTCTTCTTCTTCCTAATCTTCACCATAGACCATAGCACCATGTCCTCACAGGAATTGCACATCCCCTTGCCTCAATCGGCAGGCTACGCCGTGGTGGTCGGCCTCGGTGCCGTGTTTGCCTTGGGCATGATGCTCACCACCTTCATGTTGAGAAGATACAACAAAGAGATCATCACAGCCGAAGAGTTTGCCACTGCCGGTAGATCCGTCAAGACTGGCTTGATCAGTGCCGCAGTGGTGTCGTCCTGGACCTGGGCCGGTACGTATACTACAATGCTCCTTCCCTTCTTTCTTGTCCCGTCTTACTAACTTGCAGCCACTTTGCTCACTTCCACTACCCAGGTCTACAACAACGGTGTTGCTGGCGCCTACTACTACGCCGGCGGTGCCACCTGTCAGATCATCCTCTTTGCCTGCTTGGCCATCAAGGGCAAGCAACGGGCGCCTGCCGCCCACTCGTACCTCGAGATTGTCAAGGCCCGTTACGGTAAACAGGCCCACTCGGTGCTTGTGTTCTGGGGTTTCGCCACCAATGTTCTTGTTACTGCCATGCTTTTGAGCGGCGGCCTGGCCGTGCTCCACGACTTGACTGGAATGAACGTGGTGGCCGCGTGTCTCCTCTTGCCTCTTGGTGTCGTGGTCTACACGCTCTTTGGCGGCATCAAGGCCACCTTCTTGACCGACTACGCCCACACCGTGGCCATTGTGGTGATCATCCTCGTGTTTGCCTTCAACGCGTTCGCCGTGTCGGACCGCTTGGGCTCTCCTGGCGTCGTATGGGACATCATCACCGAATTGGCTTTCACCAAGCCCAGAGAAGGCAATGCCGGTGGCTCCTACTTGACCATGCACTCGCGTTCTGGTGGTATCTTCTTTGTCATCAACCTCGTTGGTAACTTCGGAACCGTGTTCTTGGACAACGGCTACTTCAACAAGGCGTTTGCTGCTGACCCAGCTGCTGCCATGCCCGGCTACGTGTTGGGCGGCTTGGCCTGGTTCGCCATCCCAATGTTCACCGCCACCACCTTGGGCTTGACCGCCTTGGCCCTCGAAGACACCGCTTTCTGGCCCACCTACCCCAATAAGATGTCGGCCTACGAAGTCAGCGCCGGCTTGGTGTTGCCCAATGCTGCCACTGCGTTGCTCGGAAAGAGCGGTGCTGTGTGTTCGTTGATCTTGGTGTTCATGGCCGTGACTTCCGCCATGTCTGCTGAGCTCATTGCCGTGTCCACCATTTTCTCCTACGACATCTTCCGCACCTACGTCGACCCCAAGGTCAGCGGCCGCAAGTTGATGTGGATGTCCCATGGTGCCGTCATTGTGTTTGCCTACGTCATGGCCGGCTTTGCCATCGGTCTCTACTACGCTGGAATCTCCATGGGCTACTTGTACGAGCTTATGGGCATTATTATTGGCGGCGCTGTGTTGCCCTCGGCCTTGACTTTATTGTCCAGCAGACAGAACGTCCAGGCTGTCACCTACACTCCCCCCATCGCCACCGGATTGGCCATCATGTCGTGGTTGGTGTGCACCAAGAAGAAGTTTGGCACCATCACCATTGCCACCACCTTCGAGGATGACGCCATGTTGACGGGTAATATTGTCGCCTTGTTGTCGCCCTTGGTGATCGTGCCAATTTTGACCTTTGCCTTCAAGCCACAGAACTTCGACTGGGAGCTTTTGAAGACTCGTATCACCCTCGTTGACGAGGATGAGGAGCTTGCCGAGGCAACCGGTGCTTCTGAATTCGGATTCCACCACGATGAGGAAGAAGCCAACGGCGACGACAAGATCCACCCCATCAAGTCGCAGATCTCCATGGTGGCCAGTGAATTGGCCGACATGCAGAAGGGCAAGATTGAACAGGATACGGAATTGTTGGCGAAGAACTTCAAGATTGCTGTTGCCATTTGTGCCACGCTCACCCTCTGTCTTATTATTCTCTGGCCCATGCCCATGTACGGTACGTCGTACATTTTCCTGAAGAAATTTTTCACTGGATGGATCGTGGTGCTATTTATTTGGATTTTCTTCACCGGCTTCATGGTGGTGCTCTACCCAATCTGGGAAGGCAAGGAAGCATTGAGAGACACTGCCAGAGGAGTGTATTGGGACTTGACGGGACAATCGCATAAGCTCAGAGAGTGGCAGAACTCCCATCCCGAAAGAATGCACGCTGTGAGATCCCAGGTGGGTGCACAGCTCTTGGCCAGATCCCAGGTCGATGCCCAGGTCATCGAAGGCAAGACATTGCTCGATGGATACACCTCTCCTGCTGGAGACGAATCTAGAGACCTTGAAAAAGAGGAGAAATAGAACTATTTAATAATTATTGCTAATTGGAAACTGTAGAAGAAAGAAGGAAAAGTATTGTTGAGTAGATTGAAAGAAAATGATAATTAAGGAAAACAAAAATTAACCTTGTGATGACGACAAAAGATATTTAAGAGATCTATGTGTGAATAAGATGGAGACGAACCTTGGAATCTATGATTTCGAACGAGCTTGTATTTTAAGTATTCGGACCTAGTAGGGGTTCGAAAGGATTTTCACATTTGCGAGCTTAATTATAGATCCAAATTAACTAGGTTGACAGGGTTCAACTTGACACAAACAGAAATGGTAAGTCTAAGCACAGAGTAGTATGGACACAGTGGACTGTAACACAAACGCAAGTGTGAGTCAATAATAGAGGATCATCTTCAATCCAAGGAATAATGATAATGTTCCATGAACAAATCACCGATTACCTGAGGAAGCTTCACCATCACAAGTGATCTAATCATCGATCTGACGAAGTATCATCATCACAAGTGTACTAATGACATCAGATGAACAAATCAAATACCGTAGGAACCACCAGACACCTGTTAGCCTAAGCAGACACCAGTTAACCTAATCAGACACAGATAATCTAATCAGACACCAGATAATCTAATCACATTCCATTAATCACAACCATCAATACCATTTAATCTAATCACAGATGATCTCTCCTCCATTTCTATTGACGTCAACTGTCTCACTCACTCTACTCTATAATTCCGTTCTTATTTTGCAGCCATTGGCATCCAGGGCTCTGGCCACTCTATCTGCACCAATAGCACTGCCGCATTTGGGAATGTGCCGTTTGAGACCGTTTGCACCACGAGTGCATTTCCGTTCTGCAGGCCGATAAGATAAGCCTGCTTCCGTAGCGGGAAGCCCACCCGGGCGGCCCTGTGCTATCGGGACAGATCTATCTCGGGCCAATGAGGAGACGCAGGGGTGACAGCAGGGCTGCAGGGCGATTACGGGTCACGTGCGTAGTCACGTGCCGCAGCACCTATCCGACGAATAACAGTGCCTATCTCGGCGTGCCTGACTCGGGCCGCATCGGGGCCCCACTATCGCGCCTCGGACTTGACCGCACCATGGCCTCGTCCGGTTTCCTCCGGCACTTGTCGCCTGGTCCTGCTCCTACCACAGTGTGGGTCTTCTTTGTACCGTGTCGTGAAGTCGTAGTGTGCAATTGACGCCGGGGGTCCCCGCCGGGCCGTCCTGATTAGGCCATTTCACCAGATCATCTATGGCATTGGAAGGTAAATACCGCGCCCCACCTTCCAGTATATAACCCAGGCAGTTCCATTCTGAAGAGAAGAGACAAGCACGAAGAAGACTTCTACAAAACGAACTAATCCAAAAGACTTGATCGTACTAGTGATTGCAAACAGATTGAGACACCATTCATTAGATCAGATCATCGCATCTCATCGCATCTCATCCACCACTATATACTCATCTATTCTCACTACTGGTACTGATAACTGCCCTATACATAGGACTGTTCTCACCCACTCATATAATTGATCCATCAGACCGTGATATCAGAACTTCTCCACATCAGACCGTGATATCAGATATCCTCTACTCATTAGACTGCGATATCTCATCAGATATCCTCTACTCATTAGACTGCGATATCTCATCGGATCCTTCACATCGGATATCTTTTCATAGTATCTTCTTTCCGTCTGACTTCATAGTCGCATCCATTGCATTATTCCCACATCACCATGTCTTCTTCCACTGGATGGACGGTTGCCGACTGGAAACACTTCCACTTCGAGGCGTCCCCAAACGAGTCGTTTGACCGTCTTGCCACCCTCCTTGCCTCCCAGACCGTCGCGCCTCAGGACCCAGCGTGGATCTCGCTTGCCTCCCTCGACAACCTCAAGCACCAATGGCAGTACCTCCAGTCCAAGGCCGACAAGCGCCTGCTTCCTCTCTACGGAGTGCCGGTGGCCATCAAGGACAACATCGACGTCATGGGCTTCGACACCACCGCGGCGTGTCCCTCGTTTGCCTACCGGCCCCAGCAGGACGCCACCACGGTGCGGCTCTTGCGAAACGCCGGTGCCATCGTCATTGGCAAGACCAACTTGGACCAGTTTGCCACCGGCTTGGTGGGCACGCGCTCGCCCTACGGCATCACCCCCAACACCTTTGACGCCAACTACGTGAGTGGCGGCTCGTCGGCCGGCTCGGCGTCGGTGGTGGCAAGGGGCATAGTGCCCCTTGCCTTGGGAACCGACACCGCTGGCTCTGGCCGTGTTCCTGCCGCCCTCAACAACTTGATCGGCCTCAAGCCCACCAAGGGCGTGTTCTCGTGCAGCGGCGTGGTCCCTGCGTGCAAGTCGTTGGACTGCGTGTCGATCTTCTCGCTCAACGTCCAGGACGCTCTGGAAGCCTTCAAGATCTTGGCCAAGGACGACGCCGACAACGACGAGTATTCGCGGGCCATGCCCGCGAACCCGCTCTTGCGGTTTCCCAAGAGCCCCCGGGTGGGTGTGCCCACCAACTTGTTGTGGTACGGCGAGGAGGAGAACCCCAAGTTGTTCCAGCAGGCGGTGGATGCGTTGCGCGACGACGTGGGCGCCCAGTTGGCGCCCATCAACATCGAGCCGTTGCTCGAGCTTGCCAAGTGCCTCTACGAAGGACCGTGGGTGGCCGAGCGTTATGCGGCAACAAAAGAGTTTCTCGCGACCAACCCTCCACCACAGTCGCTCGACCCCACGGTGCACGCCATCATCACAGGCGGCGAAAAGCACACCGCGGTGGACGCGTACCAGTACGAGTACAAGAGGCGCGGCATCATGCAGAAGGTCACCAAATTGCTCGAGCACGTCGATGTGGTGGTGGTCCCCACCGCGCCCTTGACTCCCACCATAACGCAGGTCCAGAACGACCCCGTCACCATCAACTCCCAGCAGGGCACCTACACCAACTTTGTCAACTTGGCCGACATGTCGGCGTTGGCCATCCCCGCAGGCCTCCGGCCTGACGGCGTGCCCTTTGGCATCACCTTGTTGTCCCACAAGTTCAACGACTACGCCCTCTTGGAGCTTGCCTCCCGCTTCATCACGGCATCGGCCAAAAAGACCCCCCGTTTCTACGGCTGCTTGAAGGACACGGTGGTCCCCACGTTGGGCGACATTCCCAACGACCCTTTGCCCAGCCCCGACCATCTGATCAAGTTGGCCGTGGTAGGTGCCCACCTCGCCGGCTTCCAGCTCCACTGGCAATTGGAAAAGGTCAATGCGTCCTTCATCGAAGACACCCACACCTCGGACAACTATCGACTCTACGCCTTGCCCAAAACAGGCCCCGTGGCCAAACCCGGCTTGCGAAGAGTCCAGAAAGACGGTGCTGCCATCGCCGTCCAGGTCTACTCTGTCCCAGTGGAGAACTTTGGCCAGTTCATCAGCATGGTCCCCGAACCACTCGGGATCGGATCTGTCGAATTGAAATCAGGCCAATGGATCAAGTCCTTCATTTGTGAAGAAATCGGCTACAACGCCCCAGGAACCACCGACATCACCTCTTTTGGCGGTTGGGCAAACTACCAGAACCACTTGAGCGACCAGGCCAAGCGCGTCAAGAAGCCCTTCAATTCCGTGTTGGTGGCCAACAGAGGCGAAATCGCCGTCAGAATCATCAAGACCTTGAAGAAGCTCGGAATCAAGTCCATTGCCATCTACTCCGACCCCGACAAGTACGCCAAGCACGTGTTGATGGCCGACGTGGCCATGCCTTTGCATGGCACTTCTGCAGCTGAAACGTACATTTCCATCGACAAGGTGGTCAAAGCAGCCAAGGACTCCGGTGCCGAAGCCATCATCCCGGGATATGGCTTCTTGTCTGAAAATGCCGACTTTTCGGACCGCTGTGGCAAGGAAGGCATTGTATTCGTGGGACCCTCGGGTGATGCCATCAGATTGTTGGGATTGAAGCATTCTGCCAGAGAAATCGCAGAAAAGGCCGGGGTACCTTTGGTTCCTGGCTCTGGCTTGGTTCTGACGGCAAAAGAAGCCCGTGAAATTGCTGCGAAATTGCAATATCCTGTCATGGTCAAGTCTACCGCTGGAGGTGGAGGAATCGGCTTGCAAAAGGTCGATTCCGAAGCTGACATTGAGCGCGTGTTCCAGACTGTCCAGCACCAGGGTAAGTCTTATTTCGGAGACTCTGGTGTGTTCTTAGAGAGATTTGTGGAAAATGCCAGACACGTGGAAATTCAGATGTTTGGTGATGGTTACGGAAAGGCCATTTCCTTGGGCGAAAGAGATTGCTCGTTGCAACGTCGTAACCAGAAGGTTATTGAAGAAACGCCTGCTCCAAACTTGCCTGAAGCAACCCGAGCCAGAATGAGAAAGGCTGCAGAAAATTTGGCTGCAACCATGAACTATAAGTGTGCTGGAACTGTTGAATTCATCTACGATGAGCGCAGAGACGAGTTCTACTTCTTGGAAGTTAATGCAAGATTGCAAGTGGAACACCCAATTACCGAAATGGTCACTGGCTTGGACTTGGTCGAATGGATGTTGTTTATCGCAGCTGATATGCCACCTGATTTCAGTCAAGAAATCAAGGTCACGGGTGCTTCCATGGAAGCCAGATTGTATGCTGAAAACCCAGTTAAGGACTTCATGCCTTCTCCTGGCCAATTGACCGAAGTCAAGTTCCCCGAATGGGCCAGAATTGATGGTTGGGTCGAAAAAGGTACGGTTGTTTCTGCTGAGTACGATCCAACATTGGCCAAAATCATTGTTCATGGAAAGGATCGAGATGATGCTTTGAAGAAATTGCGTCAAGCTTTGGATGAAACCGTTGTCTTTGGCTGTATCACCAACATTGACTACTTGAGATCTATTGCCAAGTCCTCTATGTTCGGCACTGCTCAGATGCACACCAAAGTTTTGGATACTTACAATTACAGTGCCAATGCCTTTGAAATTATCCATCCAGGTGCGAACACAACAGTTCAAGACTACCCGGGTAGAAAAGGATACTGGCACATTGGTGTTCCACCTTCGGGATGCATGGATGAATACTCTTTCAGAATTGCCAATAGAATTGTTGGAAACCACAAGACGAGTCCAGGAATTGAAATTACCTTGAATGGACCTAAGATTTTGTTCCATCATGACTCTATCATCAGTGTTACTGGTGGTAAGGTTGATGTTGATATTAATGGCTTCCCCGTTGCCCAATGGGCCCCTATCATCATTAAGAAGGGCGACAAATTGTCCATTGGTAAATTGCAGCATGGTTGCAGAGCTTATTTGGCCATTAGAGGTGGAATTGACGTCACTGAATACTTAGGCTCGAGATCCACCTTTGCCTTGGGTAATTTGGGAGGATACAACGGAAGAGCATTGAAGTTTGGTGATGTCTTGTTCTTAGCTCAACCTGAAATTTCAAGCTGCACTTTACCATCTTGTGTTAGCGAACCAACCAACATTCCAAAGTCATTGATTCCTTCGTATAATAACAAGGTTTGGAAGGTTGGTGTGACTTGTGGTCCACATGGTTCTCCTGATTTCTTCAAGGAAGAATATGTCAAAACTTTCTTCAATGAAACTTGGAAAGTCCACTACAATTCCAACAGATTTGGTGTTAGATTGATTGGTCCAAAGCCTCAATGGGCTAGATCCGATGGTGGTGAAGCTGGATTACACCCTTCGAACACACACGATTACGTTTATTCTTTGGGTGCTATCAATTTCACTGGTGACGAACTAGTAATTTTGACTTGTGATGGACCATCATTAGGTGGTTTCGTCTGTCAAGCAGTTGTCGCAGAAGCAGAAATGTGGAAGATTGGACAAGTTAGACCTGGAGAGCAAATCCAGTTTGTTCCTTTATCGTTCACCACTGCCAAATTATTGAAGACTGAGCAAGATAAGATTATAGAGGACCTTTCCGGAGACTTGCCATCTTTTGAAGGTAAAGAGATTGCACCAGAAAACCCAGTCTTGGATGTCTTCAAGGTTAGCTCCAACGCTCCAAAGGTTACTTACCGTCAAGCGGGTGACAGATACATCTTGGTTGAATATGGAAACAACGAGTTGGACTTGAATTTGTCTTACAGAATTCAGAAGCTTATTGACATGGTCAAGGAGCACAAGACTACCGGAATTGTTGAAATGTCGCAAGGTGTAAGATCAGTTTTGATTGAGTTCAACGCTGACGTCACTCAATCTGATTTGTTGAGTACCTTGATTTCGTACGAGAAGGAATTGGTTTTCATTAACAAATGGGAAGTCAAATCTAGAATCATCAAGTTACCTATGGCATTTGAGGACAAGAAAACTTTGGATGCGGTCACCAGATACCAAGAAACGATCAGAAGTGAAGCTCCTTGGTTGCCAAACAATGTTGATTTCATTGCAAATGTTAATGGACTTCACAGAAATGATGTCAAAGACATGATTTACACTGCCAGATACTTAGTTTTGGGTTTGGGTGATGTTTTCTTGGGAGCTCCATGTGCCGTTCCTTTGGATCCAAGACATAGATTGTTAGGTACCAAGTATAACCCTTCCAGAACGTACACTCCAAATGGTACTGTGGGAATTGGTGGTAATTACATGTGTATTTACACCATGGAATCACCTGGTGGATATCAATTGGTTGGTAGAACTGTTCCAATTTGGGATAAGCTAACCTTGGCTGCACACTCTGGCGACAAGCCATGGTTGTTGTCACCATTTGATCAGATTGAGTTCTATCCTGTTTCTGAAGAAGAGGTTGACAAGTACACCGAGGAAATGAACGCTGGTAAGTACAAGGTTGACATCGTGGACACTGTATTCAACCACACCGAATACTTGGAGTGGATCCAAGAGAACTCTGATTCCATTGAGGAGTTCCAAAAGAACCAAAATGGCGAAAAGTTGGAGGAATTCAACCGGTTGATCCAAATCTCCAACAGCGAGTTGGAGAAGAGTGAAAAGAAGATTACCGAGGATGAGACCTTTGATGACAATGCAGAATTAGTCTACTGTGAATTTTCGGGTAGATTCTGGAAGACTTTGGTCATGGTTGGCGATACCGTCAAGGCAGGCCAGGGTCTCGTGGTCATTGAGGCCATGAAGACTGAAATGATTGTGCCTGCCACTGCATCGGGTAAGGTGGTCAAGATCTACCATAAGAATGGAGATATGGTTGACGCCGGAGACTTGGTGGTGGTTTTGGCCAAGTAGTGTAAAAGTATTAAAATATATGCATATCGAAATCGTGTAGCCGAAGAATATTCCATCACTGCCTCGGATACGACAGAAGTGAAAAATATCTGGCACCGTTGGAAAATAGCTACACAGTGGTGAAAAATTAGAGTGATGAAAATGGATTTGGAGTGATGAAAAATAGACAAATAGTGGTGAAAAATTAGCTCAGAGCGGTGAAAAATTGACAATGCGTAGCATATTATGATAACAATAGCATGCCGACACTCCAAAGTGTTTCAACAGTGCTGAAATCAAGAATATTCAGTGAAAAATCGAATATTGAGTCTGCTTCTCCCAACTTCTCAGAATTAGACTACACGGTACACATCGGGAATTGACGGCATATGACCAGGACCATCTTGCCAAGTACGATTTGCCACCGAGACGTCTACCGGTTTCTGTGCATGGCTCAGCTAAATATACTCTTTGTCACATTCTGCGGCAGATGGTGCCAAAATATAAGCATATATGGAGGACCGGTATCTCGGTCAATTTTGACTCTTTTCCCCCCTAAAAAAGAGCAATGGCACCCAAGAAACCAGCACAACAAGCTCCAAACACTTTCACTGCAATTGGACTCCCCGTCACCCTCCAATTGCCTTCCTCTCTTTCCATTTGCACCCATTGGGTCCGGTGCCCCCAACCCCTTCCGCCACACCGTCCTGCACCATCTACTTGCAGAAACCTGCCGCACAGTACAAGGCCTCAATGACTCACGACCACTGCCCCTCTTCAACCAACTCCGTCTTCTGCCGTGTCCAATGACTCAGACACCCCACGACCTCGTTTCCACCAATCAGCATCGTTTCCGTCCTGACTGGACCTTTTTTCCTCCTTCTAGACCACTCGTCTCGCTGTTTCTTTCTCTGTACCTGCAGAAACCCCTCATCTCTTATCACTATGTATAGAAGCCATTTGCCGCAGTAGCTGTTTTCACTTTCTACAATTATACACCACTTTCTTCCTGTCATGTGGAACTCTTCTCTACCGAGAGACTCTCGGTGCACCTTTGGCGGTGCCATTGGCCACCCCTTGTACAACAACACCCAGAACGCCATCAACCCCTGCTTCATCTCCGTCTTGCAACTAGGCGCCAACTCCGTGATAGCAGCCATTGCGCTCTACCAGTTATACCAACAGACCTTCCACAACCACTACGGTCCCCACCGCATCCGCTACTCATTTGGCTCGGCTTTCCGTCTCCGCAGCGTGGGCGCTTTGCAGCTCGCCAAGCTCAACTCCGTGTTCCTCCAGATCCTCCTATATTTGGTGGTGGTGAGCTTCGCCCACCCCCCTGGCGTGTCTGCCTGCAATGTTTGGACCACGCTCTTGGTGACGGCTGCAATCATCTTGCCTTCCCTGGCCTACGAGCCCAAGCGCTCCCCCGTGCCCTTGGCGTCCACCCTCCTCTTCTGGACCTTTAACGCCGTGTTCTCCGTCACCATTGCCCTCCAGGACACCTTCTCCGCCCGCAAAGTGTGGGTCCCCGTTGACGGGCTGCAATCTGCCCAATCCACTGTCCACACTTCTGAATTGGTCTTGGCCCTCAACAGCATCGTGCTCTTGGTTCTCCACGCCCGCTACTACCGTCCCTCGGTAGAGCTCGCGGAGTACTGGGACCTCAACGGCTGGCAAACCGCCGCCGTGTTTGACATCTACTCGGCCGTCAGCTTGGAATGGCTCCGCAGCTACATCTCATTTGCCTACCACAACGAACAGGTCCAGCTCAAGGACATTCCGCCCGTCCACGTCGACCTCAACAGTGAAGTGTCGCTCACCAAGTTGAACCACCAGTGGGACGCCGCAGTCGCAAACAGTATAAAAAAGCGGGATTGTCATCTCCAAACCGTGGCCCACCCCACGGCCAAGGACCGCGAATTGCCCCGGTTCTCGTTGTTCTGGATCTTGTTCAAAATCTTCTGGACCGATGCCGTGTTGATCTTCTCCGTCGACGTGCTTGAGTTGTTCAGTACCTTGGCCCGGACCTATCTCTTAAAATACTTTATCCAATTCTTCAACGATGCGGCAACTTCGTCTTCCGACACCCCTGTCATTGTGGGCTTTGCAATTGCAACATTGATGTTCTTATCTTCATTGAGCAGTTTCATCTGCTTCAACGTGTGGCGTTTGAAGCTCATCAGCATCAAGGCTAGACTCCGCACCAGTTTGTACACCAAGGTGTACCAGAAGGCCATTCGGTTGTCTCCTGAGTCCAGAAGACAGAAGACCAGTGGAGATATTATTTCCAACCTTTCTGTGGACGTGCAGACAATTGGCAACTCGTTCGAGACTCTCAGTGACTTGATCACTATGCCCATCAGATTGGTTTTCACCTTAGTTTCCTTATACAAGATGTTAGGAAACTCCACTATTGCTGGTCTCATTGCAGCCATAATTTTGATTCCTTTGAGTAGTATCATCAGCAATGCCATTTCTGACATATACACCAAACTCATGAAGGTCAAGGATGCCAGAACCAGATTGACTTCGGAAATCTTGACGTCCATCAAGTCCATCAAGTTGTTTGCTTGGGAAAAACCCATGTTGGAGAGACTTTCTGCCATCAGAAACGATAAGGAATTGAGATTGGCTCGGAAAATCGGTATCTACAACTCTTTATCCACTTTTACCTGGATGTTGGTTCCTTTCACCATGGCTACTGCTTGCTTGATTTCATACGTTCACTGGGGCAGTGTTCCTTTGACCCCCGCCATCTTTTTCCCTGCTGCCACCTTGTTCGAGTTGATTACTGAACCTATCTTGCTTATTCCTAATATGTACGCTGATGCTATTGAAACTAATGTTTCCTTGAAGCGTATCAGAAAATTATTCTTGATGGAAGAACTCGAGACAGACATAGTGAAGAGAACTCACGACACCTTGAAAGTCGGTGATGTTGCCATCGAAGCCAAGAATGCTACATTCTTGTGGAAAGAACAGGATGTGATTGTTCCCAATGATGAAGAAGAAGCATTGGAGAATACGAAAGATGGTTCCAACCTCGCACTTGAAAATATCAACATTACTGCAAGAAAGGGCCAATTGACCTGTATTGTTGGACGTGTTGGTAGTGGAAAGAGTACACTTCTCAAATCTTTCTTGGGAGAAGTTGTTCTCAAAAAAGGTCCAAATTCTCTGGTTCTGGTTAATGGTCACATTGCTTACTGTGATCAGAATCCATGGTTAGCAAATGCGTCTGTTAGAGACAATATCTTGTTTGGATGCAAGTATGACCCTATTTTCTATCAGAAAACAATCCAAGCCTGTCAATTACTTCCAGACCTCGAAGTTCTTCCAGATGGTGAGAAGACAGTTGTTGGAGAAAAAGGAATTTCATTATCTGGTGGACAGAAAGCCAGAGTTTCTTTGGCCAGAGCTGTTTATTCTAGAGCTGACGTTATTCTTTTAGATGATGTTTTATCTGCTGTTGACAGTCATGTTGGAAAGAAAATCATCAAAAATGTACTTGGAGCACAAGGAATTTTGGCTTCAAAGACAATTGTTTTGGCTACAAATGCAGTCAATGTTTTGTCACACTCAAGTATGATCTATTTTTTGCAAAAGGGAAAAATAGTGGAGAGTGGAGCATATGAAGACGTTATTCAAAGAGACTCTGAATTAGCCAATGTCATTAAAGAGTTTGGACAAAAAGAAGCTGACAAAGAGGAAGGAGCTGAGGATCCTAAGGATGAAGTTGATGACGAGGATTCTGTCTCTATTTCTTCAAATGAGGTAGCTCAATACAACCCAGAGGCTGTTTATCATGATGAGGTGGTGGAACAAGAACTCCCATTAGAGCAAACTAGATCGAAAACCACTTTGCGCAGAGCCAGTTTTGTTTCTTACAACCATGATTATGCCGATGACGAAGAAGCTGATGACAAACCAAAAAGAACTGGACCTACTGTGGAGACACGTGCTGTGGGAGGAATCAAGAAGGACGTTTTTCTTGAATTTTTCAGAGCATGCAAATCTCATTATGTACTTTGTTATGTTGCCTGTTTCTCTGCCTACACTGGTGCTGAATTGTTGTCGCAATACGTTTGCAAAATCTGGTCTGAAAAGAATTTGGAGGCAGACTACAATGTTGACCCCAAATTTTACTTGGCAATTTACATTATCTTAGGATTATCTGGTTGTTTTGCAACTTTGTTGGGTTACTACATCATTTGGTATCACTGCGTGATTAGTGGATCAATGTATTTCCATGACACAATGGCTATGAAGGTCCTCCGTTCTCCTATGTCCTTTTTTGAAACTACTCCAGTTGGAAGAATTATCAATAGATTTTCTGATGATATGAATTCTATCGACGAGAGAATCATTTGGGCCTTTATCGCAGTTGTTGACTTCTCATTGAGTACTCTTAGTACCGTTTTAGTAATTGTTTTCAACTTACCTATAATGATTGTGGTTATTGTTGCGTTGGGATACCTCTATAACGAAGTTAGAAAGTACTTTATTGCTTCCCAGAGAGAATTGAAGAGAATTGAGGGTACCCTCAAGAGTCCAGTTTTTGCACTTCTTCAAGAATCATTAAGTGGTATCACCACAATTCGTGCTTACGATCAAGTTGGTAGATTTATTTTCAAAAACCAAAAGGATGTTAACACGTTAGTTCGTGTTTTCTACGTCAATGTGTGCTGTGGCCGTTGGTTATCGATGAGGTTACAAGTCATTTCTTCGATTATTACCTTCTTGGCTTCCTTGCTTGTTTTAGCAAGCATTGGTACTTCAAGACAATTTAGTCCAGGTTTGGTCGGTTTCCTCATGATCAATGCCCTCAACATTGCCAACTACATGAACACTCTTATCAGATACTGGGCTCAAGTGGATAACGAAAGTATTTCTGTCGAAAGAATCGTGGAATACTGTCACTTGAAACCAGAAGCTGAGCCTATTGTGGAAGACAACAGACCTGCCAAGAACTGGCCAGGTACAGGTGCCATCAAATTTAAAGACTATTCTGTTAAATATAGACCTGAGTTGGACCCAGTGCTCAAGAACGTGTCTGTTGACATAAAACCTGGAGAAAAGATCGGCATTGTTGGAAGAACAGGTGCTGGTAAGTCGACCCTTTCCTTGGCTTTATTCAGAATTATTGAAGCTACAAGCGGTAATATCGAAATCGACAATGTTGACACCAGCAAGATTGGTCTTTACGACTTGAGACATAATCTCAACATCATTCCTCAAGATTCACACGCCATTGAGGGTTCAGTGAGAGAGAACTTGGATCCTTTCGGACAGTACTCTGACGAGCAATTGTGGAGAGTATTGGAATTGGCTAATTTGAAAGAACATGTGGAAACCATGAAGAATAAGAAGGGGCCAGACATTGAAGATGCTGACGATGAGGATGAAGAAGAGAACAACGACGGTGAATCGCAACCAAAGGCAAATGCAGAAGACGATGCCGAACCAGCTGAAGCAGAAGATGACACCACGGAGTGGGTCCATGGTCTTTCGGCACATGTGTACGAAGGCGGTTCCAACTTATCTGCTGGCCAGAAGCAGTTACTTTCACTTGCGAGATCTTTGTTGAACCCATCCCAGGTGTTGGTCTTAGACGAAGCTACAGCTGCAGTTGATGCACAAACCGATAAGATCATCCAGAAAACTATCCGGTCCGAATTTGGAAACAAGACCATTTTGACCATTGCCCATAGATTGGACACTGTGTTGGATAGTGACCGTATTTTGGTTTTGCATCAAGGAGAGGTCAAGGAATTTGACACTCCGAAAACACTCCTTTCAAACAAGGACACCATCTTCTATTCGCTTTGCGAACAGGGCGGATATCTCACGGATTTGGACGTGAACGCCTTGAATTGATCTACTAATACATGTTTAGATCGATTCTTAAAATAAAATGAAATTATATACTATAATATAAGAATATGACATTTGTGATAAATATTTGTAGTGTAAATGAATTTACAGAATAGGATAGTTCTGATACTAATGTTCAGTAGTGTACATGCCCGTTTCCTAGAGCCAAGTACTGGATGCAACTTTTCAATTCCGCTTACTCAGCTTGATCAAATGCTGACTCATCCTCACTTTATCTTGCGAATCTTTATAGACGTGTATTATCATCAACATGACTTCTTCAGTGAGTGCTTTGCAGCCAGAACTCTGGACTAGTTCGTCCAATGAGGTTTTCAAGATCTTCATCACCGATGGAACAGGTGCAGTGAATTTTTCACCCGAATTCACCTACCCAATTTTCGGAGAGGCCGAGACCATCTATGGCTACAAGGACTTGGTCATCTTCTTGTGCTTTGACCACTACACATTCTACCCGTTTTTGAACTTGAAATACAGTGAAAAATTGGACGATCCGGAAATTGGAGACTTGAAGTCCAAGATCACTGAATTCTTGCCTGCCAGCACCATTTTTAAGGACGAAGAAAAGTGGGTCGATGCCATTGCAGAAGAAAAGAAGACATACGCGATTCCAGGTGAATCTGTGCACAGTTTCAGCAAGAATTCCGAGGAGTTCACCATAGTGAAGTTGAATTTGGCCGAAGCGTCGGGACTCGAGCTCCACCAACGTCTTCAAATCCTCGTGCTTCTCTTCATCGAAGCTGGTTCCTACATCGACGCCTCCGACAAGCTCTGGGACGTGTACGTGCTATACAAGAAAACAGGCAAAGAATCCACCATCATTGGGTTCACCACAGTCTACAATTACTGGAGATACGCAGGTGCCGACAAGTTCGATGCCGATGAGCAGCAGGTCCGCAAGAAGATCTCGCAATTTATCATCATGCCTCCATACCAAGGCAAGGGATTGGGAGGCGAATTCTACAAGAACTTGTGGCAGATGTGGTCGCAGGACTCCGTGGTGACGGAGGTGGTTGTGGAAGACCCCAACGAGAGCTTTGATGACATGAGAGACCGTGTCGACTTGCAATTGTTGAATGCTGCTGTGGACATCGATTCCATCTCGGTGAAGACGGCAACGCCCGAATGGCTTTTGAAAACACGCACTGAGCTCAAGTTGGAGAAGCGGCAATTTGCCCGGCTTGTGGAAATGGCTCTTCTCTACAAGGTCAAGCACAAAGAGGGCGAGACTGCCCGTGCGGTCCGGTTGTACATAAAGCGCAGATTGTACGAGCGCAACCGAGAGGGATTGAGTGGTCTTGATGACAACACCAAGAAGGACAAGCTTCAGACGGCATATGTGGCGTTGGAGGAGGACTACTGTCGTATTTTGGGGGAAATGAAGTTCCGAACCAAGAGAAAGACGGAAACTGGTGGTTCTGACGTGAAGAGGGTTAAGGTATAGGAGAAATGATGGTCATTGACCAACGAATGCGTATGAAATGCCATTCGTTAAATGTAAAATATACAAGCTACGACGACGATAGAATGTAGGAAGAGGGACTAATTCAATAGGTGGAATGAATTTTAGAGTGGCATAATGAATAGTATAGATTCGTTGGAATGACCAGTCTAAATGAATAGTACAGATGCGTTGGATTGACCATGCAGCATGAATCCATAGTATTTATAGTACAATAAAGAGTTTATAGAGAAAGGGAGTAGTACAGTACCGAAATCAATAGTTTACTTTGAAGAAGTCGTTCAATTGGGAAAGTGAGTAGTTAACACATTAATAGTTTACATTTAGTAAGTGGTTTAATCGGAAAGGGAGCAGTTAACACAGTAATGAGTAGTTAACCCAAAATTCACTAGTTTAGAGAACTTTTAACATTAGGGTACAGAAAATAGGAGCCTTCTGTCCATTTTGAGAGTCTAGCCTTCCACATTGGGGTCAATGGGGCTTCAGAAATTTAAGTTAGCCCTCAATATTTAGAGTTGGTGGAGCTTCTTCAATTCAGTAGAGACAAAGCATCAAGAGCCAATGAAGATTGTGACAAATGCGGCCGATCTTGTATGATAAGCTTTCGGGAAATGTAGAGTAGATAAAATGGAAGAAGAAGACGAAGAAGAAGAAAAGGTACAAGGTTTCAAGAAAGGTAGAATTTACTCCAAATGGACACTTGCATTTTGACTAAACTGATGAATTATCATTCAGAGTGTTGAGACGATTTCACAGAAAAGACTCCAAAATTGCGATAAGCATTATAAACATTGTGGCAATTATGAAAATAAGTCATTCTTGCAGGCTGTCAAATTGATACGAAATATTGCTGTGGCTACCGAGGCATTTAGACTTGCTAGACATTTAGTCTCACTAAACAGGACATTTGAATATTGCGCTTTTCAGACACACGAGGTGTAGAAAAAGGCCCGGATACCGGAATATTACCCGAATGCCCATCAGAATTATAATACTATCAAGAAACAACTCCTCTTCATTTTCTAACACCATTCCGTGCGTAGTTCTCTCACTATTTACTGCCGTTGCCATTTTCTCTCATTCCTACCGTTTTTCTCACTTACTGCAACTTTCTCTCACTTTACAGCCAAACACCACCACCATCAACACCACTTTTCTTACTTATCTGTTCACCATAGCCGTATACACCCATTGTATCCTATTAATAGCTCCTGTCACTCCATTCTCCTCCACTACTCCCGCTGTACACCAGTGCCTTCCGGCAAATGCTCCTCCACAACTCCCGCCGTACTCCACCACAAACCCTCCACTACGCAACAGCCTAGCCTACCGGTCCTTCCACCGACACCACCTCCACCTCGTCCACTCCACATTGCCGTGCCATTGCATCGATCAGGCGCCAACGCCCGCCAATGGTCTTCTGCCCATACCACCGTCCTCTACGCCTCCCTCCGCCCACCATGAGCCTCTCCTCTTCAGCCTGGCGTCGCCTCGATTGTTGGCCGCTTGCATCTGCCGCCCTTGCAGCCAGCCCTCGTCGTGGTGGGAGGATGAAAAAAGGGGTGAAACGAGCCTTCAGGCCACAAGCCCACCACAGCCAGGGTGGACGAGCCCGACACAATGCATCCACCGCATGTGCACCGGCCACAAACTCCGCCGAATCCACCCACTGCATTGAATCCCACACAAAGCGCCATCACACAATCCTCGGTGGCTATCGTTCCACTCCTTCCACCTATTCATTCCTTCTCCCCCACGTCCCCTCGCCAATTCCACCTCTGCTACCGCAACCTCCGACCACGGCACCACCTCCCAGCCCAGCAGGCACAGTCACGGGACCCTCACCACTCCGTCGTCCACTACGGCTCACACGGCTGCGCTACAATAGACTCCGTAACCAGCTGGGCCATCATAACCACCGGCCACAGTCTCCCGATACTCAAGCACCATACAAGCAGCATCGCCATGCAATCGGATAAGGAACACCTCTTGTCTACCATTTGACATCAATGACTGACACGTTCGCATCAACGTTGCCCACTTCCCTACCTCACATTCCACTCATGCACCCCGGTTCTCCACCGTCCACCCCTAGTCCTCCTGTCCTGTCGCTGCACTCAAAGCAACCCTTTGCCTGGCCCGATTAGGCAAGCAAAGCAAAAGCTGGACAAGGGGCCCGAGCCGCGCCGAATGCGAAATTACGGGGCTGCATAAAACCATGTCACGCCGTCCGCCCTATTCCGACACTATATAAACCACCGGTCGGCAGCTTTTCTCAGATCCGACAACTTGACGGTTCCTCCTCATCCCCACGAGTCAAAATGCATAGAACATACTCCTTGAGGTCCACCAAGGCCCCAACGGCCGCGCAATTGCAGTCGCCCCCTCCCCCCACCTCGTCCACCAAGTCCAAGTTCTTTGGCAAGGGTGGCATTGCGTCGTCGTTCAGAAAGACCTACGCCGGCAACACTGGACCCGAATTGTCCAGAAAGTTGTCTGCCTACATCAAGCTCGAGAAGAACGTCATGAGAGCCATCGAATTGACCGCCCAGGAGCGCCGTGACGTGGCCCGCCAATTGAGTGCCTGGGGTGAAGACAACGACGCCGACGTTTCCGACGTCACTGACAAGTTGGGTGTCTTGCTCTTTGAGATTGGGGAGTTGGAAGACCAGTACATTGACAAGTACGACCAGTACAGAATCACCTTGAAGACCATCCGTAACATCGAGGCCTCTGTCCAACCTTCCAGAGACAAGAAGCAAAAGATCACCGACGAGATTGCTCTCCTCAAGTACAAGGACCCCCAGGCCCCCAAGATCCCCGTCTTGGAGCAGGAATTGGTCCGTGCCGAGGCCGAGTCCTTGGTCGCCGAGGCCCAATTGTCCAACATCACCAGAGAACAGTTGAAGGCCGCCTTCAACTACCAATTCGATGCCACCAGAGAATTGGCCGAAAAGTACGCTTTGATCGCTGGTTACGGTAAGGCCTTGTTGGAATTGTTGGACGACAGTGCTGTCACTCCCGGTGAGACTAGACCTGCCTACGACGGCTACGAGGCCTCCAAGCAAATCATCATTGATGCCGAAAACGCCTTGGCCTCCTGGACCTTGGACGCTGCTGCTGTCAAGCCCACCTTGTCCTTGCACCAGGAGTACGACGAAGACGAGCTCGTTGACGGCGACCTCGAGGTCGCCGCCGAAGAAGAGTTTGCTAAGCATGACCAAGACGACTCCCTCGCTAAGTAAGCTTTGATAAATTAATTCTTCTGTTTCTTTGACCAGTATTATTTACCTTGTTTAATTGCAACATGAAATTTCCCTCTTCGTGGGAGTCTCTCATTGCACAATCACACTTGTAGTTTGCTGCTGCTGGTGGTGAAATCCTTCGCTCCTTCCTAATCCGTCCGACATTAGTCTCTTTTAGGAACTTATTTCACTTGCATATTGTACCACTATTGTCCACCATGTGACGTTTGCGACCATCCCAGGGCCACAATAGTGATATTCTTGCCTAAGCCAACCTCAAAGCCTGGGGGTGTGGTCTCAATCCGAATCAAATTATGCGACGCCAATGCAAGGACGCATGAAAAGGAGTTAGCGGCGAGATTCCGAGGCACCGGTAATTCTCCCATGGATTCCGCAGACTCGGTGTTGGGAATTAATGCAGAAAATTGGATTAAAATTGGGCTCAGGCGATCCGGGGTTCCGACATGCCCATGTTGCCCATTGCAATAGTTTCCATACGTTTCACATCTTAATTTAAGAAACTGGTGAAACTTGACAACTTGGTTGTGAAGGGTTTGGGGGCCAGTGCCCCCAACGGCTTCCGTTATGGCAGGTACGGCTCGCACGGGTATTTCTTGGGCAGAGGCAGTTGTCAAGTTACTGCGGAGCTGACTACGGTCAAGCTCGCTAAACGTCAACCCGAAAATGCTGTCGTCCTCATCGGCAAAAATATAGCCGGGGTCTCCATTGTGGTGGCCCTCCTGGTCTTGGCTGTCGTCGCCCTCCTCGTGCATCCCACTAAAATCTCGCACTGGCACGTCCCTTCCTTGTTCGTGTTCCGTTTCGAGATCAAGGGAGTTCAAGTATCGCTCGTTCCTGAATAGTTTATCGAAGTCGGATCTTTGTGCAACAAGCATCTTAGCGATATCTGGTGCCGTTTTAGTCTGTAGCAAGACACTTGAATAGGATAAATTTCGCTTCTTTGAATATCCCGTGCATGCGTCGTGTATGACTTCCATGTACTTTTCGGTGCCATTTTTGTGTTGCACCTTGTTCGGCTTCAACAGATCAAGATAGGTTTGTGCCATTGACTCCATCTCAGACATCTCTAGCATAGTCGACGTATCAACAACGAGTTTTCGCTTCTGATCCATCCTTATGAGAGCTGCGTTCTTGTCGCTTGGCTGATATGATACCTGGTGTTCCGTTGTGGACAAATGGAAATTCGCATCGTTCGTGATACTCTTCTGTAGCTCTGGATGCTCCGGAGGAAGCTCAATGTCCTGACCCAACTCAATTCCCAAATCAAATCCAAGTCCATCATCCATTTCTTCTTCTGCGTTGCCATTGACTCCGGGCGAATGATTCACTTCCACAATACTACCCAATTCATTGAACACAAAGCCCACTTCGGACGAATTTGCAGCCACATTTGGTATGAGCGTGAGTCCTAAATTGTTCTCCATGAAATGACTTATCGCCTGATCTTCGATAGTTGTCGTAGCATTAAAGCTTACTTTGTCCTTTGATTGTTGAAAGTAGGCATGTGGGTAGTTCTTCTCGTCCATTTTACTAATTTGGAGTCGTCTTCTCTTGGTACTTTCGTTGTAGTCTGCACCGAAATTCGTTGCAAAATCAACCTGGATGTTGAATCCTGGATCATCCTGTAACACTTGACCGGTCCCACTAGATTCTTCTAAGACCCTGTTCGTGTCTGTCGTACTGGTCGTGTTGGTAGATTCGTGAGCCAACGCGCCGTTCCTTGACTGGAGTTGATTCTGAAGTCGAGCTTTAATTAGTTGGAGGTCCTTCAAGAACAAGTCTACCTTGGTTTGGTAGATAAGCACTAGCCCTAACATCATGTTGGAAGAGTACCGTATGCCAGTGTTGGAAAACTCATCACAAAGCTGGTTACAAGCAATGGGAATTGAAACATCGAGAGCGTCACGTTTGAAACTCCGTTTATTTGATTTCAAGGTTCCAACAGTGGAGAATAACCATGCAGTTTGCAAATCCTTGAAAGAGTGGTCAATTTGTGCTTCAACCATTGTGTTTTAAATATGATACGATATTTCTAAATTTAAAGTGTTGTAATTGTTGTAAATGTTGTAAATGTTGTAATTGTTGTTATTGTTGTAAATGTTAAACTTGTTGACGCGTTTATTATTATAGTAATTGTATTGGAAGTAAAGTTTAGACAGACAAAATATAGTACAAACGATAAGGAACAAAATTTACCAAATATGATCGACCTGATTTGAATTGGAGAATTCAGCACAAGTGCTATTTGAAAAAACACAACTATTCCAATATTACCTGAGGTCTTTTCTCTTATTGTGTAATTAAATGTATCGTATTAAATATCTAGAAATTATAAAAGCCAATCAACATTCTTGATCTTGTCATAAGTTAAAACCAACCATTTCACCATTCTTTCGTAATCATCCGAATCGGCCGCCTGGCGGAGTCCGGTAAAAGTGCCACGCTTGAACCTTTGGTTCAAAGTGGTTGTGTTTGCATCCACGGAGAAGTCTGGTAATCCGTAGAGAATATTCCGGTAGTACGTGCTGTTAATACCCAAGTAGTCGAAGTCTTTTTGCTCCAAGCTCATCTCCTTCTCCCAACGCAACAGTTTATAGTTGGCCAACTTGAATTGGGAAAAATGGCCAAGCTTCTTGTAGTAATTATACCATGGGTAGTCCTTAATGAGGTTGCTCTGAACATGCTTATTGTACATGTCAGTTGCGTGTGTATCATTGTATGCCGACTTAATGAGTGTCTTTGTCTGGTCAATAAGATCACCAAACTTTACGTTTGTGATTTCAGGATCTGAAGCTTGGATGTCTGTAAGAATTGACCACTTGTTAATCAAATACAGGCGCACTTCTCTATCCCTCCATTCACTCACAACGTGTGAATAATCGTCCAACATCATCCAAAATTCATCCCTGATGAACTTAAAATATGACCTAGCACTATAGTCAACGACCTCATGCTCACTGAGAGAAATGGCTAACAATCCAATGTATCTGATCAACAGTCCATGAAGATAAAGGTCCTTATCTATCTTTCTATCCATCAACCAGTTGAATGAATAGTAGTTAGAGTTGGGAATGTACACGGAAGGATCTCTTTTGGGGTCGTTGTCAAACCGGATATTGATGCTGGGTGCATTGAGATGGTTCTGGAAAATAATCGCATCTGAATGTGCAATTTGTTGACCCATTCTATTGTTGATTGTGACGTTGTCTTGCTTTTTCCAATAACGGTACAAAGTAGAGTATTCGCTCGACTCAACCATGAAGTCTTCGTCCAAGAAGTCGGAAGTCCAACAATTCGAGAAGTCGTCGCCTGCCTCAGGCAATGTTTTCGAGAACGTCGAGTTTTTTGGAATCGGAACGAACTTGGCAGTCAATTCAAGTATGTTATTGAAGAAGGGATCTGAATCCACGTGGAATTTGCTGCCCATAATGCAATCGCCATCAATATTGATGTAGCTCAAAATCAGATGTTTGGGATCAAACGTAGAGCTATCGTTCACAAGCAACTGTGAGCCCAACAAACCCTCAGTAGATCCGTCCCAACTGACAAACTTGATGTTTCTTAAGGGTTTCCATCCTAGTTTGACCAAGCGTTGGAAGTTCCTCATAATCTCAAATAAGATTGCATGGTTGCTGAGAGGATTTGAGGATGTAAAAGAATCTCTTTTTGCGCCAATGACAATTTCACCATCATTGATGATACCTTTCAACGTGGCAACAACATTGGTGGCACTTCTGGTGCGCTTCTTCTTGAAGAGACTTGTGACATTCAATTCAATTCCAGAGGATGATTTCAATGGGCTGTAGTCCCAGTCCGAAAAGGCGTCCAGGTCAGCTGCCTTCTGCAAGGTCTTTAGCACGGGCGATATGGACTTGATGCTGATGGGAACGGCCACGATTTGGGGCAACTTCAAGTCCAGCAACGAGCCCAACGCCACACTGCTTCTGGAGATGGCCTGATGCAACTTCTTCTCTGCCTCTTTGAGGTTGACCAGCTCGAAATCGTAGTAGTTCAAGAATGCCGCTGCTCCGAACTTCGTGGCAATGGCCACCTTTTCTGCCACGGAAACATTGGATGCGAGCGACGTCTTGACGATGACCGCCTTGCCCTTCACGTGGATGCTCTTGGACTCGAG
This sequence comes from Suhomyces bokatorum, assembly GCA_030568615.1. Lineage (NCBI taxonomy): Eukaryota > Fungi > Ascomycota > Pichiomycetes > Serinales > Debaryomycetaceae > Suhomyces > Suhomyces bokatorum. The sequence goes on along the minus strand of JAJMGI010000025.1, from coordinate 114,251 downwards.
CAAGCGGTAGTCTTCGGCACGGCCGTGGTTCACGTACACGTAGTCGCCCTGGAACGTTCCGTTGAAGCCGAACGCATGGTATGCCGGGGTGTTGGAGTTCTCCTCGAGCAAGGCAGCGGCGTAGAGCACGCGTCCGGACTTGGTATCGACAAGACCCACTTGCAGGTCTTCGGGCTCGTGGAGCAACGGAAAGTCGTAGATGTGCGTGTATGTCTTGAAGCCGAACTGGCGGAAGTGGGTCTCCACAAAGCTGGTCAAGTCCCTGTTGTCGTCGCCGAGCAAGTTGACCTTGTTGGCGCTGTTGAGGGCGGTGAAGTTGGCGAGCCAGTTCTGGATGTGCTGTTCGGAGGTCAAGTTGCCGTCGTGGTTGCTGATGCCGGAGTACACGAGGTAGTTGCGCTTGACCTCGGACTTGGTCAACCAGATGCCGTGGTAGCGCCGGTAGTCACGACTAAGCAGCGTCCGTGGCAAAAAGGTCAATTGGCGTACCACCAACGCCGCCACCCCTAAGAGACAGAACCACCAGAAGCGCTTACGGAAGAACTGCTTTGCTTTCTGGCGTTCTTCACGACCAAAGAACGATGCTGTCTCCAAAGGCTCTTCTTCATTTTGATGTGGTGATTGTTGAGTTATATCCAAATTATCTTCATTCTGTTCTTGTTGTTGTTGTTGTTGTTGTTGTTGTTGCGATCCATAAGAACGGTACCCCGGATTGTACGAGGACAACAAGAGGGACGAGTTCTCGGACTGCAGGTCAACGGCCATAGGATGCTGTTGGGACGAATCTGGAACCATTTCTCTGTGAAGTGACAAGGTTCATTCGAGAGATCTAGACACGGGGGCTGAGTGGGAGTGTTAGACTTGCTTAATGGGGTAGGAAACGGTATTTAAGGGCGGGTCACGTGACCGGGACAGGGCCCTTCTGGCCCTATTTGGAGCAGCTACACCGTTGGAAAGGGGTGCTGGTTCCAGTCGTGTCCTGGGTGCCTTGAGTGTGCTATTTCTGCCCCTTTTCGTGCTGTTTCTGGGCAAAAGGGCCAATATTGGGCCCCGTGCCCCGGATACTACGGCAATTACGTAATGTGCTCATATAGTAGTAGTATACACAGGGGAGGGTCTGCCTGCATATTCCCACAGTGAGGTGGAATGGATGAGATGCTAGTAGTAAAGTCATTCACTATTGTCTGGTAGTAGATTGAGAATGTGAGAATTGAGAAGGTGAGGATATATCCACTGAAACATTAAATTGGTTAATGCAACACGTGGAATAGATGGGTGCTATTCGGATTTCAGTAACTTGATGATATCATAGCTCAATTGATATCATATCCAGCTTGATGATATCATATCTAGCTTGATGATAGTTCACAGCCCATTTGGTGATGTTCGCATTCGTAGCTAACTTGATGATATCATAGCTAATTATATCATGTCTAACTTGATGAAGTTCGCACTTCATAGTAACACTGATTATTCGCATTTCGAGCACACTTGATGGTTGTTCATAGCTCACTTATATCTAACTTGATGATATCATAGCTCTCTTGAAGATATCATATCTATCTTGATGATATCATAGCTCACTTATATATAACTTGATGATATCATAGCTCTCTTGATGGTATCATATCTGATGATATCATATCTCCCTTGATGACATATCTCCCTTCATCATTCTTCTCAATTGTTCAAAATACTGTTCAACGTCTTGGGGTCGAACATGTTGGCCCCAGATTGGAGCGCCTTGGCCAACACCACCAAGGACTTGTCGGTGAAGTCTGGCTTCTTTCTCAACTCGTCCAAGTCGTTGCTGAACTCGCTGGCCATGAGCCCCAAGTACGCGTTCTGTAGCTTTGCCCGGTCCTTCTCCATGGTCTCTTCGATCTGGCCCATATTGGTGATGGCATTGAGACTCTTGCCAAAGCCGGTGGTGGTGGACAACTGCGTCGTCGTGAGGTTGATCTTGTTAAGGTTTCTTTGGGTGTCGGCTGTGAGGGGCTTGGGGGCCAAGCCCTTGGTATTCTCGTCTTCCGAGTCGATATCTATGTCGTCTATGTTCACTTGTTGTTCTGGTTGAGTGCGTTTCTCTTCAGGCTGTTCGGTCTGGGGACTCTCGTCCTCCGAAGAAGAGGAAGAAGAAGAGTCAGAGTCAGAGGAAAAGTCCTCTGTTCTTCTCTTCTTTCTTCTTCTTCTGCTCTGCTTGGCGTCGGGCCTTGGCTTGCTGTTCTTGGGTTGAGCTGCCATTGGTGATGAGATGATTTTTCAGATGAGCTTTATTAGGTGTGGTAGTGTGCAGGCCGGACTAGATTACAGTATGGGCATATATATATTAAAGGCTACTAAGGTGGATGAATGGATAGGGTATAGATTAGAGCTAAGGGTGAATGAATGGATAGGGTAGATTAGAGACTGCAACGGTGAATGTCCTTTGACCTTTGATAGAGTTTAAAAGTGATTTGTTTATATAATGGGCTAATGGATTAAATTAATTCTCTTCAAGAATCAATTTTCTGCTACTAAATGCGATTACTTCCATATCTAGAACATGTCTACTTGATTAAGCTACGAATGCCCTCTTTTTATTTCTTATCTCAACTATTCTTTGTCGTATTTTTCCTATGTGTTTGTCTCCATTCACGAAACCACGAGGGTGTAAGAAAAAGCACTTCCTCATCATTTTCTGAGTTGTCGAGCCTTTGTAAGTTTATGTTCTTTTCGTATGACAAGACAAAATGCTCCGGTGTGGCATCATCATTTTGCTTAAGTCTTTCCACACCCTTAGTGATGAACTCAAGCATTACTGCTAGCCAGTTATCAAGAAATGTCTGGTGAAAATGTGAACAACCATCTTGTGGTTTTTCAAGATCAACATCTACTCTTTTGACCGGTTTTAAATAATTTTTTTTGCTTCTGCGCCCAATAATAAGCTTTTTGGTGCCACTCAAATAGCACTGCACTTTTGCTTGCCTAAGTTTGTGTTCAGTAACATTACGCCAGGTTTTGAGTTCCACGTAGTTCGGTAAAATGCTCTTGCTATCAAATTTGCTGTAATTTTCATCGATAACGGCGTCCACTTCACAAGCAACCAACAAACGACACGGGAATTTGCCAGTGTATTCATGCAACACAATAGTACCAAAACTTTGTCTATTGTTCTTTGCAGGAAATTCGCCCAGAGTAGCAATAGCTTCAAAGTTATATCCACACATCACCGCTGCATCTACTGGAGTTGGGGCTCTTCGATCAGTTGCTAGGAATAATTGCCCATCAAAAGCAATTATGTGGATATTAGAAACTGAATCTTCGAATGCCATAGCCATCATGTCAGAAATTGCCTTTCTTGACGCAATAAACTGCGCATTGATCTTCTGACAGTTCTGTTGCTCCCAGTGCATGATTGTTACCAATCGTTCGCTTCGATAGGTCAAATCCTTTGAAGTATCGTGAAGTTTAAACTGGTGGTAGCCCAGTGAAAGCTTAATTCCGGGCTTCATGCATCCTTTGAGAGCTCGAGCAGCACTTCTGTCGAATGAAACCTCTAACGATTCATTCCTAGAAAAGTGTAGCATTTCTTTGACATCGTTCTTGCTTATACCCTGATCCTCGGTACTAACAGTCTTGAATAGATGGTTATTGCGTGAAATACGCGTAGATTTAAGAACCTTATCATTCAATGGTTTCCATTCTAAAGTAGAAAGGCTTTCTTCCTTGTTGCTGCTACCCATGGTCAATCTGAATTATTAGAGTTGTATGGAGTTCTCGTTATGAAAATGTTGACTTCAAGTTGTAACTTAGAATCAATTGTTGTACTTGGATCAAGGCAAACAACTGGTTTATTTGTATAAACAAGGGTGCGTTTCATATCATAATGCCTTGGTGAAGTTCTCTGAAAGTAGCCTAGAGGTGGAGCCTAGTCTTCATTTAAGATCAAAATCTTTCCATATTTGGTCGTGCACAAAAACAACGCCTGTCAAGTTCTGACGGTATATATATTAAAGGAAAGGAATGGCACCCCTGGTGAAGGCTTTGACTATTCAATTATATATGAATAATAAAGCCCGGGCCTTTTCTTGAGTTATTCTGAACCCTTCGGAACCATTTTCTTTTTTCTAATCATGATCATGAAAAGATCTGGACTTTGAATTGGAATATTGACCCACATTTCCGGTACCCATTCTCTCTGAGACTGGAAATTACCAAGAAATGCTAACCTTTCGATTTTAGCTACCAATATGGTTTTATTATTAAACAAATCAATGGCTAGATAAAATACTCGCTCGTATAAGTGCCGAATAAACAGTTGAAATAATCTTGTTCACTCAATCCGTATAATTAAATTATCAACTACGAGTCTCTCCTTCATAATTAGCTTGTTTCACCCTTCTGATGTTTCAGAATTATCATAAAACCAGCTCAATTTGTCAGAATAATTGATTTATCCGGGTTGACTTTCTCATTAATGTTCATTATTTTGCATCCAGGACATAACTCCGATTTAGGCACAGATTCTTAAAAAACCCCTCCAATTAAATCTCAAAAGACAATTAGAAGCAGCGTCAACAATTTCCTCTGACAATAATTGTATTCTTGGCACCTGAGATAGTCAAGTCGCTGCATTCTAAATTCCCACTTGTCTGTAGACGTTGAATTGTTTTAAAAATTCAATTTCTGAAGAATTGGTTTTCATGACGAAAAAATATTGATAGACAAATTCTTTGTTCGTCATACACTAAATCAGCATTCATAGCTTGATGGTTGTCTCCTTTCTTATGTAAAGTCACAGAAGTCCTCAAGTGTTATTGCACGAGTCTCAAGTTAATCTATTCGATAAATTAAAATTTTAGAAATTTTTTGTAAAACATTACACATGGTGGTTATTTCACCAAAGACAAGGTAACGCAAAGGCACGTAACGGTGTCAAATTTGACCTTAATTCTACTATCAAGGATATTTGACGTAGAGTGTGCATTCATCAATTTTGTGCTCCTGGCTTGCCTGAATATTGGAGACAGAGTACTCTGATTTAACATGATGTCAATTTACAAATTTACAAATTTTGCATTATATCTCCAGAGTTCACCCAGGTTTGAACAAACAAGGAATACAAGCATGGAATTAGGACCAATTAATCTATCTGATCCCAAGTCCATTCATGAGAGTATGCCATTCATTGGAACCCCTAATCAATGACAGCCTTTAAAGTTCTGATCATTTAAGTTCTCAGCTATTTTATTAGGCTTCACCCATTTTGCGCTCGTTTTTTGCACCTGTCAAATGCTTATCGAAAGGTTAATATTAGTGGGGTATGTGTAGCTTCAATTGTAAGTTTTTGCCACCATGAAGCCTTGTATTGGCAACCAGCTCTTGTGATAACGTTACAAGTACTTTGACACATACATAGTACCTGCAAAACTGCTCACTGCTTTACTATTTATATGGAGTGGTAGCACCTAGTTGCAAAATCACCATTATGCTTTCCTTAGCACAAGTAGGTATTTCATAATAACCCCAATCACATACTAACCCCATACTAATCCCAGACCTTTTCTTTTCTCGATAACCCCCAAATCAATTGGAAGAGTGTCATCTTGGGCATCACCGTTGGAAAATTCGCCTTTGATAACTACCTCGAATACCGTCAATACCAAGTGTTGAAGAGAAAGAGTCCTCCGGTATCTTTGAAAGCGGAAGTGCAACAGGAAACCTTCGAGAAATCCCAAGCATACTCTCGTACCAAGTCCAGATTCAAATTCGTCCGCCGTCTCTTCACTTTCTTCCGAAATATTGCCACCATCAAGTTTGACTTGTATCCCAAAGGCTGGTCCCTTGCAGGAATTCTATTGCAAAAGACTGCTCCTTACCTTCCAGCGTTTGCAGGAGGAGTCATTACTCAGTCATTGTACTTCTTATCAGAACTGTTATCAGTATACCATTCAATTTGTACTCCACCTTTGTCATAGAGGAAGAGTTCGGATTTAATCAATCGACCTTTGGGCTCTGGCTCAGTGATACGTTCAAGAGTTTTGGATTGAATATTGTTATCAACGCTACCTTTTGGGCCAGTGCCTTGAAGATTTTTGACCAATTCGGTGATGCTATGATTGTCTACCTTATGGGGTTCTTCCTTCTTTTCCAAGTGGTGCTCTTGACAATTGTCCCGGTGTTTATCTTGCCATTGTTTTACAAGTTGAATCCATTGAATGAAGGCGAATTGAAGACTGCCATTGAAAAACTTGCTGCAAGCGAAGAATTTCCCTTGAACAAGTTGTACGTTATTGATGGCTCCAAGAGTTCATCTCACTCCAACGCCTTCTTCACTGGTTTGCCATGGAGCAAGAAGATTGTATTATTCGATACTTTGATCGAGCACTCTACTACCGAAGAAACCGTTGCTGTTGTTGCCCACGAAATTGGTCATTGGAAGTTGTCTCATTTGGTACAGTTGATGGCTGCGAATGAAGTTAATATCTTCATCACCTTTTCATTGTTTTCTGCTTTCATCCACAACACTTCGCTCTACAATGCCTTTGGTTTTACAGATGTGCACCCAGCTTACATTTGCATTTTGTTGTACTATGAAATAATTGCTCCAGTTACCTTGGCACTTCAATTCGGATATAACCGTCGGTCAAGAAAATTTGAATACGAAGCAGATGCCCACGTCCTAGCCCGTGGTTTTGCTCAATCATTGGCCACTGGATTGATCAAATTGAATAATGAAAACTTAGAAGCATTTGACACGGACCCCTGGTTTTCTGCCTACCACCATTCTCACCCAGGATTAGCCGAAAGATTGAGTGCTATTGGATACGTTTCAAAGGAAAAGGTTGGTAGCTTTAAACCATTGAAACACGATTAGATGTGAGATATTGGAATATGTACTCATATTGATTATGAATAAACTACTAAATTTAAGTAGAATGAAAAATAGATGCTCTAATTATAAATATCAAATTCATTGCATATAACTATCTATTGTCAATCTACTGATTCTCACATTCTACTGATTCCTACAATCTCGCTAAATATTAGCCTTAGCGTTTCATGCCTATTCACCCTTCCCTGTTACCCTCAAAGTGAGAGATTCACATCAGCTGATCAATCTGTATTTGGTGCCTTTGGTAGCGTATCAAATTGCCCATTTGAGAAGTGCCGATTAGAGTGGTTTGGGCACATTGGCTAGTTTTTCTTAATATTGGCTTCATTACTTTAATTCGTCCTATAACATTTCCTATACATCTTACGATGGGCTCTTAACCACTAATTTCACCACCATTTCACCACCTTTTGATCAGATCTCATCACTTCCGGGCTTTGCTCAACTCCGCCATCTTTCTGTAAAATAATTGCAATCAGATTGGCTGAAACTATCATCTTGTGCAGAAATTGGAAATTAGTAATTACCAATTTCAATTTCCGTGTATTCGTGCTATATATACTTCTAAAATAACACAGCTCTTGGCACAGTACATATCAACTGTAATTCAAAACGAAGAATCACCTTATTGCTCACTAGAAGATGAAACGCACTTGCTCTTTTGGAAATTACAGTGACATTAATAGCCAGATTAAGATCTGAAACAAGCTTAAGCCGTACATTTCTGATTAAATTATACATCACACATATAATCGTCTAAATTTATGCAGAGAAGCTAACATTCTATTGAATGTAGCAATATAATATACATGGACCAACCACAATTAGACCGAGCTATGGAAGCATATGCTGCACCATATGCTTTATTGGAGGGAAATCAATACCCCACACTGCTAATAAGCGTATTGTAGCGACATCTGAAACTCCTCTATTCCTAGCATCCTTTGTTTTGTGAACCTAAAGTCCCTGGATTGAATAAGCAGGCACATAGTTCTGTCTCCGTCTCATTCATGCAAGCCAAGGACCTATTTCTTGGGCTTTTTGTCTTGACCTGCAGCCGTGGAGGGCGCTTTTCTCTTTTTGACAGAAGCCGTCAAATCGTTCACTGGAGCCTTTTTCTTGACAATTGAGGTCAAGTCGTTGATGGCAGCCACCGTAGCTGCGGTTGCGTCGGAAGTTCCTTCCTTCGCCTCGGAAGTAGGCTCGCCCAATAGTCCCTTGATCATGTCTATTTGTTGTTGCTGGATTTCTTCGGTGGGGTCCTTCTCCAAGTCTTGTAACCTGACAGTGAGGTCCACGATCAACTCTTCGTGCTCCTTCTTCTTGTCCTCGTCCGACTCTTCGTCGGCTCTCAATTTCACCGACTCGATGGCCAAGCGCATCTGCTCGGCGGCCTTGGCCCGCAGTTCGGGGTCGTCGACACAGAACTCCAACGCCAACGAGAGCTTGTAGTGGGACTCGGAGATCAACGACGATCTCTTGGGGTCGTACAACTTCAACCGGAGGGCCAAGCAGCTCTCGAAGTCGATCACCGCCTGGGGAAAGTTGCCTGCCTCCAACGACACTTCGCCCAACAAGTCGTAGGTCTCGGAGAGCTTTCTGGTCACTACGACGTACTCGTTGTCGCTGTCGTCGGAATCTTGTAGGTAGGGCACGGAGAGGCCGTCGGCCTGTGCGGCCTTGTCCTCTGCCTGCGCTTCGAAGAGCGTCCGGGTCAAATCGAGGATCTCCCATGCCACCTCGAAGTCGCTTTGTTCCTCCTCTTCCTGTTCCTCCTGCTCCTGGTCATTGGCGTTGTCGTTATTATCTTCATTCCCCGCACTTGCAGCATTCTCACTCTCATTCTCGCCCTCATTCTCTTTTTCTTTTCCTTCTTCTTCTTCTTCTCCTTCTTCTTCCTCCTCTGCTACTGCAGGCGCGTCGTAGAACTGGAACTTGCCATCGTCCTTGTCGCCATCTTCATCATCATCTTGCGAATTCTGTGATCCATTCTCATTCTGCTCCTCCTTGGCGGCCCCAAACACGTCCGACTTCGACACGGCGCCCTGGAACAACGCTTTGCCGTACATCAACAACAAGTCGGCGTCTTCGCGGGAGTGGGCGGCGCTGAAGTGCTCGCACGCCTCGGCGTACTTCTCACTGGCGGCATCATAGTCCTTGGCGGAGTACGCACGGGAGCCTTCCGAAATGAGCTTGGTGATGGCGTCGCTGTAAGGCATGGAGAGTAGTAGTGATAGAAATGTGGAGTTGTAATGGAGTTGTAGAGGTAATACGCGTGGAGATGGTGTCACGTGACCGCGGTCACGTGACCCCAGGGTGAGCTAATCAACAACCCTCCATCTTTGCCGCCCCATTACCTCCTTCTTCTCCCCGTACCCATGTCCATTGCTGCCTACGGCCTCCGTCCCTGATTCCCCCTGTCCCCTGTTCCATTCGTCCGCCATGTCCGACTCGCTCCAACGTTCTAGCGCCTCTCTGTCCCGCAAACTCAGAAGAAAGCCGCCACCTCCTCTTGTTGAAGAGCCTCGTGGAACCGGTCTTCCTTCACCGCCAGACTCGGCTCCTCTAGTGACGCCGCCGCCTCCGCCTTCCAGTGATCCGTTTTACTCGCTGGCGCCCTCGTTTCCCCTGCAATCTCCGGCCCCTGCTATCCGTCTCTCCGTCAACACCAACCACCCTAATACTACCAACAGCCACTACTCCAATGGGGCCACCAGCCACTACTCCAATGGGACCAACAACAACTACCCTAATGTCGCCAGCAGCAATGGAAGCAACATCTCCAACATCTCCAACGCCTCGTACCCCAGCTACTTCGACGCCTCGGGGCCCCCCAGCAACGACTCCGACCCCTACCTGTTCGACGAGCCCGACATCGAGGAGTCCATCCTCTCGTACGAGCCGCCCAAGCCCATGGGCCCCAAGCAGCTTCCGGCGTACGAGATCCCGTTGCCGCCCCGGCCGTCCAAGTCCAGGCAGTTCCAGCAGCTCTCTCGGTCCACCTCCCAGCCCCTAGACCTCCCGTACCCGGTGTACGACGACCCGTTGAGCTTGGCCCCCGAGGACACCGTCCACCCCGACCCGCTGCTCTTCGACCAGCGCGCCCGCAACAGAAACACCCATGTCCTCAACCACTCGCTCTCGACTCCCACGCACATCCCCAAGCTCAGCTCCGACTCCTCGCTCGCAAAGCCCTCCTTGTTGCACGGCAAGTCGCTGATGCCCATCATGCCCCGCGACGTGCTGCATCTGCCGGGGTCGCCGGCAGATCTGGACCCCTACGGTGGCAGTGGCTCATCGTCCAAGTCCAGACCCACCTCGCCAGCCAGGTCCCAGACCTTGAATATCCCCCGTGGCTCGCCCACCAACAACTACATGGAGTCGGTCAATTCCGAAAGACTCAACATGCTGCGGTCCTCGTCGCCCACCAAGTACAGCCGCTCGCCGTCCATCTACGGCTACAACGTGTTCCAGAACCAGGACCTCCTGGTAGTCCACGATCTGTTCGAGCAGGACGAGTCCATCATCAACGACTACCAATACGATTACGACAACGAGGCAAGAAACTCCCGCTGGAATACCGACTCCTCAAGGCCTCTAGCCACCGGAGACTACAACTTCCTCGACGATCTCGATACCCCCACGGCAACCTACTTCGACTACTCCATCTTGCCCGACCTTCCCTCCATCGCATCCCTAGACAGCCCCATGTCGAAAAAGGGCTCCCTTGGCTCGTCCTTTTCGGTCAATTACAAGGACTCCGCCGCTTCTAATGCTACATCTACAACCCTCTTGCCTAATCTCCCCATCAAGAAGAAGGACGACGCCCTTCCACCGGTTCCGCTCGATTTGCCCCGGCTTCCATTCACTTCCGCGTCCTTGGTCACCCAACACTTCGCTGCTTGCGGTGCCGTGTGGTCCTTGAGCAAGATCTTCGAGTGGTGTCTCCAGTTGCCGGTGTGGCTCCACGACCTGTTCATTCCAAGACGAGAGTTCAAGAAGGCCTTGATCAAGTTGTTGGTGTTCCACAGAAGAGAGTTGCCACTCGATTCCATTGGCATGAGCGTGGACCAGATCTTGAACACCTTATTGCATAATAATGCCATTTCCTACACAGATCCCGAGAAACTGGCAGAGGGTACCGAAACGAAGGAAATAAGTGATCCAGGCGTCACTATGAATAGAAATGTGGTTATTAGTGGAGTCTTGACAGAATTGACTCCATGTTATTACAACGGCAACAACCACGGCCCCAAAGATATAAACTTGCGGTGCTATTCGTCGCAATGTTACTTAAACCAAATAATAGACCACGAAGCACAGTTGAAAAACATGAACATTAATGAGATAGTGCTAGGTGAAGACTGGGCTTCTCATTGGAAGTTGTCAGCCATTGATTTGAAGAGTATTGACAACTCTGTGGCCAAGAGACAATCCTTATTATTTGATTTAATACGATACGAACAAACTTTCATCCAGCGTGCATCCTGTTTCTTGGATAGCGTGGGCCCAGAGTTCATCAAAACTGCTAGATTATTCATGGCAAATGACATTGTGCTGTTAAACAAATTCGAAGACGACATTATGAAGCCAGGTGCTGAGTTGGTGAAAATACACCAACGGGTTCTTTTTGAACCATTGTTGAGAATTCTTATCTCCAGCGGTAAGTTCATTAGCAATGTGGAAGAGATTGCCAATATTTATTCCACGTGGTCATCGGAGGTCAAGAACTCATTATTGATGTACATGAGTACAGTGCCGATGGTAGAAGATTTGCTCACAAATGAGCATTTGAAGAGATGGGTGGATGTTAACGTGCGGAATATGCCCGGGGTCAAGAAGCTCAAAGTCAATGGACCGCTCTTGTTCATGAGTACCTTCAATTCGCGGTACCAGCTGTTACCCCTTCAGCTCTTTGACATTAGAAAACTCTATGATGCACAGGAACCAGAATACATTGGTTTAACCAAGGCTATGGACGGGATCAAGCGTTTGGGTGTCAAGGTCAATGAGATGAAGCGTCATGCCGATAACATTTATGCGTTGAAGAAAGTTCAGAAACAATTGGTTTGGAAGAGCAGTGTACAACAACCATCCACGAACTTGGGTTCTGAGAACCGTAAGTTCTTCTTCCGCGGTGATGTCACTCGCAAGGGTGACTTGAAAATCAACAGTTCGGTCAACCATTTGATATTGTTAGACCATTATCTTTGTATCACCGAACGAGTGAAAAATCCCCGTTCCAGCAGCTACCCATTAAATCGAGTTATTGAGCAACCTGTTCCTGTGGAAATGATGTTGGTGGAGGAGAAAGAGGTTGTTTCGGACGGTAATGCACTTTCTAAGGCCCTCACTCTGAGTTCCAATGCTCCCGCAGGCCAAGGAGCTGCAGAAGTGGCCGAGGAAGACGAGCCCTCGTCTTATCCCTTCAAGGTACGTTTCGCAGGCCGAGGCAAGCACCATGCATACACGTTTTCCACCCGAAGTGAACGCGAAAGGAACGAATGGATGGCCCATTTTGCGGCCGCTCGGTCCAACATTTGCAAGCGTTTACACAAGACCGAACTGTACTCGGTGGAAGTGGTGGCAAATACATGTTTTGCCTACGAAGTGAACAGTCGGGTGCAAAAGCTTCCGTTGTGTGCTCCCAATGACCCGGTCTACCAGGCGTGCCATGATGGCTTGGTGAAGCTCCGGAGCTGGGGCTACACGGGCGACTTGTACTCGTTCCCTGGTGCCACCGACCACTTGGTGAATTCCAAGGTCCTTAGCGTTTGCCTGTTTGAGTACCGCGGCTCCAAATTCCACCTTGTGGGGCTCGTTTCAGGCTTGTACTGCTCCGATACCAAGAATCGGTGGAAGAAGGTTGTGCACACCAATGAGGTCACAAAGATCCATGTGGAGCCAGGGCTCAACTTGTTGGTGGTGCTCACTGGCAAGTATCTCCGGCACTACGCGTTGGACCTGATCGTCGGAGTGTACTACGAGAAGAAGCGCAACATCACCGGGGTGGCGCTCTCCAACGACCCGGTAGCGTTCTTTGCTGTGGGGACACATCGCAAGATGACGATGCTCTTCTACGCCAAAAAGAAGTCCAACACCGGATCCACCAACTTCAAGGTGTTGATCCCCGAGACGGACAACCACGGCATCTTCAGCCAGTTCAAGGTGATGAAGCGGTTCTATATCCAGGCGGAGTGCTTCGGGATCTCCATCTTCAACACGCTGTTTGCCGTGCACACCAACAAGGGCTACGAGATCTTGGAGTTGGACAAGCTTCTTCCGCGGTCCATCCCCGAGATACCGCAGGCCGACACCAAGAAAATCGACGGGTACAGCCGCAAGTCAATAGGGGGAGTGCTGGGGGTGGACGCCATCCGCAAGTACGTGGCGCCGCCCGTGCGCCCCATGGGCATGTACAAGCTCGGCAACAACACGGAATTCCTCTGTGTGTACAACGACTGTGCCATCTTCACCAACAAGCACGGCAAGCTTCTGCGCAGCTCGTTTATCCGGTTCGACTTCAAGGCCCGCAGCGTGGCGTTTGTCGACAACCATCTCTTCATCGTGTGCGAGGAGGTGATCGAGGTGTGGGCCATTCTGGACTACGTCAACGGCTCCAACAAGCTCGTGCAGGTGGTGACGGGCAAGGACCTCTGCGGGCTCAATGCGTCGCAGCTTGCGTTCTCCATGGCCAACCCGGTGGTGCCTGGGTTGCAATTAGTGTTTCGGCTTAATGCACGAGGTGCGTCACCCGCGGGGTCCGTTGCCCCTCCCTGCATCAAGCACTAACATCACAGTCGCATTTTTCCCCCTCCATCTGGGGCAAGCAGCACCTACCCGAGGTTAGGGAGGGGTAGACCCCACATATATAAAGGTGCGTGCGACCCCGGTGAAATAATAAGGACTTTGGCGCAAACTCACCACAAGCACTTGACACATCACATTTACCACTCCCACTCCACACTTCACACTTCACACTTCACGTCTCCACATTTCATCCCCACACAATGGTCGACCTCAACGTTAACGGAAAAGTGGCCGTGGTCACCGGTGGCTCCAGAGGCCTTGGCTTGGACTGCGCCGAAGTGTTGGCCCTCAACGGCGCCTCCACCATCGTCATCACCTCGCGTAAGGCCAAGGCGTGCGAGGAGGCCAAGGCCCACTTGGAGAAGGTGTCGCGCGATGCCGGCAAGACCGTGCGTGTGCTCTCCATCCCTGCAGACCTCTCCAACGAGCAGGACACCAAGCGCTTCTTCGACGAGACTGCCAAGCACGTCGACAAGGTGGACATCTTGATTGCCAACGCCGGAGCCACCTGGGGCGAGCCCTTGGAGACCCACCCCATCTCCGCCATGAAGAAGGTGTTGGACTTGAACATTGTCGGAGTGTTCCAGAGCATCCAGTTGTTTACTCCCTTGTTGGAGAAGGCCGGTACTCCTGAGGACCCCTCGCGTGTGCTCATCATGTCGTCCATTGCCGGCATGTTGACCAACGACATTGCCGGCACCTTTGGCTACATGGCCTCCAAGGCCGGTGTGTCGCACCTCGGCAAGAACTTGGCCCTCCAGTTGGGTCCCCGCAATGTCACCGTCAACACCATTGCTCCCGGCTTCTTCCCCACCAAGATGTCGCAGGGTGTGCTCGATGCAGCTGGTGACGTTTTGGTGGAGAGGAACCCCAGACAGAGACTCGGCACCAAGGCCGACATCCAGAACCTTGTGCTTTTCTTGTCTGCCAAGGAGTCCAACTACCTTAACGGTGTGGTTCTTCCTATTGATGGAGGCAGCCACCTTGGAGATGCCAAGTTGTAGGTGAATAGAATGAATATGAAGACAGACTAGATGTAGGAAGAGGTGAATAAGTGGAACACTATTAAAGGGAGATGATATCAAGATCAGACTGATTAAGAGAGCAGATCATTGTAAAGACTGACTGAGAGAGTGGTTTATTGTACAGACTGCTTAAGAGAGTGGTTCATTGTACAGACTGATTAAGAGAGTAGATCATGGTCAGACTGATTAAGAGAGAGTAGAAAACTAGGTGAATAGAGAATGAATTTCATGGTAGTCTGATTAAAGAGATTATATGGATATCACGGTACATGTACAGATAAAGAGATGGAAGTAGATGCACATGAAATAATGGTGCAGGAGGCAAGATTGGCGACAGCGATGTACCATGTGAAATAGGGCTAGATCTATGAAATCTAGTCTTACAGTGATAGACTGGTGATGAGTGATCATAGACTGAAGTATGGACTAGAACAGAAGTCGAGTAGTATAGATACTGAGCTTTCATTATTGGGCTCACTGAAAATTAGACTCGATTACAATAATAGTAGGCTAATTTAACTCTTAGCGTAGATACAATACAGAGAAGACACCTTGGACGAACAGGGCTTCACACTTGTTACATTCAATTCCCAATTCCAATAATGCAATAGCCGTGGATAGGATCAGTTTAGTGTAGTATCATAATTCAAGGAGTATGATTTTACACTCCATGAATGGTTGAAAGTGAGGTGTCTTAATTCGTGGGGAATAGTGAAGTGTCTTGATTCGTGGGGAATAGTTTATTTTGTGGAGAAGTGAAGGGTCTTACTATGTGGGGAAATGTCAAGCATTATATCATGATGAATGCCAGTCAGAGGGCAGGCAAGTTGAGGCTTATTGTAATTGAAGATGCATTGTACATAGTGAAAAGTTCCCATAAGATTGAGAACTATACACCTTAGATCTCCAGACCAGTGTAATTGAATGAATCAGACCTATAACTGAACAAATCATCACAGATCACTGTAGTCTGTACAATTTCCTTCAATCATTAGTCTGTATAATTTCCTTCAAATTAGTCTGTATAATTTCAATCATTAATTCACTGTAATTGGAATCTATACCCGTCCTTGCATTAGCCTAATTCTTCAGTGCACTTTACAAATCACTACTTTATCCAACAATGAGCGTAACTATCGTGACAGGTGCCTCCAGAGGTACGTAGAGCATCCAATGGTCTGGCAAAGTCTACTGAAAGAGGTTTGTTCACTTCAGTTGGGTCCTTCTCCAAACTGATACCTTCTCCGAGGTCTCCGATCACAGTCCTTCTCTACAAGACATGATGGCCATTTCCAACCAATTGACTACACATTCCTCCAATACTAACCCCAGGTATCGGCAAGAGCGTAGTGGACCACATTCTTGCACTTCCCAACACCAAGGTGGTGGCAGTGGCCAGAAGTGGCCCTGAACTCAGCAAGCTCCAGGCCAAGTATGGAGCAGACCGTATTGCCACAGTGGTGGGCGACGTGGCTCTGGAAGCAGTAAGTATCGCCGCTGTTGAGGCTGCCGTGACCCAGTTTGGCCGGCTCGATGCTGTGGTGGCCAATGCAGGCACTTTGGACCCAGTTGGGTCCCTTTCCAACCTCTCGGTAGACCTGTGGAAACAGAGCTTCGACACCAACTACTTCTCGGTGATTCTTCTCGTGCAGAAGGCACTTGAAGAGCTCAAGAAGACACGTGGACGGGTCGTAGCCGTGTCGTCTGGTGCCTCTACCAAGGCCTACAGCGGCTGGTACGCCTACGGTGGAGCCAAGGCAGCCTTGAACCACTTTATTCTTTCACTCGCAGAAGAAGAACACCTTATCTCTGCTGTGTCCATTGCACCAGGTGTAGTGGACACCGGAATGCAGGCCGACATCCGGGAGAAGCACTCTGCCAACATGAAGGCCGAGGCTGCCCAAAGGTTCCACGATCTTCACTCCAATAAGCAGTTGCTCCAGCCAGAGGTGCCTGGTGCCATATTGGGCAATCTTGCGGTGAAGGGCTTCGGACCTGGTATCAATGGGCAGTACTTGCGTTACGACGATGCCAAGTTAAGTCTGTTTGCCTAAGTGAGTGTTGGAGGCACATAAAGTGTGCTAGACACTGTTTGTGTGCTAGACACTGTTTGTGTGCTAGACACTGTTTGTGTGCTAGATCACTGTGTAGGCTACATCCACTGTGTAGGCTACATCCACAGTGTGGATCGGAATAAGTGTGTACGTCTATTGTGAATTCCATGCTAGTATGTCCATGAACTTTTATTGTAGCATTTTCATTGACTATCGTAATTATTCCCGCCATTTCCCCTTCATTAACTTCCACCATTTCTCCCTTTATTATACTTCCACCATTTCTCGGAGCCTGTATCACACTTCACCTACCTAGTGAAAAGTCGGCCTGCTCCTCTGAAAAATGTAACTCTTGAGCATCCAGGATACATTTCCTCCATAGTTCATCCAATTCCGGCCATCTTCTTCTCGTTTCCATCCATCCTTCCCTTTCTGTCTGCCCTGTTTCTACTTCCCCAGAAAGAGATCGCGAATATCCAAAATTTTTATCAACATGTTTGGACCATCCTTCTTCAAACAGGGCGCCAGTGCCATTAGAAGCGCCTCTTTGAGAGCCAGACCTATCGCAATGACTGGATCTGCCCTCGCCAGATTCAACTCCTCGAAATCCACCCCTCCTCCCATTGGAAAAGGCAAGATCTTGCTTGGTCTTGGTGGATTGGCTATCGCCTCTACCGTGTTGGCTTCGGTATATTCCAAGGAAGAAATCACCTCTGCGTTGGAACCATCCAAGACCCCCACCTTCCGCAAGGACCAGATCTCCGTCATTTTCGTTCTCGGGGGCCCTGGTGCCGGAAAGGGCACCCAATGTGCCAACTTGGTCAGAGACCACGGTTTCGTCCACTTGTCGGCCGGAGACTTGTTGAGAGCAGAACAGACCAGATCGGGGTCCAAGTACGGCGAGTTGATCGCCCAATGCATCAAGGAGGGTACCATCGTGCCTCAAGAGGTCACTCTCGCTTTGTTGGAGCAGTCCATCAAGGAGAACTTTGCCAAGGGATCCACCAAGTACTTGGTGGACGGATTCCCCAGAAAGATGGACCAGGCCATGAGTTTCGAGGAAAACATCGCCAACTCGTCCTTCACCTTGTTCTTTGAGTGTCCTGAGGCAGTGATGTTGGACAGATTGTTGGAAAGAGGCAAGACCAGTGGCAGAACCGACGATAACATCGAGAGTATCAAGAAGCGGTTCCGCACTTTCGTGGACACCTCGATGCCTGTGGTGGACTACTTCGAGAAGCAAGGAAAGGTGGTCAAGGTGCGTTGTGACAAGCCTGTTGACGAAGTCTACAGCCAAGTCAAGGAGGCCATGAAGTCCAGAGGCGTGTGATCCTCATAGACAGTAAATAAAAAGGGTCCAAAGGCCATATATCATACATCTACAATAAATTAGAAAGTATGTATTAAGAGTTGTAGATTTGTATAGATGAAAAGAAGTTTGAAAGATTAGCATTAATAGTGAGATTAACATTAATAGTGAGATTAACATTAATAGTGAGTTTAACATTAATAGTGAGTTTAACAATAATGATTTAATTATCAATGCTGAGTTGCATATCAATAAGCTACTTATTCATAGGCATTGATTTCTAAATACTTGATGAAGTGTTTTGCGTCTTAAAGTACACTTTGAATCTATAATTTTTCTGTAATTCTTCACCATAGGTGAAGCTTTCTGAAAATTTGGAATTAGAGCAAATTATCATAAAAAAATAGATACAAAGAATCTAGGGAGAGGATTCTTTATAAAGAGAGAATTATATTTAATAAATAACAAAAGAATTGCCTACGATCGTCAACTACACTAATACACAGATTTCAATGCTCGTCTGCATTTATAGCAGGCAATGTACTACAACAACCAAATGAAAATGATAGTATAGGGACAATCTTAAATCCAACAAATGGACCCACAACTACAAGCCAGACCAACTTCTCCAGGCTATTCAACAGCCTGTATCCATTAACTCTGTCTATTAATTACAACTGACCAGAAACCAGAGTGCGGCTGTACCCAAATTGAGATAGCAAGTAATGTCACAGGAACCGCAATTAATGAACATCAACTAATGAACCAATGTAATTAATGAAGTAACTAAACAAATAAATTTAAGCAATTCAGTCTATTCATCCTATTCATCTAATATAGCCAGTCACTTAAAATCAATCCATACCCAATACTCCCTACCATTTCTTCTAGACCTCTTCTCTTTGTCTCTTGTTCCTGTGCAGGAGCATTGACTCACCTAGATTTGTAGCCTCTCCACATCTTTCTCTTCTTCAATTTCTTTCTTTCTTCTTTTTCCTTCTTTCTTCACCATGGCTTCCTCCATTCCAGGCCCAGTCCCATTGCCCCAGTCCAAGTACGACCTTTCCACTTACTGGGGAAGAGTCCGCCACTGTGCAGAGATCTCAGACCCTACGATGTTGCTCAACTCGACTGCTGATATCGAGGCGGCTAAAACCAAGATCTGGGACTACCGTAACGGCGTGATCCCTGCAATGACGCCAGACTTGTGGAGAGCCAAGAAGATCTTGGATTCGACGCTCCATCCCGATACGGGCGAGACGGTGTTCCTCCCCTTCAGAATGAGCTCGTGTGTCTTGTCCAACTTGGTGGTCACCGCCGGTATGTTGACGCCCAACTTGGGCACTGCCGGCACCTTGTTCTGGCAGGTGGCCAACCAGTCGTTGAACGTGGCCATCAACACCGCCAACGCCAACAAGTCGCATCCGTTGACCACCAAGCAGATTGCCATCAACTACTCCATGGCCGTGGGTGCGTCCTGCTCCGTGGCGTTGGGCTTGAACGCCATTGTGCCCCGCTTGAAGTCGCTCCAGCCCAACACCAAGATGATCTTGGGCCGTTTGGTGCCGTTTGCCGCCGTGGTGTCGGCGGGTATCGTCAACGTGTTCTTGATGCGGTCCGAGGAGATCAAGAAGGGTATCACTGTGTTTGACGAGCAGGGCGAGGAGGTCGGCACGTCCAAGAAGGCCGCGTTGTACGCGGTGGGCGAGACCGCCGCCTCCAGAGTCATCAACGCCACGCCCATCATGGTGATCCCTCCTTTGATCTTGGTCCGCTTGCAGAAGTCCCGCTTGTTGAAGGGCCGCTCCAAGACTTTGGAAATCATGACCAACATCGGCTTGATCTTCTCCACCTCGCTCGTGGCGTTGCCGTTCGCCTTGGCCGTGTTCCCACAGAGACGGGTGTTGCCCGTCACCAAGTTGGAGCCGGAGTTCCACAACTTGAAGAACAAGCAGGGGCAGCAGATTGCGAATTTGGAATTCAACAGAGGGATTTAAAGACAATTGGCGATAGCCAATTGGCGCTTGATGATTAAAGACAATTGGCGATAGCCAATTGGCGCTTGATGAAGTGTCACGAAACTCGAGATCTCACGAAACTCGAGATCTCATGAAACTCGATCACTTGCACTTCACGAAACTCAAGATATCGCCCATTGGTGCTTGATCACCTGAATGTCATTGAAACCCAATAACACCTGAGGCATTAATTGACCAAATGAATTATCCCGAACACCAAGATCATTATAGTTCATTACATTAGAATACACCTGTACATACGAGAATACTAACATATATTCATGAGGACCACGATTCTTCTAGGAATCACGTATCTATGCTATGCCCCACACGCCCGCTCCTATTATTGTACCATATCTATCAGAATGAAGCTTATATGCAATGAAGTGACGACATCTTATACTATTGAAGTAATGACATCTTATACTTATTGAAGTGGAGATCTTAGACTCATTGAAGTGAAGATCTTAGACTCCATTTCAGCAATCTCAGACTAATTCACTTCTTTCATCACACTCTTTCTCTCTCCATTCTCACTGATCTCTTTACTCTCTCTTTATTTCATCTCTTTATCTCTCTCTCATCTCTTTATCTCATCTCTTTCTCTTTCTCTCATCTCTTTCTCTCTCCACATTTCCTTTCTCTCTCTTTCTCTCTCCCTCTTCTCTCTAATTCTACCAGTACTTCCATCCGTCCAAGTTCTCCGAGTTCAACACCGCATCGATCTCGAACCGGTCCTTATAATTGGAGAAGTCCTTGCCAGAAAAGACCGTGCTGCGCTTGTCTTCGCTGACATGGTCGAACTGGAGCGAGGCCACGCCCTTGCCTCCAAGAGCAGTCTCGTAGGTCTCGAACCCATGGGCCTGGAACTCTTTCATGGCATTGTGGATGGTTTCTTCCGAGATGTCTTCATTAACCAAGGTGATGGCACATCCACCACCACCGGCGCCCGTGAGCTTGGTGGCACCCAATTTGTGGGTGTCGCCGATGCTCTTGATGGTCTCCAACGATGGGTGAGACACTCCCAACGCTACCAACAATCCGTGGTTGATATTGACCAATTCTCTTAAATGGTCGCGTTCTTGCTTGGAGAAGAAGGGCCGGGTCATGATCTGGTACGCCTCGGAGGCGACCCGTTCCATGGCCTCCAAAATGCTGCCGGCGATGTGGGGGTATTGCAGGTTGAGTTTGCCTACTCCGCCGACCAAGTCGGCGGTAGACCTGGGCACTTTGGTATTGGTGAGCAAGAGCTTGAGGGCAGGAAGGTTTCTCATGTTGGTTCTGACCGAGGGCTGGGCAGGGCTGGACATGCGCTGGTACATCACAGCACCGCCGTAGGTGGCCACGGCGTTGTCGATGCCCGAGGGGTTGCCGTGGAAGCACTTTTCCCCCACGAGCGACCAGGCGTCGATGAAATCTGCCTCTGGAACGTGAGTTTTGACGATTTTCTCGTCCTGGCCGTGTGAAGCATGCTGGATATGGCCGCCGAGGACCGCCAATGCCGACGCCAAGCACACGGCGGTGGAGGCAGACGACCCCAACCCTGCTCCGATGGGCAAGGTGGACCGCACACAGAAGCTCATTCCCGGCACCGATTCCGAACACAAGTGGGTGTACAAGTAGAGGAAGCAATGGCACGCCACGTAGTGGAGAGACGAGTCCAAGTCGCTCAACAACATGCTCAATTCGTTGGTGATCTCGGGGACGAGTTCAGAAGACACCTGGGGTTTTCCATCGGCAAACGCGACAAACGCCCGGATTTCGTCCCATGGAATGCTGCTTCTGGTCCACGAATGCAGTAGCCCGATGTCTGGGAAGTTCAACGTGATGTGGTCGGGGTTTTCGCTGGGTGTCACCAAGAGATACGCCCTTAAGCTGAGAGCCGCTGCAATGGCCGGCTTGCTGTAGACGGCCGAGTGTTCGCCGAAAATGATGACCTTTCCAGGCGCACTGACGTAGAAGGGCTTGGACATGGTGAGAAGTGGTTGGATAGAGGCGGTGGTTGTTGTGGAAGTGGTATTCGGACTAGTCTCGTTTAGATCAAGTGGAACCATTTGATTTTTCAGAAATCCACGTGATGCGAGAAGGAGTGGACTAAAATGAAGCTAGGGCCCTAGCTTCTCAAAAGAGGCTCTTTGGCCGAGCGGTTAAGGCGGTAGACTCAAGTTCTACTATCGTAAAGATGCGTGCGTTCGAATCGCGCAGGAGTCACTATTTTTTGAATTACACTAGCCGTACTATGTGAAAGGTTAAACAGGATGATGGTAGGTGTTCAAGCATTTGGTGATACAGTCCGATTGCATTCACCATTGTGACGGCAATTGTAGTATACGTTCAGGAGACTTCTGGACCGTTAGTGTGAATGCGTAAGAATAATTAATGGGTGCAAACTGCGACTGCGAGAAATGACAGAAGCAAAGGACGAAGTAGGACAAGACTGCAGGAGAAATGAAGTATTGAAGTATGAGAAATGAACTAATTAGGAAGGAAGAAATAGAAAGGAACTCTTCGTCTATGCCCAATCAATATATTTTAGCTGGAGTGAGTGGTCGCTGTTGATGTATGTTTTTCACCAACAATATTTCGGTTCACTTTGACAAAAACAATCAACACAGATTTACTCTTTTACAAATACTATAAATATAATAATTGCTTCACAAATACGCCAATCGCTTCCTTTTTCCTGCCACCAATTCATCTTCTCCTCCATATTCCTCTCTCTTCTCTATTCTTCTCACCTGCACACAACCCTCTTCGCAATACACGACTTGAAAAATCAGCAAAACAACATCACTACATACATTCGACTGTGTAGGTCTGTCTCCACACAATGTCGTATTTAGATGTCTATGAGCCTCTGAATATCCTCACTTTGAAGCCCAGCATACCCACGCAATTTTGGACCTTCGACAATGCCTACTTGCTCTTGCAATCCTGTCGGGATCCATATATTTTGAAAGCATTGGACGAGTTCTTGCTCTTGAATCGCCAATTACTCTTGAATGCTTCCCCTTTCGAGGTCAAGGACTCCAAACAGACATTGCTGAAAGACACAAAGGAAATTTCATTGAGAAAGATCACCTATTCCGACCTCCAACCCAACAACATCAAGGATGCCACCACCGTCAGCTCCATGCTTCCTGGTTTGGACATCAAGGAAATCTTAAGGATCGTCATGCAAACCTCGAAAAAGGTCCCTGAGCGCAAGATCCACGAGTTTGAAAAGCTCAAGTCCAAGTTGCCCGACGACAGAGAGAAGTACTTGGAGAACGAGCGCATTCTCTTGTATGTCAACAAGATCCTTAGAGAAAAACGCCTCTTGTTGAAGATAGTTGGCGAATTGCTCATCAAAAAGTCCAACCCAGCTGCATCCTCTACAATTCAAAACTTGGGAATAGAGCTCTTTCTTTCAGAGGACTACATCTCCTCTATCATCGACAACATCAAGCGTGGTACGGAATTGCTTGTCAACCAACCCTCCAACGACGCCATCTCCCCAGAAATCAATGATCTCATCAACAGAGAAAATATCTTATACATCATAGAGTCTTGCAAGGTTTTGATCGAGTTGTCAGCTCAAAATCCAACAATCAACTCTACAATTGTCAAGAAGTGGTTTGAGTTCATGGGAGAAAAGAATTTCTTGTTGAATCTAGCTCCCTACTTCAAGGTGCAAGAAGCGTTCAATTTGACTCAGATCTTGTCCACGTTAATATCCATCATATTCTTGGATTTGAACAATGCATTCGACCGCAAACAGGTCATTAGTGACGGCACTCCAAGAACTGATTTCATGGGCGACATCTCCACCTTCAAATTCTTGAACAAGATCATCACAAATCAAGAAAATTCGAATTCCATCATTCTTTACAGTTGGTCTATTATCTTGTTGAGGAAAAAGTACTTCATCGAGGAAGTTCCTGAATCTTCCACCTCGGCCGCATTTCTTGCTGAGTTTCCATTGGATAATCTAGACTCAACTATGCACAATTTGAACGCCAGATGCGTGAATTTGAATGTGTTTCAGGAGATACATTTCTTGAATAAGTTCCTCCAGGTCGATAACTTGTATTCGGCCATTTTATCCACAGTTATTGTTGCAGCATTACCACTTATCAACATGACCCCAGCGATCTCGAAGACGGTATCTAGTGTCCTAAAAGATTGTCCCGACAGTGTCATCAAAAGAGTATTTGAAGACGAGTCCTTCGTCAATCAAATCATTTTATCTAGAACCAAGTTTCCATTATTGTTATCTCCATATTTGAGACTTGCTTCAATCAACGGAAACTTTGCATTATATGAATTTAATGAGCTTAAATCCTTCATTCAAGTGTTTAAGAGAAATGAGTTTGAACCATTATACAGAATCGACGATGAAAACACCGATCTTGTCGTGCTAAAGGACCCAATCGATGTCTTTCCACCTTTTGAAACAGGAAAGAAGTTAGCATTGGTTCTTCCTGCCGGAACTAAGGCTAAAATTTTGCCCACTGGAAACGACTCCGAGATTTTGGTCACTTTCTTGTACAAATATAATGGCTGGTCATTCTTGGGAAGGATATTGCAAAATATTTCCAGAACATTCAATGACCAAGACGAAGATAAAGTGGATTTCATCATCAATGCATCTACTCTACTCACAAAGGTTATCAAGGATACTGATCAAGTGTCTGCAGTTTTGGAGTCGATGTCCACCTATACCGATAATTCTGACATTATTGAAGTGATAATGAGAATCTTCGAACAGAGCTTGCATTCTAGAAACATTTCTGTTCTCAAAACTATACTTGAATTATTGACACATTTACTTCCTAACTTCGTCCACAGAATTTGGCCTTTCTTGTCCAAATCTTCGTTGTTGTCCAGAAATGGCAAAGAAGGCTTTGTCACTACTCTATTCGGGTCGGTTGAAATGATTGGCGGCGATTACTCATTTTCTATCGCTTTGATTAAGTTTTTCCAAAGATTAGTTGATAGTTGTTTCGTTTCTAAGGACGATTACCCAATCAAGTCAAAAAGCATAATCATTTCAAAGTTTGTGAGACATCTTTTGTCAATATTCGAAAGTTTCACTCATTGCAAGTTCTCTAAATCATATCAGAAAATGGAAATTGGAGTTTTGATATTGGACACGTTTTCCAACATCTTGGTTACCGTCTACGACATTAAGAAGTCAAATTCGGGCAAGTCTGTTACAGCTGTCTTGGAAGAGGCTTCTGTGACCATTCTTGAAACCTTTTTGATAACAAACAATGAGTATTCCAGAAGCTGTTTGCCCATCCTTTTAATGGTCGACTCGTTGTCCAATAACCTAGGATTGTACGAACTTTATGATTTATCACCCCTCAGATTTGAGGGCTGGATCAAAGGTGCATTATATTTCTCTGAACTCATCATTTTGATTCGGTCTATTCTCGATTTCAAACCATCTTCATTCGAAAAGGAGTTGTTCAAGAGATTACCTCAGCTCATCGGTGTCTACTCCCAGTACGAATTCTTGCGAGTAGATATCATTGACTTAATCACAGCTTTGGCCGATGGAACTTGGAAGATTCAAGATAAGCCTTCTTTGTTGAGTCATTTGGGCCATGACTATTCTAAGGTATTGTTGAGTTGCATCACCACCGATCTTAACAACACTTTTGACGATTTCAAGTTGAAGGTTTCCTTATATGATTTCATTTGCTCTGTTCTCAACGGCGACCAAGAAGGGTTAGCTGTTCTTTTCAGTGGAAGGGATGTGTTCGGACAATCCAAGGTACTCAAGTCGGAATCTTTAAGCATTCAGAAGCCTTCCTTGCTTTCAATTCTCAAGAAAAATGTCAAGGAGATCAAATATTTCCCTAACTCTGTGAGTATCCATCTTTTAGATGCCTTATCGCTTAGTTACAATTCTTGGACTACAATTAAGGAAAGCGACGATGATCTTGAGTTTATCGAAGAGCTTATCACTAGAATTGAGTTGAAGTCAGAAGATCAACCAAGAAGTGTTGATGAATATAAGAACAGATCTTACGACCTTATGGTCATTACTAAGATTGCTGAAATCTTGTCATTGATTTTATTCACAGCCAGAAATGAAAAGGTTCAACAAAGAATAGTTTCGTTTACTAAAACAGAAAAATTCCTTTCTATTGTGAAATCCAACTTCATCATCAAGGGCTACAATCCAATTCTTCATTCGAAGCTCAATCGATCATTTGAAGATTTTGCTCCTAATTTCACTCTTGATCAATTCACAATCGCAAAAAGGAAGAGTAACAGGTTTCTTGCCGACATATTCAGTATTTCATTGATGGATGTATTGTTCGGTAAAGACGAAAGATGGCCAACAATCAGAGATCAGATTGTCGACGCAGGTATCAACATACAGTACATGGAGTGCCAGACTAACATTACCAAATCTTTGGGTGCATTGTTGACCGTGGTTTGCCGAAGATTCAGCAGTTCCTTGACTCCAAATCTTTTAGAGTTGGTCCATCATTTGTTGAAGACTAATTATGTTGAGGGTATCCCATCGGAGCTTTTTGAGTCCATTTATCAAGAACGGATTGAGGTTGCCTTCTATCTCATTTATTCGATGACTCATGAGAGTAGTGTGAAGAAGCAACCAAATCAGATATTTGAGATTATCAAGGTATCCTTAGACTTATTGTCGTCTTCGAGCTTGAATTTCTTGAGTTCCTTGTCGGAGTCAAGGGGATATTACCGTCAGTTATTGAGAATTATCTACTGTTGTTTGTTGATCACCAAGAATAATGAGGAAATTCTTATTGAATACTTCAGTGTCTTCAGAGATTTGTTTGATTTAATTATCACCAAGGGAACAAAAGTATTGTTGATCGATATTCAAAATGAGGTTTACAATCAACGCAACACCAGGTCTTCAACAAAGTCATCAAATAGCGACAAATTACACTTCAAGACCGACGACTTGAAGTTGATCTTGTCCATTTTGAAGTTGTATGTTGGAGTCAAGGCATCTTCGTCCATGAAGCTGGAGATGGCCAAACTAGTTGAGGACAATGGAACAATTGGAGCTTTGCTCAGTTTGTACTCTTTGTCTCATACTATTCAGGTGAACGATGAGCATATTTTTGCACAACTCAGTTTGATGTACATCCAAGAATTGATGTCTATTGAGGTGATTGCTGAAAAATTCATTTCCTCGGGATTGTTGGTTGTGTTGGTCGAAAGTCCAATCTCTTCACAAATCAGAGCCGGTGGTTTAAGTATCTCGAACGGCATTGAATACCACAAGCTCTGGATTAACGGACTCTTGCCTATATTTATCATTAGTTTGAACAAGTTGGGCATGTCGGTGATGAAGGAAGTCTGCTTGGGCCTTCAAATGTTCGGCAAGCAAATCGAGACCTGTATTGAAAGCTGGTCAAAGGATTCTTCGTCCATCAAAATAACTTCGTCGACGGTGATTGAAACAAGCCAGATCCTTTTGTTATATGAATCGTTGCAGTCCATGAACATGGAGCAGTACTTGAAGGAGCAAGGTATGGGTAAATTGAGGGTACTTCCTGGTCTTGACACGGAGACGAAGAGGGATGAGTTCATCGACTACATCAACAATTTGTTGAAGCATCCCAAGTTCTTGACATCTCGGGTGATTCCCAGTTCCATTGAAGAGCAAAGAATCATCGAAAAGGGTGACGGAAGCTACGAAAAGTTCGTGAATAATTTGATAGAAGAAATAAGAGAGTTGAAGGACTCTCTTATGTAGTGTATATTATTAAATGGTAAATATAAATCAGAAAGAACGACTCGTAAAGAAGTGATCACTACAATTGGTACATGTAAGTCAGAGAGAACGACTCTCGTAAAGAATTAATTAGATAATTGGCTACAAGTAGCAATTCATGGTGAGAATGACAATATAGAGGGTTATTTTCTCTTATCACCTTATATCGGTACTTCTCTATGAATAGATACATGTAGGTTCATTAACTCTCTTATCTAGGCCATATTACCTAGTCCATCTTACCTAGTGGATCCTACCTGTCTATCTTACCTCGTCTTACTTCAACAATGCATGTCGTTCATTCTTCTCTATGGGGAGAGGAAGTAGCTCTTGCTTACTTCGGAAGGTATCACAGCATCAGGCTCGGCCTTTCCTGCGATCAACGAAGAGTCGAACTCCGCAACGTGGCCCTTGGATCCCGTCAAAGACACGTTTTCGATGGAGGGCAATTTTTCACCGGCAATCTCGCCGGATATCAACTTCTTCCAGCTGCCGTGGCATCCTGTGATGATGTCGATGGTCTCGGCCTGGTTCTTGTACACGCCATTGAAGGCGAACTTGTTGTGGGGCTTGCCGTCGGGCAACTTGTAGTCACGGAACCACTCTCGGGTGGACTCCAAGAGGCCCGGACACTTGACGTACAAGTCGTGGATGTCGAACACCTCGTTGGCCAACGGGTCCTCGACATTGACGGCGATGACCTTCCAGTCCAACTCGCCGTCGTCGATCAAGGCAATGGAGCCCAAGATCTTGACCCGTTTGATGTCGCCGGTGGCGGCAATGGAGGCGCCGATGTCGCAGATGTCCAACGGGTCGTTGTCTCCAAACAACTGGAGCCCGTTGTGGTGAGACGTGGGGTCCTCCCACGTCTGGGGAATGGCGCCGTAGTTGTGGATGTAGCCGTGGTAGGGGAAGAGGTTCTTGACGTACCGGACCTGGCCCTTCTTTTCGTCCTGGACAATGGGATTGCCTGGCGCCTTGGTGTCGATCTCAAACTTGGCATTGGACCATCTGGGGATCTCCACCACCATGTTCACCTCTTTGGACACGGTGTCGAGACCCATGGGCACGTCGTGGAACCACGAAACCACTTTGGAATCCGTGGTGGCGTATTGTTTGAAGGAAGACGTGTACTTCTGGCCTTGTGCAACTGGCACCACCAGAGCCGGCGGCACGCCGGCACTGGTGCTGTTGAGGCGGAGGTGCTGTCTGCTTAGCTCCAAACGGGTTCTGGCGGTCACTAGCGGTTTCGACATGGTAGTGGAAGTGGATTTAGCAAGACGAAACAAAGCTGGCATTATGATGGATCATCTTCTGATTTTTATGTGAGGGGCTTTTTGCCAACCGAGGCACACTATGGAGAGAGATGTGGAAGAAGGACAAATAAAGATGTGAAGAATGGGACAAATAAAGATGTGGAAGAAGGACAAATAAAGATCTGGAGGAATGGGACAAATGATCTGGAAGAGTAAGGTACAGGAGATGGATGGAGATGTGGCTGGAAGGTGCAGTGTGGTTTAGATGTTGCAACTGAAGGCTGAGAATGGGGCTTCTTCAATGAGAGGGAAGTGAGGAATAGTGGAGAGAAGTGAGGGTTAGTAGTGAGAGAGTGGGGTGGTTGAGATATTAAGGAAATGAGTATGGCGTTAGATGTAGCGTAGGGTTAGGAGATGGATCTGGAAAGCAGCAGGGACTTGGAGGGTCAGATCAATTGACATATTTTTCAGTGTCGTAGCGAGTTCCATGCATAAAAGAAGGATTTGCATTATAATCTTGTAAAGAGGATTATTAGAAGTGTATTGAAGTACGGGCCCTGACACAGCGTGTTGACACAGTGTGTGTTTTCGGTTTGGGGTGTTTAGTCCCAATACTATTAAACCCACACATTTATTCAACGGATAATATCCAGCCTAATTCTATTCCTAATTCAATTCGATTACTTATTCCTGATTTTATACTGTTGTATCTTTCTAGACTTTTTATGCTTTCCCGTTTTGATGTTTACAATAGTATTCATTTAGATGTACCAATCTTAATGGCTCTATCTGGATTCTATGGCTCTCTCTGGATTCTAGGATTAAACTGAATCTAGCTCTAATTAAGTTCTATGCTTCTAATATTTCTCTTTTAGATTATATCTATACATATACAAATAACTTACAATGGTGGCTTGCCGAGGAAGACAATCTTGCCCTTCTCATCAAAGCCCGAGTTTTCGTCACTCACTTCCACCACCTGGGAAATGGCCTCCATTTCAATGGTAGACAAGCCCATGGGATCCTTGGGAATCCACACACCAGGACATGTGGCAGAAGCAGCAGGCAAGTTGTAGGCGTGCTTGGAATCGACCTGTTCTGGCTCCACGTTGAAAGTGGCTGGCAACATCTGCTTGGCGTGTCTATAGTTCATGTAGATGTCGGGTCTGAAGAATCTAATGACCGGGTTGGGAGTGGCGTACTTCTTGAAGTCACGGTCCGCAAGCAATGGAGTAACGCCCTGGTCGGCGAAATCGGTGGTGGCCGCCAACTCGTGCTTGACGTCTCTGACCTCCTCCTTTTCCTTTTGCACGTCGTCGTTTTCGTGACTGGCGTACTTGCGTCTCTTGCTCAAGATCTTGGCGTCGTACTGCGTGGCGGACAACGACGAAGGTGTTTGCGAAACTCCGTCCAAGGCCCTCATGGTGTCGACAGGAACCACCTCCAACAAGTTGCGGAAGGAGCTTCTGATGGTCAAGTTGCAGTACACGGTGAACACAATGCCGATGATTTGCAAGGCGATAGGGCCCCAGCCCTTGCCAACAGCGAAAATACCCAACAAACACACCTGGCCCAAGTAGATACCGGTAAAGGTCTGGTAGAGCGCGGTGGGGTAATGTCTACCTCTGAAATCGGGACACTCGACAAACACGTACGACAAGTTGTAGCAGTAGGTGATGTAGACCAAGAAGAAGGCCACCGTGGCGAACAACAAGATCATGGGAGAGATGATGGAGTAGGCCAAGGTGATGCAGGCCAAGTTGGTGAACACGGGGAAGGTGGTACCCCAGCCCATGGAGCCCAAGCCGGAGAATCTCGCGTACTTCTTGCGGAGGGTGGAGTCGAGGAAGTAGCCCAAGATGTAGTACAAGAACAAGCCGACCACCTGGAACAACGAGCCGCCGGCCACCGACAAGCCCTGCAAAATGAGGTAGGAGATGTAGAAGTTGGAGGACTTGGGCAACCCGGCGGCCAAGATGGACAAGGCGCTCTCGGGCTTCTCGAGGATCTGGGTGACGGTGGAGGTGGCGGACGAGGCAAGCGTGGTGACCAAGAAACCGTTGACGATCTGGAACGCGAAGTAGGCCTTCTGGGTGAACCATTCGACCTCTTGCACCGAGGCGGCGCCTGAGACCTTGGCCATACCACGAATAAACAAGGGAAGAAGCGCCATCAAAATGGACAACATGATGGTGGGCAACAAACCGGTGATGATGCCCAACAACTGCTTGGGCATGTTCAAGATCCAGCGCAACCAGGGCAACTTGTTGGTCAAGTAGGTGATGTTGGAGATGACACCGACAAAGGCCACGGGGATGGCCCAGAGGATGATCAAGGCGACAATGGCCGCAAACGCGAGCGTCTTACGCGTCAAGCTTTCCCACCAGAACATGCGCAAGTTGGCCCAGATGATGTCGGCAGGCTCGACGCCAATGGCGGCCGGAACCACTCTCAAGGGGTTGTGGTGGACACAGGTCTGGTAGGCCAATTGGGCCAGGTACTGGTCCTCGAACTCCACCACGAGCGAGTTCTTGGGCTTGAACTGGCGGTAGTTTTTCTGCATGCGGCGGATCTCCTTGTTGAGGGCGGGAAGCTCGTCGAGACAGTAGCGGATGGTGTCGACCTTGGCGGAGAAGGTGCCGTTGGGCTTGAACGAAGGGCGCTTCTTCTCGGGCACATACGCCGAGATCTCGTCGGCAGGCTCGATGGCCACGCCCTTGGCGTCGGCCTTGCGCTTGTTTGCAACCGCGGTCTTCAACAACTTGTTTTGGGCGGCCTCCAAGCGCAGCACCATGGCGTCCCGTTGGGCGATCTTGTGTTCCAACTTGCGGCAGGTGCGTGGGATGTGCACGCGCTTGACGCCGTCGAACATCTTGAAGAACTGCTTTTCGTCCAAGAGGCTGTCGGGCACACTGCGGAAGGTCACGGTGCGCGAGGACAACTTTTTGGCGTAGGCGGGCGACAGAAGGGCGGCTGCGCGCAAGGAGTTGTAGAAGAACAACTCCCGGTAGATCACGTAGATGACGGAGCCGTAGAGCGCCCATCCCACGAGCACGTGGGCGTAGTAGCGCTTCTCGTTGCGGATGTTGGCAATGGACAACTGGTCGAGGCCCTGGTTGTGCTTGCCGTTGGTGGCGTTTAGTGGCAACAAGATGATCCACAGAAGGAGGCCAAACATGAACACCACGGCCATGACCAAGATGTAGCGCAAGAAGAAGTAGCCGTCCAAGCCGGCCTGCTGGATGATGAAGGAGTGGGGCTTGCGCAAGAGGATGTAGACCCAGCGGAACGGGTCCTTGGGAAGCGGTTCGGGCTTCTTGTCGTCAGGGACCAAGTCGAACGACGCCTTGGGCGAGTAGATCCGCTTGAAACGGAGCCGAAGAAGAAGGAAACATGACACGAACACTCCACAGATGACGGCGTTGGTGATCAACGTGGTGAGGACCGTGGAGGTCGAGGTGGAGCTGGAAGCCACCATGGTTAGAGAGGAAGGGGAAGGGTGGACTGGAGCGTATCTAGGCTAGTGAGCGTCTAGTTAGCGTCTAGTTAGCGTCTAGTTAGCGACTATCTAGTTGGATGGTCTCGTTGTAGAGGAGGCGGGCACGTGTCGGGTCAGTGTACGGCCAATGGTGTGAAGTCCGGTGTGGCAGTAGGGGATGCCTGGAGATTGTATGGACCCTCGCTGAAGAAAAAGAGAAAAGAAGACGGTGGAAATCGAGGTGTTTTGGTGAAGAGATGGCTAGCCGTGTAGGCACATGGGACAAAACCCGAGGTATGCGCGCATGCATGCAGCTGCTGCTGCATGCATAGCAGAAAAGGTGCACATGGCCAGAGAAGAGAGAGGCAGAGAGAATCATGGAAGTGTGGACTCAGGGGTGATCTGCGGGATCTGGCCTATTGGATCGATTGCCATAGCCATGATCAACGAGGGGTAGCAATAGGTATGTGAAACCCCCCTGTTCCTGTGCTCTGGGGGTGATCCTTCGCTGTGGCATGCATGCGGTGCAGCGTGCTGCACACTGCACACAGATGCAGATCTTGTGTGCTGCACACACGGGAAGAAGCGCCTGTCATTGGACAAGGCAAAATGGAGGTAGGGGCGCCGCCTGCTGCCTCTTGATTCAATCCTATTGTGCATTGTCAGTCCCTGGGCACTGCCCAGGGACCCCAACCCGGCCACGTCCTGTGTGTTTTGACATGCTGGGGGACTGAAACAGTGTGACGCGCTCTGCATGCATGCATGGAACACGCAGACGAGGAGGGGGAATGCAAACGAGGGCGTGGAGATGGAGATTAAGGCGAGCAAAAACGCAAACAGGGAACAGCAAACGGGGAACTACGTGCTGTGTGCTGTATATAGGTGCTGGAATCCTGGGCTTGGCCGGTACATGCTCTTGGCTTGGGCGCTGAGTGGCTTGTGTCGGGCCGTTGGTTCTCTTTGTATTAACGAGCCCTGTTATGGGTGTGGGACCGCCGTTTCGCCTGGTTTGGGCCCTGTTAGCTTTTTGGCCTTTTCAGCACTTTCTCCTGGTCCTGGGCTGTGTGGGCATTGTCCCGGGACAGAAGCCGCTGGTTGGATGGGCAACCTGCACTCTTGTGTGGAGAGTGGCCCCTGGTCCAAAGAATAGAAGTGGGGCCATGTTGGGAGGTGCTGTCACTTTGACAGCTGCACAAATGTGTCAAGAATTAAGGTTCAGCCTCGATCTTGTCCCCAATCGAGCCCCACTAATGGGCCCATCATGGGCCCATATTGCACCAAGTGCGGTTTACGCCCCAGTAGAAGGTAGGACAAATTGCTGGTGGCTCACTCCAGTAGACAGAGGACTGTACTTAGGGGGGGACGGTGTTGTTGGCTCTGGCTTGCTGGCAGCGTTGAGAGTTGCTGTCCCTGTTGAATGTGGTGTTAAGGACTGTTGCTGGGAACTTGCCCCGCTGGAAGAGAAGACCTGTCAGAGATAAGGGTCAGTTTTGAAGTGTCGTATAGATACAGCACCTCGTCATGGACGGGCAGTGTTGCTAGCAATATACCAGTCATCGTCTACTCAAGTCTGGTCTAATCCACGCATTGTGTCCCATCACTCGTGTCTTTTTTCCAAGAATTAGGCAGTGTGGCCGAGCGGTTAAGGCGACTGACTCGAATTATTTCGGGTTATCAGTTGGGATTTCCCGCGCAGGTTCGAATCCTGCCACTGTCGCCATTTCTTTTTGCATTTTTTACCCCTACCAGAGAAGCTAGAGACAAAAGAGGTAGGTTGATGAGAATATGACGAATGAAATAAGAGTTTGGGTGTTCAGGGCTATTCCCCTAATTTATTAATTTTTGTTTCTGGTGGTGAATCAAGATGCACATTTTGCGATAATGGGCTGATAATTGGAGGGGTAGTCCAAGAGTCTGTATTTCTTCGGTGGAGATGGCTGGAATCCATAGTTGAATGGTTTTGGAGGATTTTCACCTAAATTCTGTTATTGAAATCGATATGGCGCACGATATGTAGATTGGACTCTACTTGTAGCCACAAACCTAGAGAATAATTGTACGAATTGGTGAAAGGAAGAGATGGTTTGGTCGCTTTCAGTTTAAAATCCCTCGCCTGTGTAGCGACCACATATTTCCTTTAACCTAAATAATCCCGTGGCTAGTATACGTAGTTGAGTCAATGCTTTATCGTGTTTCTGTATTGTTACTGCCTATTTTGTGCTTTTCGTTTTTTTGGTGAAATTTTGGAAAAAGAGTGAAATATTAGATTGTGAATAGCGACAGCGATAATATTACTCCACATTATAACCAGAGCAATACAACAATAAAACATTCAATTGAAATAACAACCTACAACAAGCGACTGAGGTGTCATAATCACCATCATATTTCTTAGCCTATCCCTAGAAATCTATAATCTACTTGCTCCACATCAGTCTGATATACGCCGAAAGAGAGAGATTTCCATACCTTTGCCTGGAATTCAATGAAAATATACTTTATCCAGCACAAACTAAACCCAGCTAAGAACAAAGCATAAGGTAACTCATAGCAAGAATTGCACCCCACTACATTAAGATTTCATATGAGTGAATGTGAGAATCTAATACTGCACAATTGCAATTAATTACACCAATATTAAAAACCTTGGTAGTGCACTGAATGCATACAGTCTGTTTAATCTATGTCCCATTTTCTAACTGCTACTGTCCCACCTAATCATTCTTCTTACACTCCTCATATTCTCCAAATCCGGTTGTCTGTCACGCATTGGGCAGTGTGGCCGAGAGGTTAAGGCGACTGACTCGAATTTCTTCGGGTTATCAGTTGGGATTTCCCGCGCAGGTTCGAATCCTGCCGCTGTCGTTATTTTTTTATTTTTCAGATGAGCAGGTGAGATATCACCTACTCTGATTGTTATTGATAAACCAAACAGAATATAACAATTACAGCACAGTTTACACATATTCGACTTACACCAACATCCACTACTTCACATATAAGATCATCCACCCTTTTTCCTCACATCTATACGCATATTAATCCATATCACATGCCTAAGTCTACCAGAATAAAGAAGAACGCTCCTCCTCCCGATGGCTATGACAAAGTGGCCCCTACCATCACCAAGCTTCAGGCCAAGTTGAAACAAGCCCAGACCGCCACCCCCACCAAGTCTGGATCCACTACGTCCACCAAACAGCAGGCACTCTGGCCCATAGTCCGAATCAACCACCAGATCTCTCGCTATGTATATGACATGTACACCAAGAAAAAGCTCATTTCCAAGGAACTCTACGACTGGTTGTTGGCACAGCCATACGTGAACGGCGACTTGATTGCCAAATGGAAGAAACAGGGCTACGAGCATCTCTGTTGCGTGCAATGCATCGTGGTCAGTGACAAGAACCACGGCAATGCATGTGTGTGTCGGGTGCCCAAGGCCACCTTGATCAAGAACCAGGGCGAGGAGGCGTCCAAGGCCATCGAATGCGTGACCTGCGGGTGTCGGGGATGTGCCAGTACAGATTAATGATAGAACAGAAGAAGACATACAGATCCACAGAATGATGGGTCAGATACGGTGGACAAATCACCTAATACAAGTATAAAATGCCCAGGTGTGTCGGTATAAATTATCCACCTTGGCCCATACAGATTAAGCAATAAGATTAAAATTCCAGGCGTGATATGCGAATAACGACGATGACAGATTAGCGAATATCGATGATGCAGATTACCGAAAATTATAGAGCCGATGAGATGTCAGGAATAGATAGACGAAGGATGCGATGCAACAGAACAAAACAAGATGTCTCAGACATATCAAACCATATAGAAAAGTTACAATTTATTGTGCTTTGTAAAGAGGCAGATCGCTATTTAGGAGAAGTCAGATTCAAAGTCAAAATATATAGAATTTGATAGATTTAAATACATAGGATTCAAGCCAGTAAGTCTGGGCATTTACTGATTGGAGTAATTAATTAGAATATATTGATAACAGTAATAATAATACATAAGCATCTAGAAGCAACAACTAGACAAGAAGCAAACATTAACAAGATTAGGGGAATCAAGCCGGAAAAAAATCACAACCGATCTTCTGCTGTACCGCCAACAGAAGAATGAAATAAACAAACAGAGGAAAGGCACAAGGACCAAAAAGGGCGACACATAATGACAACCAGATTATTCAGAGCGAAAACCAGATAATCATCAAAAATAGGATTAATAACACCAGTCAACCAGAATATCAGAAATGATAACTAAACCATTCAGAAAGTGAAAGCAGACAATCATTAGAATCATAGATAACCATCAGATAATTATCATCAGACTCATTAGGTCAATACCATCAGATAATAATTATCATCAGACTCATTAGACGCATTAGGTCAATACCATCAGATTATAATTATCATCAGACTCATTAGACGCATTAGGTCAATACCATCAGATAATAATTATCATCAGACTCATTAGACGCATTAGGTCAATACCATCAGATTATAATTATCATCAGACTCATTAGACGCATTAGGTCAATACCATCAGATAATAATTATCATCAGACTCATTAGACGCATTAGGTCAATACCATCAGATTATAATTATCATCAGACTCATTAGACGCATTAGGTCAATACCATCAGATAATAATTATCATCAGACTCATTAGACGCATTAGGTCAATACCATCAGATTATAATTATCATCAGACTCATTAGACGCATTAGGTCAATACCATCAGATAATAATTATCATCAGACTCATTAGACGCATTAGGTCAATACCATCAGATAATAATTATCATCAGACTCATTAGACACATTAGGTCAATACCATCAGATAAATACCATCAGATAAATTCCTTCAGATAAATACCTTCAGATACCTTCAGATAATATCTCAATTGTCTTCATCCGCATCTGTCGCGGGCAGCTCCTGGTCGACCTTCTTGAAGTCGTTGAAGAGGTTTCTGCTCGACTCGCCAAGCGACGACGCACTGCTGGCCTTGCGTG
Organism: Suhomyces bokatorum; assembly: GCA_030568615.1. Taxonomy (NCBI): domain Eukaryota; kingdom Fungi; phylum Ascomycota; class Pichiomycetes; order Serinales; family Debaryomycetaceae; genus Suhomyces; species Suhomyces bokatorum. Next base: position 76,644 of record JAJMGI010000025.1, on the reverse strand, counting down.
CCACCACCGGCGACTGGTGCGCCTGGGGGTGGTGCTCGAAGCTGCGCACAATCATGTCGTCGTCGTCGTACGAGTTCAACAACCCGTGGATGGACCCGTGCTGGTGGATGAGGCTGTGGCTGTTGACTAACGGCGAGTAGTAGAAGTCCTCCAAGTACGACGGCGAGTTCCAGAGCTTCTTCATGATGGAGTTGGTCTGGGGCGTCTTCAAGTTGCGCAACGGCGTCTTCAAGATGTTGGCCTTGGGGGTGCGCTGGAGCACGTTGGGGGTGGAGCCTGCGGTGGACGCGCGCTGTGGGGGTGGTGGTGGTTGGTGGTGCATGGCCATGTGTGCGTGGAGGGGGGGAAGGGGGTGGTTGGCGTGGTTGTAGATGTTGTTGTTGCCAGGGGTGAGGGGCTCGAGTAGGGGCCCTGTTTCACTGGGGCGGACCGGCGACAACTCCAAGTTGGAGTTGCAGCTGAACGAGGAGGTGTAGGTGAGGTTCTTGCCGGCCAAGGGCGGCTTGTTGGGCGACTCGGAGATGATGAAGTGGGGGGTCAAGGTGCGAGAGTGCGAGGCCGCCCCACAGGGCAGCGAGGGACCAGAATGGTGCAAGGAGCCAAAGGGCTCGCCTAGACGCTGCTTCTTGGACGACGGGACGTCTAGGAGAGTCAAGTCGCCGTCGTTGTCATCTTCGTCGCCGTCGTCTTCGTCGTTATTGTCGTCGCTGTGGTCGTAGACGTAGCCGTACGCGTGGTCGTCGCTGTGGTACGCAGGCAGGCGTTTTCTCTTGGGGCGCGAGGAGGTGGCACTAGATGTGGCACTAGATGTGGTGATTGCCGTGGTGGTGTGGGAGTCGGCGGCGCCAGCGCCGGCAGAGTAGCTGTAGTTGGGGGCGGCCTCGGCCTTGGCATCCGAAGAGTCGGGCAGCGAGGGAATGGCATTCATGGTCCGCTTGGTCTGCTCGCGCTGGCGCGAGCGCACCAAGGCGATCTGGTCCATGACCTCGTGGTAGGAGCTCTTCTTGACGGAGCGCGACTTGAGAAACTGCTCCTCGTGGCCGGGCTTGATGCACCAGAAGTGGCCCTTGCCGTCCTTGGACTTCTCGCCCTTGACAAACGCCTTGTTGAGCGAGAGGTTGTGGCGGATGGAGTTCTGCCACCCCACGTCCTCGCGCTTGTAGTACTTGAAGGTGTCGGAGATCCAGTGGTAGATCTGCGACAACGGCAAGCGCTTGTCCTGGTGGCTCAAGATGGAGATGCCGATCAAGGTGGCGTAGGAGTAGGGCGGTTTGTCGTGGGAGTTGAGGTCGAAGACGGTGTCCTTGGCGTCTTTTTTTGTCTTCTTGGGCTTTTTGGCCGGCTTGGACCCAGCGGAGGTGGTGTTTATGGTGGTGGTGTTTATGGTGGTGGTGGTGGCGTTTCCATCCTCGGGGATGGAGAGCGACGACGACGGGTTGATGGTGAGGGGCGGCGACGACACGGGGAGGTTGTGGGAACGCAGGGGCGACGAGAACGCCGGCGAGAGCAACGACGTGGACATGGAGCCGTGGTGGTTGACGGAGGCGATGGTGGGATCGAAGCGAGCCATGGGCTGGGGCTTGCGCGGGCCGGGGGTGTCGTAGACGGGGGGTTCTGGGGGCGTGGTCATCTTGGGGGCGGCGGCACGGTGGACGGGGGTGTTGGTGTGGAGCTTGGCGGCCACGGCGTCCTTGTTGAGCGAGTTGAACGGTTGTTCCTGGAGGGGTCTACGGAGGAGGTTGCCGGGGGCGGTAGACATTGTAGGAATGAGGGAAGGTGGAACGCGAGAAAGAAGATGGAACGCGCTAAGGGAGGGTGGGAATAGTAGACTGAGTGGAAGTGTGGACTGAGTGGATGGAAGTGTGGACTGAGAAGATTGAGTAGACTGAATAGACTGAGTAGATTGAGAGACCGAATAGACTGAATAGACTGAGTAGACTGAATAGACTGAGTGGATTGAGTGGACTGGGTTTACTGAGTAGACGGATCAGTTCAAGAACTAGGTCTAAATCACCCCACGAACTCAGGGATTCAAGGACACTGAAATGGAGGGACCAACAGGAGAGAGATCAGTGGTGGCGGCACTCTCGGGCAAATAGTCTGGTGGGTGGAAGGTCGAAGTGGGTGGTGATGGATGAGGTGTGCAGACAGAGGGATGGGACAAGAGACAGGACAGGACGCCAGGAAGAGAAGGGCTTTATAAAAGGGAGTGTGGAATCACCATTTGGCGCGAACAAAAAGAACAAAAAGCGCGGTCAGGTCAGGGATACGCGTCAAGGTGGCAAGTTCCCTTTTGAGCCAGACGCATGGATCGCGTGGGACCGCGTTTTGAAACGCGGTTGGCGGGGCGACGCGGCACGTGACCGCATGAAACGGGGTGCGGCTGGTGGAATGGGGCATCGGGCCATCGTTGCACATGGCAAACGTGGATTGTGGATCTGGTGCAATAATCTGCAAAGTCAGGGAACGTGAATGAATAAGCTGCAATACGATGAAGAAGCTGCAATGATGATAAGCAATACGATGAAGAAGGTGCAATACGATGAATAAGCTGCAATAATATGAATAAGCTACTGTGAGGATAAGCTGCAATGTCATGCAATGTGCTGATATTCTGCCATTTCATGCACTTGCTGAAGTGCATGTAGGCTGTCACTTTGGTGCTGGTGCGTTTCGTTGTATGGTGCGTTTTCGAACATTTCACCTGGCTGTGTTGTGTGGGCTGTCTGGTCGTCGGGTGGCGGTCGAATTTGTCCGTTTTGGTGAATAATGGACAGGCATGGATAATGCGGCACGTGACCCGTGTCACGTGACCCCAGGTTCTCCTATTCTGCCTCCCCTGCCACGGATTGTTCTTCCCATTGTTCTTCTGGGGCTTCCCGGCCACAAAGCCGGCGTGCCCCCCGCGTAGATCCGGCTGCTGGCCCCTGCCGTGCCCAAATCTGTGTGTTCTACGGCTGAGGCACGTGACGCACCATATTGGCACCGTTAGCCGATCCACGAAGCCTGTCGTGGCGGTGCAGCGTTCCATGAACGTCGGCTATCTAGCGACCGGCTGTTTCGGCCGGCAGGCCGCTTAGTCGGGTTCCGGCTCAGCCAGAAACGGAAGACACATGCATTGACGGCAGGTCATGTGACCAAACCGATGGCTGCAGTGAAATATGACGTTTATCGTCAGAGAAGATATAATAACAGAGAAGAGGAGAGGGACGACACAGAGAGTGCATGAACAGACTTGTATGGAGACTCTGGGACCGATGTGGCGATAGCACTGTGTCATGTATTGGGAGTGTGCTCCCCGTCCAAGTCACGAGGCATGTCACGTGGTCTCGCCTACAAATCTTCATCTATTTTCTTCTTCTACTCCAACCATGGATGATACTATCAGGTCGCTCATCAGGTTCGTGTCACGCGGGTTCTACTCAACACCCTATGTCCTCATCCTCGACGCCGTGCTCCACCATGCCGTTCTTTCGGAAGATGATCTCATTCACTTGTTGAGCATCAAACGGAAGGAGCTTCGGGCGCTTTGCAACAAACTTGTGGACGACCGGTTGTTGGTTCCTTACATCCAAAAGGAGGAGAACAACCAGCAGCGGCTCATCACCAAGACGTACTTCTACATCCACATCACCGCCGCCATCGATTCCATCAAGTGGAAGGTCCACTCGTTGGTCAACCAGTTGAAGCAGGAGATGTCCACCTACGGCAACCCCCAGGGCTACATCTGCCCCAGATGTGGCAAGAAGGTGAGCCAGTTGGACGCCATTTCCATGTTGAGCGACGACAGAACGTCGTTCATCTGCGATGTCTGCGGCGGAGTGTTGATCGAGGACGACTCCAGCCAGCAGGCCACCTTGCGGCAGGCCAAGCTCGAGACGTTGATGATGCAGGTGGATCCCATCATTGGCTTCTTGAAGAGAATCGACGACTCCAACATCCAGGACAACGACTTCGAATCGGCGTTGTTGAAGTCCATTCCCGCAAACAACACCTCCACCTCGTTCTCGTTGCCTCGGTCCGGCGCCCGGACCAAGGCCATGTCGTCGTCGCTCCAGAATGCCGCCTCCAAGGCCCAGGCCACCTTGCGGGTCTCCATCACCGCCGACGACGAGAACTACGAGCGTGAGCAGTTGGAGAAAGACAGAAGAAGAGCCAAGTTGGAGCAAAACGCGCTTCCTTCGTGGCACTCCAACAGTACCGTTGGAGAGAGTGGATTGGGTCGGTTGGATAACGACGACGAAGACTCCAAGCCTGCAATTTCTACCATCAAGGAGGAGGGCGATATCAAGCCGAATATGGATATCAACGACGAGTCCGATGCGTCGTCGGCCAACCAGACTCCGGAACCTGCCTTCAATGCCAAGTCTACTGATCTCAAGGACAAGGACCAGCAGGACGCATTGGCTGCATACTATGCCAAGCTTGCAGAGCAGGACGACGACGACGACGACGACGATGACGAAGACGATTTTGACAATTTGATCTAACATCCAAAATAGCATGAGTCCTAATATTTAGACAATAATAGAAAGTATCAGGTGGATAAAGTAGACAATATTAGAAAGTATAAGGTGGATGAAGTAGATAATATTATATATTATTATCTTTTGGATGAAGTAGAAAATATTAGAAAGTATCAGGTGGTTAAAGTAGACAATATTAGAAAGTATCAGGTGGATGATTAGAATTGAACAATGAAAAATGAGAAAGGAATAGAGAGGCAAGCCAAATCAGGATAGAGTGGCCTTCTAGATAAGTAATGCATGAGCTCTAATTAGTGAAAAATAAATTCATTAGACCCTATTTACTCTTACAAATACATATTTGAGCCAACGTATTATCTAATCTTGACACTCTGACCAGCGGAAATCACCAACAAACCAATCTAATATATTTATTCCAGATAAAACCTTCACCATATCCACTGAAAGCATCAATACTTTTATCCTCTTCCATTATTCTTTTTCACATTCACTCATTTGCGCAGGGTCCTCACAGTATTCACCAAAGGTGTGGAAAATCAACGAAGAAAGCCCAGAACTTCGGGTATCAGAGTCCAATCAAATACTCGACTTAAAATGTACACATTCTATATTCCTTTCACCGTTTTTGGTTTCCTCGTGTGACTTTGAAGCAAACGGCATATCGCATTCTTCACCGGTCCGTTTACGGTGCAACTGAAAAATTATCTACTATCATGTCCACCGCAGAAAAGGTATGTACGAAGGCGCCAGCAGGAGCCGGAATTAGGTCAATATAAGAGTCGAGATGGATTCTAGGGCACAGGTTGGCCATATATCCGTCAAAAAAGCGCTCCAATCGGACTGCTGTGGCCCAAACTGTGTCCATGTGGACCTGAGTCACCGATGCCCAATGTCTTTGAAATTCATTTACTGGGCCAAATTGCCGTCGAACCAGGGTTCCAAGCCATGAAAGGACACCCTGAGCCGGCAAAATAACCATTCTTTAACCGTTCACTAACCCCAGAAAAAAGTCGACCCCATCAAGTCGTTTATTGCTGGAGGCACTGCCGGTGCCATAGAAGGTGTGATCACCTACCCGTTCGAGTTTGCCAAAACCAGACTTCAGTTGATCGACAAGTCGGCCAAGACCTCCAAAAACCCTTTGGTGTTGATCTACAATGTGGCCAAGACCCAGGGTGTGGGCTCTCTTTACGTAGGGTGCCCTGCGTTCGTGGTGGGCAATACTGTCAAAGCATCAGTCCGTTTCCTCGGATTCGACTCTATCAAGGCTCTTTTGGCCGATAAGAATGGAAAACTCTCGGGACCCAGGGGAGTTTTGGCCGGGTTGGGTGCTGGACTCATGGAGTCGGTCATCGCAGTGACTCCATTCGAGGCCATCAAAACCGCATTGATTGACGACAAACAGAGCGCCAAACCCAAGTACCAGGGAGGCTTGGTCAGTGGAGCCGTCAAGTTGTGCAGAGATCTCGGATTTAGAGGCATTTACGCCGGAGTGGTGCCTGTCTCTTTGAGACAGGCCTCCAACCAGGCCGTCCGATTGGGCTCCTACAACGCCATCAAGACCATGATTCAACAGGCATCAGGAACACCAGCCAACCAGCCATTGAGCTCGGTATCCACCTTTGCCGTTGGTTCCTTTGCCGGAATCATTACCGTCTACACAACCATGCCCATTGACACAGTCAAGACCAGAATGCAGGCATTGGGCTCGGAGGCCAAGTACAAGTCGACAGTGGACTGTTTCGTCAAGATCTTCCGGGACGAGGGCCTTCTAACCTTCTGGAAAGGTGCCACGCCCCGGTTGGGTCGTTTGGTGTTGAGTGGAGGCATTGTGTTTACCATTTACGAGAAGATGTTGGTGATAATGAATTAGATGATGTACATACTCGGCACACGACGATCCACACAGACGCAGTCGTGTGGATCCGTGGAACGTTCACCCGTAGGTTCGGGTGCCAATTTCACCCGTAGGTTCGGGTGCCAATTTCACACTCCGATGCTTTATTAAGGTGTCATTTGACTTCACAAGTTTTTGATGTAGACTAGCGTTGGTATCGTTTAGGAGATTGCATTGATTTTGCACGTTCTTGGCATAGGAGATGGGGTGTCCCATTATTTCACACGCTCTGCGTGGTCTTTGCAGTTCTTGGTATAGGAAATGGTGTCCCATTATTTCACACGCTCTGCGTGGTCTTTGGAGATACCCTTGCTATCAATGCAACTTATGACTTAGAAGTTTCCAATTGATTGATTTATTATTTGGAATCCAATTATTCCGCATATTATTTTGGTAATTCATTATTGTATTTTGCAATGTCACCCATACACTGCTTTATTGTAGTCCATGATCTTTTAGCAGATCAATTAATTCATTACTTCAATGTTATTATGGCGTCAATCCATTCCCCTGCTTCCTGCAATTCCATTTGACTTAATGTCACATCGTGTCGTATTATTATCAATGTGCATCACTTTCCCGCTTTCCCAATTCGACATGAGACCTTATTCGCCCCTCGATTTATTATGAATAGTCCTTCCCCCGAGCTTACACTGTTTCAGTGTAGGACGTAGTGGTGGTGCTGCTGGGAGGCGCCAAGATGACCTTCTCCATCTGCTTGACACGGTAGAAGTCCACCAAGGACTTCACCAAGATAAATATGCCGAACGCCATGATGCCGTACGCCACGTACGGCGTGTTGCTGGGCTCGGGGATGTTGGCCTCGTACTGCGCGTGCTCGGTGTAGAGGAGCGAGTCGTAGGTGTCCAACACGTCGGACTTGACCGACAGCGATCCGTTGATGTCGAAGGAATTGGGGTCCTTGGGGAGGAATTTGGACGGCACCTCGTCGGGGTGGCCGAAGTTGGAGGGTACCATGGAGAAGCCACTAATGACAAGCGTTATACCCAAGCCGGCTCTGGAACCTTGCTTAGCGGCGTGCGACGTGTGGAGGAGATAGCAGAGGACAAACCCCACGAACTGGAACGCCACCGTGACCAACCCGTTCCACACGTAGCTGGCCAAATTGCCCACGGGCAACCCCTCCACAAACACCTCGTCTTCGTACATGGGCGAGATCACGGTGGACTCCCAGTACTCGGGGGTGGCGTCGGCCGCCGCCTCCTCGTACGAGGGCGGGAACACCTCCTGCTCCTGGCGGTTGGACTCGGTGTCGGGCTTGGCCATGAGGTTGCGGAACACGCCGTCGGTGCCCTGGCCGATGAAGCGGCCAGGGGTGTTTGTCTGCATGCGGCCGGTGGTGATGCCGTTGTTGATGCGCTCGTAGGTCTGTTTGATGGGAACAAAGTGGTTGAACACGTTCATGATGCGGTCCCGCGTGGTGAGGGGGCGGAGGACGGGGTCAGGGGCGCCGTCGGGCGCTCCTGGTTCAACGGGTGTGCCAGAAGACGACGACGCCACTCGGTAGGGGTGGGGCAAGGGGGGCCGTTCCATAGCGGCGTGGATGTCTCTGTCGATCTGGGAGGATGTGGAGGGGACGATGGAGGCGCTGGAATGCAAACGGGTGTCTTCTTCGTCGGTGGCGGCAACAGCAGCGGAATGGTCTTGGATAAGGGAGTGGTTGTAGGAGGAAGACTCGGATTCATGGGCGTGCTCCTTGGAGGGATCGAACGAGTCCAAGAGGTGGTCGTTCTCGGGGCCTTGCAACAGATGGACCATGATGTAGGACAGGCTCAAAAGACCAGGAAGGCGAGGATGAAGAAAGAAGGAGAAGGAAGAAAGTGATGATAAACAGTAGAATCGCGTGGCACGAGGAAACTACGGAACGATTTCGGTAGTGTCGTTAGAGGCGAAGCAGTGAGAAAGGGAAAAGAGTAGGGAGGAAAGGGGAAAAGAGTAGGGAGGAAAGGAAACGAGAAAAGGGTGGGAGTAGGCGGGAGTAGGAAGTATAGGCGAGTGTGGGTCAAGCAAGGCATTGAGAGCTGGCGGTAGAGAGTGCGAGTATGGCGTTTATAGCGAGACACAGAGGGGTGTAGCGAGAAGGACTGAGGGGCGTAGCGAGAGACGGACAAGAATAGAGAGGCACTGAATAATGGACCAATTCCATATCGCAAGGTATCAGGGTGCAGTAACACATTGGATAAGATTACATGATGACAAGATGACAAGATTACAAGATGACAATATTACAACGTGACAAGATGGACTTGTCGAGGGATGGATCGTGGCGGTAGCCTCTGTGTCCGATCTATTTTTATAGAGAGGATTTTGTAGGGACCCTGTTGCGAAATTTAGCGAAAAAAGCTACTGCCACTGTAATGGTGAATATGTATGTAGGGAAAGTGAGTAATGTGGAGTCGGTAGGCACACTTACGGTGTTACATGGTAGCAGCATGGTATAGCCAATTGACGCCCCTGTCATGTCCTCCTAATGTCCGAAGTGAATCCTAGAAAGAGCATCAATACAATGAATGCCAATTAGGTAAATTTACTTGGAGTGGGTTTATTTCATAGAAACGCATGAATTCTATTCACATCTTTCGCCACTTACTTTATTGTTTTATTTCTGGCAGTGTAAGCTATATGAGGTATTTGTCTAAAATATTGACGCAATAGCGATTTTTAAGTTGGCTCCATGCCTTCAACATTTACTCGAGACTAATTTTTTAAGTTTTAATTACGAAAAATGTCATAGAAAGAAGCTACTGACTTAGAATGTTTGCTCGTTCATGTTCATTCATGTAATAAATGTTGTTGTATTATAGATAGCACCAATATTGCTCAAAATTATGGGAATAATAATTCCATAATTATTACCAACGCTATCTAGAAGTTGTTTTCTGGCTCACGAATTATAGTTGTTGAACCATTAATTATTACGCTTTTATAAGTGGTTGAATGAATTTGGTTTAACTTCATCTTTGTGCATTTCATACATTTTCAATATCTTTCCTTTTTTTCAATTCTATATAATGATTCTGCGGTTATGCTTTCTATAACTTACTTAATATTCTTTGACTGCCTCGTTCTTGGCATGGTTCTTCTTCTATTGGCTGCCTTCCTGACATATAATCATCATATAGGTCTGGATAGTGTTTTGCTAAATCTGCTAGTACTTCTTCCGTTCCAAATTTTTCTTGTAAAAGACACAAGTCTCCCGGCAATTCGCAATGCCAATCATCGAATGAATAATATAATGAATCCAAATAAATTTGACTGCCCCTGACCTTGACATTAGCTGGATCACTTATGAAATATTCTAAGTTGGGATAGTCACCTTCCACTCTGTACCAGTAATACTTGTTCGCAAAAAAATCTGGAGGATATTCTTCTGTAACATAAACCGGTAAATCTTCAAAATGGTTTAGATGATACTCATCCCTTTTAAGCTCATCCAAGAGAACTTCATGACCCCTTAAAGAATATTGTTCTATAATAAAATCCGGGAGACCTTCAAAATAGTTTCGAAGAGGATCTTTTTTAGCATAAACGGAGAGATCCGAGCCACTGTCATCTTTATCTTCATTTTCTGAATCACTGTCAGAATCGGACACCTCCTTGGCCTTTAATTCAGCGTCTTTGGAATCATTCCAGGCCCTCCTTAGCAATCTCCAAATTGTCAAATTTCTCACTCAATTCTGTGTCAATTTCCTTGACTGACACCTTATTCTCTTGGGTGGGGTGGATGTTTTGAGGTCCTGTGTCATTCTGGTTGCGAGTTTAAAAGGTGGATTGGAGGTAGTGTAGTTTCCGGATAAGTCAGAATTAACAATGCTAGCTGCAATTTATTCTAAATATGTACTGATACAATATTTAGTGATTGCGCCCTGACTGTGATGAAATGTACTCGTCAATACATGCTTATTCATAGCAGAAGATACATATTCATGACTCACAAAAATAATTGGGTGGCAATATTATCCGACACGGTATACGAGACAGTCTTCGCTTGCATATCCGTTCTCAATTGCCTGAACTATTGTGATTTCTTCGATATGGATCTAAGTGGGTACCCATGTGGTCGTGCTCAGTCCGATTTAACCCAACTCGGATTATGTCTCCATATGAGTCATTTGTACTCACCTCAAATGGAGAAACAACTACATGTTTGAGGGGTATTACCTTTAGCAAGGAGCCTTTAAGGCAATTATTATACTACGAGGCTACTTGGAGGTAATTTGAATTATTTTTGGAGCCTTGCTACTTCGCATATGTTTAGATGCGAAGAAGTATGTCATAAATTTAGATATGATTGTTCTTCGACTAAGAATGGAAATTTCAGACGTACTCATAAGTATATAGGAGCACTAGGTACTAAAAGAGATAATGGATGTCTGAAAATCTAGAATAGCAATGGTTTTCAGCGTACTTTTTAATATCTATTCACCGCTTTCAATTTTATCTGTTGCCCTATGGATTCAATTTTATCTGTCGCCGTATGGATTTAATTTTATCTGTTGCCATATGGATTTAATTTTATCTGTTGCCCTATGGGTTTAATTTTATCTGTTGCCCTATGGTTTAATTTCAAATAATAAACTTCGGTGTATCGAGTTCCATTCCGTTTTTCTTTCAATAATTCAGCACTTACACGTTCTTTTGAACACTTATCCATTATGTTCGGAAAATCTATATTAATAATAATACAATATATTACGGTTATGCCTTTTTTGAAAACTTGATACTCACAAATAGACTTCCAAGAATTGGGTCATGATGGAACCTCACTTGATCCTTGATTGGTTGTGGTGCAGGCTTGTAGTCTGGGTTTCTCACTTGAGTCTTGTTGGCATAAATCTCGGTGTACTCATACACGGCAGGAACGCCCAAATCCACACCTCCCGGTAAGACACTCGAAGGAGCTGGTGTACGGAAAGTCTTGGGCATATCAGAAAGATCCGGCAACGATGGACCTCCTCTACCAGCAAGCGCAGTCCTCCGTGACGTGGTTCCTCTTCCACTGGTGGAAGGAAGTTCAAGTTCGGTAGCATTGTGACGTCTCTTACGACGACTTTCTCTCTCAATCTCTTTCTCCAAACGCTCCACTTCTAACTGACTTAATTTGACAAGCGATGGGGAGAAGTCCGCCACGTTGGTGGGATTTCTCAACACCGAAAAGAAATCATCCACCATGGTGCGGTCAGTAGAAGCCAATCTCAAGGCTGGAAGCAAATGCGATCCGATCTCCTCTTCTTGAACATTGCTTCCGTCAAAACTGTAACCTGCAAGGTACAACGTCTTGTGGAACATCTGCGTCTGTTCTCTGATAGTATGGGCAATGGCCGTGGCAAACTCTCCAGGCAAGTTCAACTCATCACACATGACGGCAGAGAAATCCTCAGGGTCATTTTCTTGGAAATTCAACAAGTCCCACTCAAATTGGTCGGTAAACTGAATGTTGTTGATGGTGATGTCCACCTTAATGGGTATTCTCAATTCACCCATGGGTTTTTCTGGAATTTTTTGGTAGTCGTTGACTTGCTCTCGTATCGACGCCAAAATGGTGTCATGGTGGGAGTGGGGAATGAGCTTGTAATCGTCCACCAACTGTTTGGAAAATTGCTCCAAGTTGAGCACCTCTTCGTTCAAATCCCACAAGAAAGTGTCTCTCAACTTGAATCTATCTCTTTCTAGGTCGAATGCCAACCGGATGGGGACCAAGTTGCGAGGCTTTGCCGAGCTTCTGGCCACCTTCTTGTTAATTTGGTCATCGGTCCAATCTTTCTCGGGAAGTGTCAACTTGGTGGTGGTGCTGGTAATGCCATTTCCATAGCCCAGGTATCCCTCGCCCCAGATGCTGTTGTTGAACTGGCCCTTGTTGGAGACGTTGATGGCATTCATTCTCAACTGCTTGATATGATTGTAGGCACTGACGTCCTTACTCAATCTCTCCATCAACGTCTTGTTTCCGTTGAGTTGTTTGGTGTATGCGGTCAAGAATTGCTGGTCCTTTTCGATGATGGACTCGTAGTTGAGCACATCATTGGGTACCTCCTTGCCTTCTTTGGCCAACTTTTCCGACCACTCCTTCAAACTCGAGAGCGTGCTCATGGGCACATTGCTGAGGATTTCCGGCGTGAATTGTGGAGGCAAGTTGGGGTTTCTTGCGGCGGTGGCTGCAGCCACCGCGCTGATGGAGGTGGGCATGGGAATCTGTGGCCCAAGCTGGCTGGGTCTGTGTTGGGGAGGCACCATTCCGGGCTTCATGCCGGGCATCATGCCGGCCTGTGGGTTGACCATGCCCTGGCCCGCTATTCCCGCCTGTGCGTGTGGTAGCTGGGGATTGCCAGCCACCTGTTGGGCATGTATTTGTTGTTGTGTCATGGAATGGGCGCCTGGAACCGGGGCAAAGGGCGGTTGTCCCGCCATTCCTTGTGGAGGAACGCCCTGTTGGGCCATTCCCATGCCCCGGGCACCAAGCATGCCCTGGGGTCCCATGGCACCTTGGGCACCCATGGCACCGGGTGGAATGGCGCGTTGAGGAGCAGATTGATCGCTTACAGAGACCCGTCCCTGATTGTTCATCATATGCGGCTGCTGGACACCCTGTCCATGCTGTTGCATGGCCTGCATGGTCTGTTGTCTCTGGATGTAGTTTCTCATCATTTCCTGGAACTGCGGGTGGTTCTTGAACTGCTGGAGCTGCTGGGGGTTCAAACTAGCAAGCAATTGGGGCGTGATTATGGGCACATTGCGTTGGGCTTGGTCTTGAGGCGCCATGTTGCCGTTTGTTGCCGGTTGATTGAAGTTCATTGGTGAAGTAGTGGTGAAGATGAATGTTGTTTATGAGAGTTGGCAGTGGCACGACCACGGGAGTGGTGGGAGACAGGAAGAGTGATAATGGGGGACGACGGGGCGGAATATAAATATGATTGGATTGCGGTGTTGGAAAGGGCGCTTTGAAATATATGGAAGCGAAATAAGGGGATTTTTGGGCCTCTTTTGGGCATTTCTACTACGTCTCTTGGTGAGATAGTGAAAAATAGCGAGTATAGTGAATTTGGAGAAGTGCCATGAAAAAGGAAACAAAAAGAGCAAAAGCGCGTGTTTGTTATCGCGGTTGGGGTTTTAGGCATGTAATGGGGAGTTTTAGGTGTTTTTGACTTGATTGGCGGTTTTAGGGCCCTCGTATTCTAGGTATCTGGAATAGCTGTCGTATGGATCACGTGATACTGAAACATGTGATAGTATGCACGTGATAAAGGCACGTGTATAGAGTCAGGTGTCTATACTTAGTAGCGTATTCATCCTAATCGGCATAATGCCTGTAACATGCCACTTACACGTCCATTCACGTGCAAAATAATACACTCCAAACGATGCATTCTTTTCTCTCACGTCCGAATTTTTGCCAATTTTTGCTTCCCTAATTATCATCATTGGTACATATTATCATTGGTACAATTTTATTTCAACTTCTATTGATTTTGCACATCAATTATCACCATTAATATGCAATCATTTCCAACAGAATTTCTATTGATTTTTAACTTCAATTGCCATCATCGTACATTAAATCCCGTCCGAATTTCTACAATCTTACGTCAATTATCATTATTATACATTTAATTCCAATTACTTACTATTGCCAGCCAAAAATCGTACCCATATTAACATACCGTCTACCACAGTCTTCCAAATACTTCTGCACCACTCCCTGACATGTGTCAAACATGTCACGGTTTTGCTCAGCCAAGGCCAGAATTTCTCCAGAAGCCATTTGAGAAGGTGCCTCTTCATTCTCATATGCATTGTAGATGGGTCTCAATTTGTTCAGCTTGGCCTTATCCACGTCGAAGATCGAGCTAAAATAGAGCAATTGGTTGTAGAGGGCCTTGTCGGAGTACTTGTAGCTCATAACACCTTTGCATCCATGGGCTGAACCAGATGCACTAATACAACGCTTACCATAGACAGAGATCTGTCTGGTAGTGATTCCACATGCGGCATCGTTACACACAAGCCAACCGGTATAGTACAATGCAATATGGGTTCTGATGGCCTTTTCCAACTGGCAATTCAACTTGAGGGCCGAGAACGTAGTGTCACACTTGGAACAGGTTATTCCGTTGTAGGTAACCTTGTAACTCTTCGAGGCGGTGATTCCACCAAAGCGGAATTTGTTTCCACAGGTACATTCCAACAACAAATAACTGGAGTTCAAGAATCTTTCTGCATCCGAAATATTCGTCTCCAAGGCTACGACTGGACCTGAATCACTCTTGGAACTGAATCTCCTTGCATCCAATCCAAGAGCCAATGCAATTCTGGAAATATCCGCTCCTTCCACCTTCTCGATCAATCTGACCACAGGACCCATGATTTGCTTGTCCAAGTAGAATTCTGGGTCTGGTCTGAACGAAGTCACATTTCTCATAATTTCTTGCATTGGTCTAGCCCTCGAAGCTGGCGAGGTGTTGTCATCCTTGTCTTGAGGAGCAATGATGACAAAAGACATGACATTTCCCAGCTTGACAATCTTACCTTCCGATCTTAATCTCAAGGCAACTTGGACTGCTGGCATGTTAGCACCTTGAGCGTAATCCTTGGGATCCTTGGAAAGCCTGTTACTGATTCTGAATTTGTCGATTTTGATTTCGTTATCTTTGATCTGCTTGGAAGTGTCCTCCAAGTATTGACAGATTTCATTCATGGCCTGGTCTGGGTCCAAATCAGACAACAACTTGTTCAAAATGTACATGGAAATGTCCTTGGAAAGCTGACAGTATTCACGACGTCTCATATCCAAACCCTTGATTTCCACTGCTGTTTCTTCCTCCTTGGTGGTTCTATTGATCAGAACATTCAAGGCAGCATACTTCTTCTTGGCATGCAAGAGCAACTTCTTGAAAACATTGTCGATATCAATTTCCAATAATTTATACCGTTCATTGACGGAGACCTTGAAAGATTCTCCCACTTGGATGGCATCCTCGTAGTTGTCTGCACCGGTATCAATCATGACCGAATCGGTATCACCATACAAGACTCTCAAACCGATCGACTCGGCCAATTGTCTGGTATCCATCAAAATTTCTCTACCTTTATTGGTAACCAAAGAGGCCAAAGGACGGGCAAAGAATCTGGAATATTCGTATCCAAGACAACCATACATGGAATTGGCCGTCAATTTCAACGCCTGCTGCTTGATATCGTACTGGGCCTTTTGGAAACTGGTATTCTTGGGGTCCTTCAACAACTTTTTGACCTCACGACGACGAGTGACCAACGTATTCAACAATCTTGGAAGAACACCTGCTGTGGAGTCCTTGGTGGGAATGACGGTCTGTCTTTCGTTTTCGTCATTGGGGTTTCGATTGTACTCATCTCTATCGACGGTGGTGAAGCAAATATTATACTCCTGGATAATACTTGGATACAACGAGTTGAAGTCCATAACCAACACGTAATTCTTGTGCAAGCCCTTTTCGGGATCGAAAACCAAACCACCCTGATATTTGGACCTCTTGGGGCCATCCTCCTCCTTGGATTGGTTTCTCTTTGCCTGGGTCATCTTGTCTGGAACAATATAATTGTTCCTCTTAAACTCATGCAACAAAATAAACTCATTCCGACCAGCTCTGGTACCTCCCAAGGTATGGGACCAGGCATTACCGGCAATGTTGGTCAATTGCTTGGACAAGGACAATATTTGCAAATTGAATGCGATTTCTGCGGTGACCTTGACACTTTTGGCGTTTTCATTCAAGCCCATTAGGATCATGTTGATATCGTCCTTGAAATGAGGACTGGTGTAGTTGATTTCGATGGGTTTCATCTCCTTGCCACAGACCACATTGTAGATTTCAGGCAATTCCCAAGTAAGACACTTTGGAGTCAAAGACTGGCCCAACTCGTTGGCAATGTCACATAGGAGCCTTCCTTGGAAGATTTCCCGTATTTGGAAAGCCTTGTTACTTCCGGCAAGATTGTGAGCAAAATTTTGCGGCCAAACCTTTCTGTTACGACGACCAAAGGTCGACCAGGTGTCGACCTTCAAATCGTACATTCTCAGAATCAACACATCCAAAGAAATGTCCTCCAATTTGTGGCCGATAAACACATCGGGATCGGATCTCTTGATAATGGCCGAAACCGCATTCAACAAGACTTTCTCGTTAGGACAGGTCTTCAATCTGAAGCCCTGTTTCTGGGCTAACGCTTCCAAACCTGGAGGATGCGAAACAGAGCCCACTGGTCTCATCAACGTTATCAATTCGTCTGGCTGGAGTTTCTCGTCAATTGGAGAATCCTGGGGAAGATTGAAATAGGTAGCAATGGACACAGAAACTATTTCTTGCTTGGACTTTTTGGAGTCTAAAATCGTCTGGACCGAAAGAGACAGGACCGTCAAATTAGGAGGCAGTGGAACCTTTTCGGTTAATGGCTTGAGAAATGCTGGAGAGTCGATCGACACCTCGACTTGACAGTGGGAAGAGTTACGAATGGTGCCGAAATTGGCGTGGGAGATCTGCAACCAACATGGACCCATGACGTTTCTCTGCAACACGAACTGTTCGAAGATCTTGGAATTTCCTCCAAAAATGTGTGAGAACGTCTGGCCAGACAAGGTGTCAGGCAAGACCAAGTTCTTGTTCTTGGGGGTTTTGTAGGGCAAAATCACCTTCAAGTAGTTTGCTTCTTTGGGGATGTCGGGAAGCTCAAACGCATATTTCATCACCTCCGGCTTGGCCTTGATGTGGTCCAAGTCGAATTTGTCCATGAGCAAAGGCGCTATTTCATCATGCACAACCATGGGTTCAATGGGGTCCTCTGTATCTTCCTGTCCATCGACCAAGCGGTATTTTCTGGGAAGAAAATACAATTCTCGGGCCATTCCGTTGACTTGTACCACTCCGGAAACGAGGTTGCCCTCCTTTGTCAACACCTTTCCAAACAAGAGAAGCGAGTTGTCCACCTCGCAGTAGTCGAGCCAGAACATCTTGAAGGACGAGTCGTTGGAGTCGGCCTCGGCCTCCACAAAGGTGGAGGGGTCCAACTTCTCGGTGTGAATGGCCTGGGCATTGGTCTTGTATCCCGATTTCAAGGGTGAAGACGCAATTTCGGAAGCTTTGACAGCAGAGATGCTTCCCAAGTTGGTTCTGGTAGCTGCAGAAGCCCGGGGTCTTCTCGTCACCACCTCTTCGTCAGAGTCAGATTCTTCCTCTTTAGGAAGTGGAGAGCTCTTATTCTTCGTCGTTTCCACAATCGGATCTATGTTCTCCTTCTCATTGGGCCCTTCAGGGTCCAATGTCTTGATGGGTGACGATGGCTGGTCGTGGATATCCATGGAAGTGTCCATGGTATCGCTGTTGAAGTCCGGCACCACCAGAGACGACTTCTCTTTCTTGACGGTGGTGGAAAAGCTGAACATGGACTTCTTGGCCTTCTTTTTAGACGAAGCCTTGGACGCAAACATGGTGGAAGGGTCGGTCTTGACCTTTTTGGCTGGCACCTCGTCCTCGAAATTGTCGAGAATGTCGTCAATATTGGTCTCGTTCTTCTTGGTCGTCACGGTTCCCGACGCTGGCTTGAAAAAGTTGTTGATCTGGGCTGTTTTGGCCACCTTGACCGGCTTGTTCTTTCTGCCTCGCTTCTTGCCAATGCCGGCCTCCTCTTCGTCGGAGTAGTAATTGGGACGCGTCGAGTCGTCCCATTCGTCCACTCCGTTGTCCACGTATCCTTCGCCGTCATCGTCCACGATGAAGTCGTCGTTCATGAGTTGATCTCGCTTGTGCTGTCTGTAGGTTTCATCGTCCACCTCGTCGTAGATCTCGCCGTTGTCTTCGTGTTCTTCGGACAAAACCCGACTGGAACCGGCCTTTCTGGCCTCCACAAGCTGCTTGAGCTTGTCTTTTCTGACCCGGGACAGCATGGTGTGGAAAAGAAGTGGTGATGAGTTGGGGATATATTGTGATTATATTTCGCCAGACGCGTCTACGCGTAAGTGCGGCTGACTATGACAAGAAGTTGATTGGGAGAAGAGGAAAGAGAGAGGTTGAATGAATAGAGTATGGTGAAGAATAGAGTGTGGTGAAGTTTTGGAGGAAACATGTAAGTTTTAATTGAAGTTGTGTTGTAGGAAGTGAGAAAGGTGGGGGTTCTGTTAATTTTACGGTGAGTGAAAAATTATGATAAGAGGGAGGTGCTAAAGAGATGGAACAGAATTGGGGAAAGTTGCTAAAGAGATGGACAGAATTGGGGAAAGTTGCGGTGACGAGGCTCTACTGTTGCGTTCAATTATCACATATGGGATCTTTTGTTGGAATTGCTTTTGGTGATTACGATTTAATTGGTGATAATTATGGAGAGCGAAATAATTCATTTCATGAACCCCGAAATTTCATGTTCTCCTTTTCAATACTTCTCAGGATTTTAATTATAGCCTCAACTAGCAGTATTAGTAATTCCCACTATCCGTGGGCTATACATAACAGGGTTTACTTAAAGCAATTAGCAGTATAATTGTGTTCCATTATACTTTACCATACATCTGGATATCAGTAATATTTTGCCTATTTTCCCATGATATCTACACATGAGGAATTTCTTCAATCAGCAGTATAATGTTTTGCCTATTTCCCATGATATCTACACATGAGGACAATCAGCAATTTCCCTATTTTCCTGACTACACTTTCTTTCATTCTTTTCTTAGTACATACCAATGTAATCATATCAGGCTTCGGTGAACATTTCACGGGGAATTTGGCCCTTGGTGATCCGGTCAAGAACCAACCCTCCAAACTTACGCAACAATTCTTTGTCCGCAAGAATATCCTTCAATAAATTCTGAATCAACCTGGATTCCTTCAAAGCCACCAAAACGTCGCTAACAGGAATAGCCCCAGATCTCAAGATCTCAGTAAGAAAATGGGCCGAGGGCTGGGCCAATGAGGGCGTGGTCAACAAGTGCTTGATCACGGAAACTGCCAATCCAGAGTCCTTAAGTGCAGTGAGTAAATCATTGAGCAATTGGGACTCGCGTTTCATCAAATTGGAAGCATTGGAAACCTCTTCCATAATTGGTGGAAGAAAAGTATCTGGATTGAAGATATCGATACCATTTTCGACCAATAGAGCCTTTCCAAGCGTGAGAAGGCCTGGAAGTATCTCTGGATCGTCCAAAGATGTGCTCAAAAGCTGAAGCACAAGGCCCGACTTTTCAAGTGCGATGAACAAGTCGGTCAAATTAATCCACCCCGAGCGCAACACGAAGATGGTTCCATCGATACTAAAGGCCAAGAGCTCAGGATTGAGGAGCACAAAGTCAATGACCGAGGTTGCCAATCCCGAGTCCTTCAACGCCTCCAATACTTGGTCCAAAATTGGCAGATTTGATAAGAGCGAGATGGTGTTAATTGAAGGCAATAAATTCAGATCATCTCGGGTGTCAAGCACAGCAACTGAGTTGAAAAGGTCGACGGGTGCAGCGTTGATAAAGGCACAATAGGCCAATACTGCCTGGGCAGAAACGAGTGAAAGACGCATTTGTGGTGGCACTTGAGTAAATGGGTGGCATTTTTATATTCGAAAAAATCCCCCAAG
Organism: Suhomyces bokatorum; assembly: GCA_030568615.1. NCBI lineage: Eukaryota > Fungi > Ascomycota > Pichiomycetes > Serinales > Debaryomycetaceae > Suhomyces > Suhomyces bokatorum. The sequence goes on along the minus strand of JAJMGI010000025.1, from coordinate 56,652 downwards.
GAGTTGACTATGCTTTAGGTCCACTTGGAGTAGTTCTAGAGATAGGAAGGGCCAGGTAGGTGGTGGTGGAGCCAGGTGGGGATATGTTAATTACGTAAGCGCTTAGTCAGCGAGCTGGATAATCTGCTTACGTTTATTCCTCCGTTTTCTGGACAAAAGCGGCAGGAATGCACATCGGAACAGCTCTGTATCTGGAAACTGTGTCACGTCGACTTCCGGCGGATTCCGGTCCCAAAGTCCCCTTTTCTCCGTAAATGTCTCCTTCTATTTGCTTTTCTCTTGTGATATAATTTACCAAATAGGCAATGCGACACAACTAAATAAATACATGTCTTTTGCCAACCTCGACCTAGAGGCCCAGACCCCGGTGCCACCAGCACAGCTGGCGTCCCAAAATGAGTTCGATGACATTCTAACCAAGACTTCCAAGCAATTGCAAGTTTTCGGTGGTTTGATATCACAACTAGACGTGCAGCGGAAGCATGTTGGTTCTAGAAGAGACACACCCCAACTCCGGAACAAGGTGGACGAGCTTGTCAAGCAGATCAGTCAGCTTGAGAAGGCCATCGAGGCGCTTATGGTCAACTTCTCGCTGGTGATCAACAAAAAGGAGCAGTCCAGCACCGACAAGACAAGCAATGGCCCTGCTATAACTAACCGCCACATAGTCATCAAGGACCGGCTTGTGGGCGAGTTCAACCAGCTCCACACGCAGTTCCTGCGGTCCGTGGCCATCTACAACGAGAAGAAGAAGGCGTTTGCCGTGAAGCAAGACGCTGCTGTTGACGAAAGGACGCCGTTGATGGAGGCACAGCCGCAGACCCAGATACAAACACAGGAGCAACTACAACTACAGGAGGAGGAGGTGAGTCAGACCGAGTTGCAGTACCACCTATTGCTTACGGAGGAGCGCAATCGCGAGATCGTCCAGGTCCACGAGGGCATCCAGGAGGTCAACTCCATCTTCAAGGACTTGGGGGCTCTAGTGAACCAACAGGGCGAACAGCTCGACAGCATCGAGGACAACGTGCTCCAATTGCATGGAAACACGCAGCAGGCACACAAGGAGCTCACCAAGGCACACGAGCACCAGAAGGCGAAGAGCAAGTGGAGCTGTATAATTCTAGTGGCGTTGACCATTTTTGTGTTGGTGGTGGTGTTGGCTGTGGTCAGCTAAGTAATGATTGATGATATTGACATCAAAAGGCAATGGTACTAATGGATAGGGCTATTTGGTGCTGATGGACTAATGGTAAAGGACTATTTGGTACTACTGGTAGTGACTAATGGTAAAGGACTATTTGGTGCTAATGGTAGTAACTAATGGTATAGTACTAATGACATAACTAATGATATTACTGTATTACAATGATATACATAGTACTAATGATACTGCAATGATTACTATAGTACTATGATATTGACGATGAAATCTAATGGTATAGTGCTATTATTGTATTGACCATTGCTATACTACTAATGATTGCATTGATATCTAATGGAATAGTACTAATGATATTGGTTGGTATTATCAACGACTACGAATAGTAGTAATGATATATTGACGATGACACTATTGTATACTATGCTATACGCTGGTCCGGAAGTAGAACAGACTCTACTATCCTTGACAGTACGACACTCGAAATGGATACTTTCTCCAGACTCCAATTGAATAATTTCCAGACTCCTACTAATACTTTCTCTAGATTGAATTAACTCCAGACTCCAAGAATAATTTCCAGATTACTCCAATTGAATAACATCTAGGCTCTTCAATAATCTCCAGTCTCTTCAATAATCTCCGGGTACTCAAAAATCTCAGGACACCAATAATCTCAGGATCTTCAATTGAATAATTTCTCCAGGCTCCATATTCTCCAGACTCAGCCAATTCAATATTTCTCCAGGCTCATACATTTTCAGCCAATTCAATAATTCTCCAACCATTGTCTTCCACCCACTCCACTGATCACTCCATTCATGCTAATCTAGCTCGGACATCACCAAGCGAGCCTCGTCCGAGACCCGCCTCCGGTGAATCATTCTATTAGGCGACGACGCCCTCCTGCGGTGAAGCACTCCACCGGGGAGCTCTTCATCCTCGCTCAAGTCCACATCCGAGGCCTCGGGCGTCGGTGCAAAATCCAGCACATCAGGCGTGGTCATTTCGCCACCGTCCTCGTCGCTTGAGTCGGTATCTAGTTCGACGTCCTGGTTGGCAAACCAGTTGTCTTCGTGGGCGTCGGCAAAGATCTCGTTGTTTCTGGAGCGTTCGAGCTGTTCTCTGCAGAATTTGGCTCCGTTTTCGAAGAAAGCCTCGGCTGCTTCAAGGACATGTTCACTGTTGGCGATCAACGCCACGGCGGCGCCGGTAACGGCGCCTACTGTTAGGGCGACCTTGACGGACGCAGGAACTGCGGGTTAGTGGAAGCGGAAACGGCGTAAGAGAAGAAGACGTACTGATAAAGGGCATGTTGAAGGCAGATATGGAAAGGGTAGTGATAAACCGCCACCCCCCATTTGCACGTGATGGAAGTCATGTGATCTATAATGTGATCTATAATGTGACTCTACAACGTGACTTTCAAAACGTGACTCTAGAACGTGACTCTCTATAACGTGCCCTTTATAACGTGACTCTCAACGTGACTTTCTTCAACTCCTATTACAGCCACATTACTGCCAAGGCAATGACTAATCCAGTAGTCCTGCCTTAAATAGCTGCAACTTCCTCCCTCCATCTTTCTCCCCTTCCACCCCACTTTTGACGTATTTTTCACTCTCATGGTTCTTCTCTCGCGTCCTTTGAGCACCATAGAACACTTCTACCGGTCTCGAACCACCAACCGCTTCTACCGCAACTTCCAGGTCACTGCAACCTACTCTCGCGACATCCTGGCCGATCTCCTCTTCAGGGCCCTTCGCAAAACCGTCATTGACTACCCTTCGCTAGTGTGCAATGTGGTGAAAACAGGCTCTGGCCATGTGTACGAGCCATTGGCCCAGGTGGTGTTGCTGGATTTGGTGGAGTTCCACACGGAGGAGCGTTTTGTGACCGGCAATGCCATCAACGAGACCTTCATGAAATACGTCAATAACATTGTGTTTGATTTTGGCCGCAACAAGCCGCTTTTTCGGGTGCTTGTGGTGGGCTCCAGAAATGTCAGTGTAGTGCTCGAGCACACCATTGCCGACGGCTTGGTGGGCAACTACTTCCACGAGATCTTGGTCGAGAACTTGGCCATAATGGAGGGAGATTATCCGGATGAGAATGGAGCATTAAAGGCAAGTCAGAATGGGTTGGACAAGTTGAAGAATCAGAATGAACAATTGAACAATTCCAATAATCAGAATGGAAAATCAGCTCTAAATGGGCAACTGGAACCTGATTCAGCTCTTCTGGGTGGATTGAAAAGTGCAGATTTGAATGCTTCAAATGAATTGATGAGTTCCCATTTAAATGCTTCAAATGAATTGAAAACTACCCATTTAAATGCTTCAAATAAATTGAAAACTGCCCATTTAGATTCAAATGAATTGTCCCTTAATTATGGCCCTTTGGCCTACAATGGCCCCCTCTCGATCGTCTTTGACTATGCCAGGGACCTCGGCCTTCTCAAGAACCCATTGCACCCTCCTCCTGAAGACTTCTTATTACCTCCAGGGCCCCCAAAACAGGAGTCTCTCAACCTGTCCCTCCCCAAATGGCCAGGACGGTTTCCTCCCACCAAGGACTTCAGCCTTGCCTTTAAACTCATCAACTTCACGCCACAGCAGACCAAAGACATCTTGGCCAAGTGCAAGCAGAAAAAGGTCACATTGACAGCATATGCCGAGGTGATTGCTTCGCTAACGCTCCAGCACATCTACGGCAAAGACCATTACACCACCGTCAAGGTGGCCATGGCATTGAGACGGTTCATGACGTCCGATTTGGCCAAACCAGAGTATCATCAGATTTATCACAATGAAAACCAAAACTACAAGCTCTTGGGCTCATCTGCACATGCCGGGTTTTCTGAGGTATTCCACCCATTCCAGGAGTTCTCCTGGGATTTGGTCCAGACCATCAACGGCCATCTTCTGGGATATTTGGCCAGAACCGACCTCCTAGACTTTTTTCATCATTTTGAACAGACATATCTGACTGAACTCAGCAACGAGAAATTCTTTGAGGACCAGATGGCTGCAAAACAAGACACCATGAAGCTCTCAAACTTGGGGCTTATACCCACTCCGTCATACGGTAACTGGACCATCACCAACATGATCTTTTCCCAGGACGTATCTCCTCCTGTTGCAGACTTCCAATTGAATGTGATATCCACCAGAACTGGAGGCCTCAACTTTGTGCTCTCGTACTTTGACCATTACTTCGAGGTGGACAAGGAGCATTTCGAGCGTCTTCCTGGCGACTTTAATGCCAACATGTTGAAGTATGTAAGGGATGAATTGATCTGATCCATGCTATGATTATAATTAAAGATGATTGAGAATATCAGTTATGAGTCAAAGTGATCTATTCCAATATTAATTCTTCTAAGAATTATTATAAAATCAATTCTATGAGTCAAAATGATCTATTCCAATATTAATTCTTCTAAGGATTATTATAAATCAATTATATGGATTATTATGAAATCAATTATATGGATTATTATGAAATCAATTCTATGATTCAAGGTGATCTATTCCCTTGCAATATTAATTCTTCTAGGGATTATTATAAAATCATTTATACGAGTCAAAATGATCTATTCCATTGCCATAATTTTAATTCTTCCAACGATTATAGTCTCAATTCTATCGGACAATTCCTGACATCTTTATCAATTCTATGAGATCAATTCCTGGTATGCCATCTAATCCTTTGGGATCACTTCCATTCAATATAATCATATGAGTTCAATTCTACAGGCAGACCTTGCCTGATAATTTAGAAGGCCAAGGGTCTACACCTTGGTCCTAATCATTCCACACTGACTGCTTTTCACAATCGCAGACTAGAGCGATTATAACCATTAGACAAGTACATAGAAGTCTTCCTCTTCAATGATGTTCCTCTTCAATAATGTTCATCTTCAATAATGTTCCTCTTCAATAATGTTCCTCTTCAATAATATAATCTATCTTTTGATCCTATGTGTAGTTGTAGATGGTATGTTTGTTCTGGATAATTGAAATGAAAATCTATAAACTTGTATCTTTTAAGCCACACAAAAACACACTTCATCAGCATCTTTCACATCAAGCGCATCAAATCAAACATCATACATCACCTATCATCATATCACCTATCATCATATCACCCTTCCCCTTTCCTCTTTCGCCCCTTCTTTCACCCTCTCTTTACCCTCTCTTCACCCTCTCTTCACCCTCTCTTTCTTCATCTTTTGCAGCAAAACACGACACGTTAGTGCGACCAAATCAATTACTTGTTCTTCCTTCTCTTCCTTACAACATCCACCAATTGCTTCTCAATGGACTCAGACGTCCCTCCTACGAGTCTTCTTCGATCTCGTGACACAGGACGATGGCTCAACCAGGATCATGTCAAAGAAGCAAAGCGTTTTGACGACTTCCGCACCATTGACTGGGTAGAAGACTCCCTTGATGAACATCGCAAGCGCCTTCTTAAGGTGAAGGCGCTGACAGGCGCCACCTCGTTCAAGCACCGCTTGATCGCCTCCACCCAGAACTGGATTGTTTTGGCGGCAATGGGCGTGGTAATTGGCCTCATTGCGGGTATCTTGAATATCATCACCGCGTGGTTGGCCAGCATCAGAACAGGACGGTGCGCCAATGGCTTCTATCTCAGCAAAAGCTTCTGCTGCTGGAACCAGAGCGAGGAATCATGCTCGTCGTGGGTCGAATGGTCCGACTACAGCGCCCTCAACTACGTGATGTACGTGGTGATCTCGCTCGTGTTCTCCTTCACTGCGGCAGTGTTGGTCAAGACGTACGCCCCATCGGCCGCCGGATCGGGCATCTCGGAAATCAAGTGCATCGTGTCGGGATTCGTCATGGACGGCTTCTTGGGCGCCTGGACGTTGCTCATCAAAAGCATCGGCTTGCCCTTGGCCATCGCCTCGGGCTTGAGCGTGGGAAAAGAGGGCCCCAGTGTCCATTACGCAGTGTGTGTGGGCAACACCATTGCCGGGTTGATTCCCAAGTACCGCAAGAGCGCGTCCAAGGCCCGTGAGTTCTTGACCGCCACCTCTGCTGCCGGCGTGGCCGTGGCGTTCGGGTCCCCCATGGGCGGCGTGTTGTTCTCCATGGAAGAAATCTCCTCGGTCTTCGAATTGTCCACCATCTGGAAGTCGTACTTCTGCTCCTTGGTGGCGGTCATCACCTTGGCGGCCATGAACCCCTTCAGAACCGGTCAATTGGTGTTGTTCGAGGTCACCTACGACACCGACTGGCACTTCTTCGAGGTGCCCATCTACATTTTGATCGGGATTTTTGGTGGAGTCTATGGAATCGTGGTATCCAAATTGAACATCAATGTTGTCTCCTTCAGGAAGAGATACCTCGCCAACTACGCAATCAGAGAGGTGTTTTTCTTGTCCTTGCTCACGGCCAGTTTCTCGTACTTTAACGAGTACTTGAAGATAGATATGACCGAGTCGATGCAGATCCTCTTTAGAGAGTGCCGTTCCGAATTTCAGCATCCAATCTGTGATCCCAAATCCAAGAAGCTCTCCATATTATTGTCGTTGCTCTTTGCTACCGTCGCAAGAATGAGTTTGACCATTATCACCTACGGTTGCAAGGTCCCTGCGGGTATTTTTGTGCCCTCCATGGCTGCTGGAGCTTATTTCGGTAGAGCTTTAGGAATAATAATGGACAAGCTTTATAGAGATCATATGGACTCGTCCTTCTTCTCCACATGCCCCGCAAACGGTCCTTGCATTATTCCCGGTACCTATGCATTTTTGGGTGCAGCCGCTGCTTTGAGTGGTATTACTCACTTATCAGTTACTGTTGTGATTATCATGTTTGAATTGACAGGCGCAATACGGTACATTATCCCAACAATGATAGTTGTCGCTATTACTAAGAGTATTAATGACAAGTGGGGCAAAGGTGGTATTGCTGATCAAATGATAAAATTCAATGGCTTGCCGCATATCGACTCCAAGGAAGAGTTTGTATTTAATAACACTGTTGAAAGTGCAATGTCTACGGTAATAGTTGCATTTCCAGAAGGTTCGAAGGATGAGATTTCCCTCGGAAAGTTAAAGGAAACTTTGGCTAGAACTGATTACCGTGGATTTCCCATCATCAGCTCAGCCAGAAATCCAAAAATCACAGGATTTGTCTCCAGATCGGACTTGGAGTACATCTTAAGAGACTATGAAGGAGTGGGATATGACACCCCATGTTCCTTCAACACAAACAATCTGATCAGTTCAATCGCAATAGAGTTCAAATCTATCATTAATCGGTCCCCCACAATTATAAATTTTGATGTCCCATTGGAGTACGTGTTAGAGTTGTTTGTGAAGGTGGGTCCACGGTACATCTTGGTCGAGAGGGAAGGAATATTGGTTGGTTTGATTACTAGAAAAGACATACTAAGGTTCGAATACACCTTGCACTATTTATCGAATGACCATCTGGAACACAAACAAGCACAATTGATGGAAGAGAAGGTGTGGGAATTCATGAACCATATCTCCAAATCCACCAGGAAAAACATAGGAAAATTACTATTCAACGATGAATTCCGATTCTATAGACAAGAATAATACTACACATATTCACGAGACTGTGTAAATATTGTCTATATATCTTTCCATTTACCAAAGTCTTTGTAATTACCGTACAAAGTACGGTAAAATGATTTACCGGGGATATCCAAACTGGAACTTACCAACTGCAATTCGTTGTTGCTCACCACATCGAAAATACTATAGATTCCACTGATAATCTCATCGTTAATCACCGTGTTGAAGTGGTACTTCAAGGCCAAATAAATATAATTAATGAGTAACAAAGGAACATGTTTTCTCAATGATCTCTTGGTCAAGGCGGTCGAGGAGTTAAGAGCATGTCTTGCTTGTTCTCTGGAAATGTTGGAAATCGAAGGCTCACATAAGTTGGAAAGTAATCTTGAGTATGCGGAAGCAGCATCCTTGTTGGAATTCAAGAAAGTCGAATTCTTTAATGACAATGGCATCAATAACGACACGAATGCGTTAATGATGATGTGATGACGGGAAGATAATTTGTATCTGTGGAATAAGAGCAAGTGAGACATCACTTGGGTGGCCAGAATGTATTCGTCGATTGATTCTTCTTCCGAAAGGGAAGAAGTAGAACTCATTAATGCATGGCCGTATTTTGACACCAAAGTCACCAAAGTCTCGGTTCCATATTGTCCAAATAACCAAGTCATGTCACTCAAACTGTTTTTCATAGTGGTCAATACTTGCTTGTGTGCCTTGTAAGAGAGTCTGTCAAAAGCCGTGAGGAAGCAAGAAAGAATTTGGTCCACCATCTTATGTACAAATTCATATTCCTTCTTGGCGGACCTGATAAATGCACAAAGAATGAAAGTGTATTCTTGCTGATTGATCTTTTCTTCATCCAAAGATTGGAAAACAAATTCATATGCCTTTTCAAAGTCTTCAACATTTAATGAGGACAAGAACGTCTCTAAGCTTTCGCTGAGCTCGACTTCATGACCCTTCAAAGAATAGAAAAGAGTAATAATGTACAAGGAGTCCTTTGGAGAAGCCACTCTTGCTAAGACCTTGAACAATGTGGACTTAATGGATTCAGAATCCTTCAAACTGACAATCTTCGACCCTGTGGTCTTGACTAAGTTCATTATGGTTGACTGTTCGAGGTTGGCCTTGGAAGAAAGTAGACAATTCAAGAGCCAATCAACAGAGGTTTCATCTACTCTTTTCTGAGAGAGATTATTTTTCAAGGCAATTTCAACATTAGCATAGAAGTCTTCCACCAATTTGGCCAAATCGGCCTTGATTTTGTCATTGGATATGTGTTCAATTTCCAGTGCAGTGATGATTGTGAAAGCGGCCTGGAAAATATACAATTCATTCTTTTTCAGAGACTTCGAGAGATTGGCTTTGAGATACGAAATGGCCTTGTTCACGAAAGCTTCGTGTTCTGCAACTCCAATCTGTGGTAAGTGATACATCCAGATAGTTTTCATTATTTCAATGCTCACACCGAATGACTCCTGGGTAGAGGTTTGTAACACTTTCAACCCTCCATTAAACTCGAGCTCTAGCTTGGAAGTAAATGATGCTGATTTTAACAAATGATTGATGGCCTGTCTTGAGAAATAGTTCAATACAGAATCCTTTGTTTCGGTGGCCAAGGTGTATAAGCTTTCCATCAAGTTGCGCTTCAAGGTCTTGTCAAAACACTGGATTGGAATCAGTTGAATGCACTTGATGTAGAACAGATTCGATTCCACATTCTCCGATATGTACTGTATTATGTTTGTCGATAATTGCTTCTGTTCGTAGACTGTATGAGATTGCAACAAGAATTCTTCAATCTGTTCATTGGAAAGAACAGAGAAGACTATCTTAATGAAATTGAACGAGGTTTCCTTGAGGAAGAAGTTTTCAATAAGGACCAACCATCTCTTCAAAATAAATGGAAGCTCTGAAGGTGTCTTCTTGACAACTTTGAGGAATTTTGAAGCAAGTGCATCGACATTGGAAATTTCATCGCCAAGTTCAAGCATTCTGAATACTGAATAATAATAAAATATCGAGCTTCCTTTTAATTTCTTATTGAGCAAAGACGAATCGTGCAAGCACAACAAATAGTATCTGAGTTCCCAGAAAGGTTCTTCAGAATTATTAAAGAATTGCTTGTTCTCTGTGACAGTCTCCTTAATTGCTTCAAACATGTTGGTTGGACACACTATCAAGCCCTTGAGAATTGCTGTGAATAAAGGCAAGAGAACCAAAGGCTCCGTAGAATGAGCTTCAAATAACTCTTTCACCAACTTGGACAATTGACTGGAGCTGAAGTCGTTGATGGTTTGCGAAACAGCAGTAATGAACTGGGTGCTACTCCAAAGAGAAGATATTCTAATTGCAGATATCCATTCTGTAGCGAAGAATTGACCCAACTCTCTACCTTTTAAATATGAGTGGAGAATTTTTGTGCCTATTTGGAAGATAAGCTCTTCGTCCTTGGTGGCCGATGCATGGATAATCACAAGATCGGAGTGCTTCATGGTGAGCTCGATGTCCAAATCAAGCAAGTGGGTGAGCAAGTTCCAGTCAATGGAATTGGGGTCTGATTTGATCTTTTCGTCGAACTCGGTGGTGTATATGTTTTGAAAGAATTCGGTGGAAAGGGTTCTGTCGACTCGAGTCAATCTTTGCAATAATTTAGAGGAGAGGCCGTTGAATTTGTCGATGGAGTTGATGGACATGAACAACTCCTCACATATTCTCAAGTCCTTGGTGGACAAATTGCTGACACTGAGCTCGAACAATTCAGAAACGTCCTTGTCGGTCAATTCCTTGGATGAATCCTTCAAAAGCTGGTCGATGTTGGATTTGAATTGGTTGACCATCTCTGGATTGAACAATGCCTCGATAAGGATGGACTTGAATAGCACGGCGGATTGGGGTTCCTGGGATTCTTGGGTCAAGAATTGGAGCAATGAAGGCACGCATTCCGAAATGAACCGTGAATACGACTTTTTGGTGACGGTGTAGTTGATGTTGGAGTATGGAAGCTGGTATAAAGCGTTGACTGTGGAGGAGCATCTGAGGACCAAATCGGGACTGAAATGGGCGGTTTTGACGGCCTGCAAGTATGCTTTCAACAAGGCCACGGTGGAGGCCTCCTCGATGTCTATGTAGTGATCTTTTCTGATCAAATCAACGAAATCAAACATGGCAATCCAGAGAAGAGGGTCCTGAGAACTCTTCATCACCGTGACGATTGAGTCCACAAGTTTGACCCGTTTGAAGATCTTGTTTCTGATGGACTCGGTGGAGAACGAAATCCACGTTTTTGCAAAGAGATTCCAGTATTCTGCCTCGAGTTTCCATGTCTTGAAGGCCAGTGCATCGTTGATACGATCGCACAACACCTCCAAAATGAAGCTGTTCTTGTTCGGCAAATAGACGTCGGTGGTATTGTCGAGAAGGGAGTTTGCAGAAGCAAAGATCTCCCTAGCAGGAGCCTTGGACCGAAGGAATTTGGTCAGCTTCTCTGCAGACATGGTGGTGTAGTGTTGAAGTGAAGTGAAAAATGAGATGAGATGAGTGCGACGTAGAATATGGAGGAAGTGAGAGGAGTAGAATGGGGAGGTGAATGAGAGTGAGAGGCTGAAGTGTGAGGAATTATATAGGCGATGCTGGTTACGGAGATGACCTGGTTGAAAGTTATGTTGAATGTTTTGAAGCGTAATTAATGGTGGTGTAATATTGATATGGATTATTTGGACGAAAGTAGAGAATTGAAGGAAATGATTCTACGTGATAATTCTACTGAATAGTTGTATTATTGTAAGAGTATTCTAGTATTATTATTTGGATTCCAATTCGGCATTTCCAAAGACTCCGTACTTTTTTGAATCTTAATTCTTCCAGTTATTCTTTTTCGGCATGTATCTTGGGCTGAAAATTGCACTAGGTGCCTAAGAAAGCTAATGGGTAGATTTAGCCTAGGAAGTGATCAATTGCTCATATATTACTGGTAAGGGTGATTCTGCACATACAACTGTGGATACAGCTCGTTGTCATGGATGTTATAACTCTGGCCAATCCATCGCTACTCATCTGTAATCTTTACGTATGTAAAACAACTAAAAGAGCATATACATGACTTAAATAGCATACTGCCACATTGTATCATCTCATTGATCAATTCCTCTCTTTGGTAATTCCTCTCATTAGTTGTTTCCTCTCATTCATTTCCTCCATTCATTTCCTCTCATTCATTTCCTCCATTCATTTCATCTACATTGCTCTACACCACTTTGAAATTCCGTATATTAATGTACAATTAGATCAACAAGGTCTCGATCTTGTCCTTGATACCGTAGATCTGGTTCTTGATGGAAGAAGCGTCGTTGGTGGTGACCGAGGCAGCAATCACAGGTCTGGACACACCACAGGCTCTGCCCAAAGCGGCCTTGGAAGGAACAAACACGTAGGGAACGTTCTTGTCCTCGCACAACAAAGGCAAGTGCAACAAGATCTCGATGGGCTCGGTGTCGGCGGCCATGATGATGAACTCAGAGATACCTCTGTTCAAGGTCTTGGTGGCCTCGTTGGCTCCCTTCTTCAACTGTCTCAAGTTCTGGGACTGTTGGACGACGTCCAAGATCTGCTGGGTCAAGGCAGAGTCGGCTAATGGGAAGGCTTTAGGGTTAGGGGCAGACATTTCGGTTCCTTGCAAAGAGCTCGCCAGTAATAGATGGAGATTTGAAAGATGGAAATTTTCGCCTTTATTCCCATCTCATCGCTCCTGCACAGGGCCCGCGTGCCCAGTGCTACGCAGAAAACCCTCCTCCTCAGTAATATACAGCCCGCCTCATACCTGCCCCAATAGGTGCCGACGAACGAACACCAAAACTTTTCTCCTAAACCTGCTATTGGAACTCACTGATTGAGGCATTCACCAACCCCATCAATCGATCCATCCATCCGAACTCAGTCTCCCCTATACAATGTCCGATTTATGGTACGTACCGCAGCCTTAGGCCGCAAGGTGGCCGTTCCTTGCCGTGACTCTATCGCCATTGGTGGTATTTGGGTCTCTTGATAAGACATGCCCACATGGCCCAGTGGCGGCTAGGCAGACAACACAGAGAGGGAAATGGGGACATATTGCCACGACAGCGTGGGCGGGTGCAGTGACATTGGGCCTGCTATCGTGGCCGCCTGGTGGCGCTCTAGTGCTGTCCAATGGCGTTGTTGACGGCGTCTGTTTGCTGTTGCCGCACCGTCGGCTGTGCGAGAATTCAACAACGGCGAGCCGCCAGGGCAGAATTAAAGACCGCCAGGGCAGAATTCAAGACCGCCAGGCCGTGGCCTTCCATCAATGGGCGTATCCACGCCGTGCCCCATGGCTTATCGGCCTGTTTGTTATCCATGATGTCTCCCTCGTTGTTTCCTTGTCTAATTTGTCGCCAATTGTCCGTGTACCCAATATCCAATACTAACTTCTAGCCCAGTTTATGCGCCATTCTTTGGTTCCATCGGATGTGCTGCCGCCATCATCTTCACCAGTTTCGGTGCCTCCTACGGCACTGCTAAGTCCGGTGTCGGTATCTGTGCCGCGTGTGTCTCCAGACCCGACTTGTTGGTGAAGAACATTGTCCCCGTCGTCATGGCCGGTATCATTGCCATTTACGGTTTGGTTGTGTCCGTGTTGGTCTCCGACTCCTTGAAGCAACAGCAGCCCTTGTACACCGGTTTCATCCAATTGGGTGCCGGTTTGTCTGTGGGTTTGTCCGGCTTGGCTGCCGGATTCGCCATCGGTATCGTCGGTGACGCCGGTGTCAGAGGAACTGCACAACAACCAAGATTATTCGTCGGTATGATTTTGATTTTGATTTTCGCTGAAGTCTTGGGTTTGTATGGTTTGATTGTGGCCTTGTTGTTGAACTCCAAGACTTCCGACGCCATCTGTTAAAGAGCCTGGAGCACTACTCTAGTGTAGGTAGATTCCTATCCTGGTCCATGAGTTCTGCGATTCTCACGCCCGACGTTTTTTTAGTTCATGGTTGACTGGGCCCGTGTCCTGTTGCGTTTCTGATTACAAAATATGAGTAACTAATAAAATTTACCTATATTCATTACTTGATGTACACTTGCCCGATCTTGGAGGTGATTTCGTTCCGAAGCACCTTGATCAACTCTTGGATGGACTGCGGTATCTTTTTGCCCTGACTCTTCACCACCATTCTCCAGTCGTACTTTGTAGTTTCTGCTTCGATGTGGTTGATGGAATATTGGTACAACGCCTCGCCGTCCTTGGTCTCGTCCTCCGTCACCTGCACGTCGTAGGTGTCAATCAACTCGATGATGATGATCAAGTCCGGAAGATGGAACTTCTCCTGGTTGTTGGCCAAAAAGGGAAGCATTTGGCTGAGAAGCAATGGGTAGAACTTCTTGGGCAAGTGGCTGAACCTCAACAAGTGGATTAAAGGAGACAATTGCATCATGGCAGCAGAAGACCCCGAAAGCGACGATCTGGTGGAAATGGAGCCCTCGGTATCGCCCAATGACGTGAAGAACTTGTACAACACAGCATAGGGAGACATGCACTGTTTGATGATGGGATCCACGTCAAACGAGTCGTCAATCTTTCCACTCACAATGTTATTTATCAATTCGTCCTTGGCATGTCTATTATTGACCACACTGTCCTGGAACAAGAGGTCCCACGATATGTGATGCACCATTCTCAAGCCATCGTTAAACCCGTCAAACCCTTCGGGGTCGTAGCTCTTGACAAAGAGGTCAAGCGCCTCGTAGAGAAGGCCCTCGTCCAAAGACTTCAAGCCATAGTTATAGTACAATTGTCTCGACAATGCGATCAAGTTCAACTTGGCACAAATAGTCAATACCCATTCCAAATCGTCATTCGTTTTGCACTGGAAGTTGGGCAAAAACGACTCGATCACCTTTCTCGACAACTTGCACGAGGATTTGGACGTGGCGATATCCTCGTTAAGGAGCAACCCTATACCCACAGGCACCAAGTCGTGAATATTCAAACTCTCAAACGCCTGGACCGTTAAAAAGTACTCCGAAATGGTTCTTCTTTCGAGTATGTTTTGGAAGTTGGACGCATCCGAGTTGATTCCGTAGTAGTTTTTGAGCAAACCTTTGAGTTCCAAGAGTTTGGACACACATGCACATGTAAATGGATCGAGTTCATATAAGTTCTTCAACAATTTAAGGAAGTTTTCTTCTATGATATCGATAAAGCTGCCCTCGAGTATTCCGTCTTCTAAAAAGTCTTCGCTGTCTTCATCCTGCAATGCCGGTGGCTTTTCTTGTTGGGAAATCTTGAAGTATTCGGGATACAATGACTTGTCATCGCGGACTTGGAACAACGACAAAGCAACATATAATTCGTACCATTCGTCGCAGAAGTTTGAGATGGTCTTAGGCAAGCCTGTTATCACACAAGCCAAGTCATAGATCTGTCTCGCTATTCTTGCATGGTCAGGGTCGGAGATGTTGGCGTTTCTCTTACTGATAAGGTCTCTGAACTCACACGCCTTCAACTTCCATTGTTCAAATTGGCCCTTATGCACAAACGTCGAGTAGTTGGCCACCAACTCGTGGAAGTCGGAGATTATGGAATGGAGTTCTGCTCCACTGTCTATTTCTTGATACTTGGAGCCCTTCAACACTTCGTCGGCCTGCTCAAACAAGCCTCTTGTCAAAAGCTGACTCACAAGCTTGAGCCAGAACTCGGGATGCAAATATGGTTTGGGGGTTTCTATCATGATGCTGGTGATGATCTCGTCGTCTGGCTTGTAATCGTACATGTTGATCCATCTCACCAACAACTCGGGTTTTCTGTTTATGCTTTCGTAGAACCAATTGGCTCTGAGGCACTCTAAGATGAGGATGAGGTTCTGAAGCTGGGGAACGTTGGAGGCTTGGGACTCTCCCAAGCTCTGCACGAAATTATTCAAGTTGTCAATCATCTTGTCCATGGCCTGGTTTAAAATGCCGGTTTTGGCACGATTGCTGGAGTCCAGAGACGTGCTTATCACGCCAATTGCCTCTTCGCCTGTTTGCTCCAATTCTATCCGTGTGACCTTCTGGTTGCTCAAGCTTTCTATCAACTTGTACAGGGCAGTGACGTATTGAATGTAGGCCCCAGAGTAGGTGTCCTGCAAATCCAAGCTGTCCTGGTACTGTTTGGGGTCAAATTGGAAGTGGATCTGGGCATTTGTGTCGGAATTCAACCATTCTTGAAGAGTAATGTATGTTTTGGTGGAGTTGAACAACTCGTCTGCTGTGGCACTTGTGGCCTTGCGTTGGCCTTTGGTGGAATTTGACGAGTCGGAAATGGCTTCTGTTTCCGACGACAACGAGATGTCGTCGTCTGGAATCTCTAACATCTCGATTTCATCGAATTTGTCGCCCATTTTGCAGAATTGACTAAGGCATCTACTCTTGTTTACAATGGAAAAAATTCAGTGTGGGCGTGCGCCTACCGTTATATTACACCCAGGCCCAGGTAGTACACTTTTTGCATCAATTGATGGTGGGCCCGGCACATCTTATAATTCCGTGAATGCACATCGGGGACAGTGCCCCTTTGCTGTGCATTCGAACTCTTCAAATTTTTTTTCTTTGGCACTACTGGAACCTTCAGCAATGCCAAATATCTCCCAATCGAGTTGTTCCCAATGACACCAAAGTGTTCTTTAGTTTCGGAAAATCCAGAACTATCGACATATCCCTTCCAATTAAGCCTTTCTCCGCCGAAAACGCCGGAAATTTGGTCGAGTTCTTTCGAACATTGCTCTAGAATACTGGCATCTTTGGAGTTGCTCACAAGACTCAACTTGTAAATACCTCCATTCACCGTACCAAGAACTGCAAAATCCACCATGACAGGAGCCTGGGCAAGGTCTCCAAACCTCCTGACTCGTGGTCTTTCTGGTATACACTTGATCACATTGACCTGGTCCCCTACATTGAAACAACACATCGGTTCATTGCCCTTTACTACCGAAATGTTTCCAAACGAGTCGCCAGAAACCAAGATACGAGTCCCCTCGTCAATGCACTCTGGAATGCTCGTTGACACGTCAAGACTTGTCATGAAATTATGGGGGTATTTCAATGGAAACGGCAAAAATGAAGTCTCAGACAAATCATTGACAAATATCCCATCCCTGACATCTGCATAGAAAATAGGTCCGTTTTCATCTTGGACTGCTTGACAAATAGGAAACACTGGGCATTGACTCACCAAATTCGGATCTAGTCTCCAAACGACCTTGTCCTCTTCCATTCTTTCACATTCAATAATGCAATTAAACGAACCAGCAAGACTCAACTTATAATAAGGAGACTCGTCCAAGATGATCCGCATGCTTTGCATGGAACAATTGCTGAAGTCATTCGAACTTTGTCCACTCAATTCCATAAACTTATTCTCCTTGAGCCGTAATAAATGAACTGGGTGCATCTCATTTGTTCCAAGAGCAAACACTAACACATCTTCATATTCAGGATCCGATACTGCAATCACGTCAACAATTTCTGAAGTGATCGGAAATTTGAAAGTGTCAACCACGTTGGTGGTATTTTTGCCAATCAAGTTCAAGCAAAAGCTTTTCCCTTCTCCATAAGCTTGAATTTCCAGCTGGAGTGTTACTGACATCGTCGAACCTGGAACATGGATAGACTTGGTGATAAGATTAGGGACTTGGTAAACCTCTTCAACACCTAATTTATCAACAGCGGGTTTCGAATAAGTAGATGACATTATCACATTCGACTTGATGGAGACCAAAGTCTTCAGATCCCAGGCTTGAATATCATCGAATTCAGGTCCATCGATAACAAAAGGTACAAAGAATTCCAGAATTTCGTCATTCTCCAATCCCCAAACTTTGTTTTCACCAAAAATGATTCTTCCATCATTATGAAAAGAAAAGGAAAGGCCGGAGGTCGCCAATCTGGAAGAGCATGAAGTCAAAACTTTCCACTTCTTGTTGGCACAATGAAGCTGATGCTGGTGAAAATTTCCATATATGTCCAGAATTAATATCACGATAGTTGAGGCATTTTTTTGGATTTCCACTGCCTGATAGATGTCACTTACAAGGTTCTCTGAAAATAATGTTTCAATCTTTTGCTTGTAGTGACCAATTACAGTGGGTCCCTCTGTGACGAGTAGGAAATAGAATTCATCCTTTGCCAAATGCAAAACCTTTAGTTCTTTAATTTTGTGTTTTGCGTCTAGTTTTTGAACTTTTCTAGCTCCGGATTGTATGAATATGGTCAGATCTTTTGTGTGGACAGTGGTTTCGCTCGAAATTATTGTAGCATGTTCCATTTCTTGGTCAAAATCTGATGATTTCTGGTTACGTGATGCTATTTTCAATTTCCCATTGACATTGAAGCAATCCAAGATATCTTTATGTTGTACTGAATTTTCATGCAAATACTTGAAAGAACGATCAAGAGTTAAAATCAGTGAAGAATCAGCACCACTGATGACGATAGTATTGTTGGTCACTTTTAGTTTAGACCCTAATTCTGCTTGTATTTTCATTTTCGTTTGCGGGACTTGTTGGGTCCTGGGGATTGTAAGATCAGCTACTTCACTGTGTTCGTATCCTCCTTGAGTTGTAAGTAATTTCCAAGAATGGCCAGCATCCTGAAAATCAAAATCCAAGATTGGAGGGCTTGAATCAATATGACCCACTATTTGGATATAGGGAGCAGTGGGCATTACTTGAAACAAGACAGACTTGGCGTATCTGGACAGCTGAAAGAAATAATTGTTGGACACATGAAATAAGCCGTCACTTGTAGGTATTGTGGTGTTGTTTAGCTGGATGAAATCAAGCCGTTTCAATACTATTATCTTGGACTCATTTTCCACCTCTAAATTTAGAAGATAGGCCATGCCGGTGTTCGATACCACCAAGATCTTGGTATGGTCTATCTGTGTATACGAAACAAAGGCCTCAGTTAGAAGCTGGGGAAATTTCGATAAGTCTCTGGTGATCACACTTCCATCATGATCTATGGATAAGGAATGGTCTGCCAGGGCATGAAGTGTGAGCAAGCCATTGGCCTTTGCAAAGTAGAAGATACGGATTCCCGATAGCACGAGAAGTCCGCCAAATGAAATAGGGATGATGCAAGTAGGTGGGGCTTCGAACTCGTGAAACTGGGTCCTCAATTCGACCCTCCCTTGCTGAATGGCATAATATCTTAACGAATAATTGAAGTTGAAGTCACGATAGAGCATGGCAAAAGACGATTCCTGGAGAGCTACCATCTTCAGAATGACGAGCGACCCAATATGAACGGAAGAGAAACTCCATTGCCCGTCGTCTGTGTTGATTTTCGTCTCCTGGTGCTTTCTTTTGGCACCAACATTGGGAGCTCCATTTGGTGTGAGAAGATGTATGAGACCCAGAAAGCAGTGGAGCACCATGTAGCTGGTATTTTTGTCTGCTTCAGTGGAACAGATGAGACTAGGTCTGGAATCCACTGCCTGCTGGTGGCCCTTGGGGTCCAAACGAAGGATTTCTCTCTTGGTGAAACTGCCATCTGAATTGGCCAGAATCATGGCCAACGAGTAGTCTGTGTCGAAAATTGCCAATACATCGTTTCCGTCCACTTGTACAGGACACATAGCAGTCACATTGGCTCCGTGGATACGGGTGGACTCTGTTATCGAGCCGGTGTTGCACTTGATGGCGTTTAACAGAAGGTGATCTAAACGAGAAAGAACCACGTAGTAGCTGGGACCAATCTTGGCATAGCATGACGTTAAGATTGCAGAAGGCTCTTTCAAAGTGGATACGACACATAGGTTGGTGTCATAGTCGAAATCATTGTAGTTATCGATGATCATTGGAGTAGAAGATGAGCATCGGATTAGAGTGAAATGTGCGTATTTAATGAAGGGGAAATGGAGGGAGGTTTTGAAGAGGAAAATTAGCATACAACCCAAAGTGAAGTATTAGATGAAGTAATGCAATTGGAGCACCTAGTGCCACCAACTACTAGGTGTGGCTGTTTTCTGCTTTGAAAGGTCCAATTCTGGAAGTGTGTCTCCTGGTATGATTGTTTAATGCTTGAATATAGTTGTAAATCAAAACAAAATTAAGGGCATAATGACCGAGTTAATTGAGTCCCAAAGTCAGAGCTGTGCATCTATGAAGCTATGAAGTTAATGGTGTTTGAATTTTGCAATTTGTATTTTTGAATATTTCAACAAAATGTCCTAAAAGTAGAAAAGTGAAAAGTTTTGACAAAGGTGTTAACGAAACAAGCATTATATTGACGTCCCAGGACCAGACCCAGTCAATGCTTAATTGGGTGGATTTATCGCTTTCTCAAGATTAACTGCTATTTTCACTACCCTCGTAGAGTTGTAGAAGTCTATTATGTAGAAGTCTATTATTTCAGTATTGTTGCATTTCCAAAGAGGTTTACTGTCAATGAAAGCAGGTTAGTTAATGCTGACGTTTCCAGTATTGCTCATAGTGCAGCGTTTGCTAGATGGCTCTTATTGCCTCCCATTGCATGTTTGCTAGTAACAAATACTAGGAGCTCCCATCCTTTAAAATGCACACTGCTAAGGTCAATATTCAAGCAAGTACCCATATTTAGCATTAGTGTCAGAATAAGATTATCTACGTTCTCATGGTAACTCTGTAGAGCAACTATGGGAATTAACCAAATATAATTGACGAGCTAGCATCAAATTCTTCAGTTAAGAACACTTCCCGAGTCTTTCTTGCTTTCGATTATCTCTTATCTTTCCATGAAGAATATCTCTTTCCGTTCTACATTAACAATTATCTCCTAGTATATATCCTATTACATTGTTATCCACTTCATTAGTATTCTCTCTTTCATTGATATCAATATTCTCTCTTTCATTGATTTCAATATTCTCTCTCTTTCACTGATATCCACTTTATCAACATCCTCTCTCTTTCATTGGTATCCACCTCATTAACATCCTCTCTTTCATTGGTATCCACTTCATTAGTATCCTCTCTCTTTCATCCACTTCATTAACATCCTCTCTTTCATTGGTATCCACTTCATTAGTATTCTCTCTCTTTCATCCACTTCATTAACATCCTCTCTTTCATTTCCCCTTTCTTCTCCTCTATTAACATACTCAGCCTTAGCCCACAGCCTCTTTCGCACCCATTGCAACCGTTTAGGTCGTGTAACTTTTGATGCATTTGTTTGTACCAACTCTTCTATGCTTCTACACCGAAAAGTCAAGGGGTCTCGATCCAAGAACCGCAAGCCTTGGAACTCCACTCGAGACTCGGCTTCCGACTTGGACCACTCGAAAAATCCCGGATCCCTGGCCTCTCCAGACACTTCCTCCACTTCCAGAAAGAACTCCAAAAATAGTAAGGGAGACAAAGGAGACAACGGACACAACGGAGCCAGAGCAGCCAGAGGAGCCAAAGGAGCCAATGCAGCAATAGGAAGCAAGGGCAAAGCAGTCAATGCTTCAGGATCAAAGGGATCAGACCCTCCATCCGAAACTATCCTCAGTACCTGCTTGTGTTGTGGAACTCTCTTGTCCTTGCCTCACAAGGCCCTCAAGTTCCGATGCTCGGTGTGCAACACCACCAACTTGCTTCAAACGCGTCCAGATGACCATGCCGACCCTCCAACTACAGCTAATGATGTCCCTTTGATTTCCCACCGCCACGTCCGTACCCTCGTGGACTCGTGCTTGGCCCAGGCGGGCCAAGAGGGCGCAAAGTCCTCTCACCAGGTGTTCGAACCGCTCTCCTCCTACTTGTACGAAAGGTTTCGAAACCACCGCATCCTCAATGGCTCGTTCAAAACCAATCCTGCCAGCTCCGGCCTACACTACTCCTCCGCCAACATCAACAGCGCAGACATCAAACACACGTTCCATCTCCTCTGCTCGCTTCCCACAAAACGGCCGTTGTACAATGCCTTGAAGGGCGCG
Source organism: Suhomyces bokatorum (assembly GCA_030568615.1). NCBI lineage: Eukaryota > Fungi > Ascomycota > Pichiomycetes > Serinales > Debaryomycetaceae > Suhomyces > Suhomyces bokatorum. The sequence continues at coordinate 34,959 of JAJMGI010000025.1, read as the reverse complement.
TCGGAGTTGACCCGGAGACTCTATCTTCTGAACGACGACCCTCGCTCGTACCTATGGGTGTTCATCCTCCTCGAGATCCCCTTCCTTTCCCGTTCCTTGAACACCAAGAAGGAGAATGTGCGGGCCATGTCAAACCACGCAGAAATCAGATCGCTATCATTCGAGATCCTCAAGCGATGCTTCGGCATCTTGGCCGGCTGCAGCTCCACTCACCTCCAGAATTACTTTGCGTCGTGGTTTTCCAGGCTTTCCGAAGAGGACTTCGTCGCAAAGGTGGAACTTATCAATCTCTACATCACCTTTCACTTGCGCAAGTATTTTTACATTGCGTCCAACCCCCACTTGGCAAGACCCAATCCGATAGGAGGAAGACTGGTGGCCGAAACGGAGTATGTCGAAGGCTACAATCTCAAACAGCAGATAGAAGAGCTGGACCCTCTCTCTGCTCAGCCGTCGTCGAGACCCAAACCATCCACCAAAAGCGATGCCAAAATAAAGCTCCATCAGTACGGGAATGATTGGCACATCAAAACGGCTGCCACGGTGTTGGCGTTGTTCATGAGGGCAAACAGCATCCGCAAGCTGAAAGTCAACGTGAGCACTTTTTACAATTCAATGGTGGATTTTGTCAATATCAAAATGGACTTCGACAAATGGCAAAGCACCACAAAGAATGGCCGGAAGAGTCTGTGTCCCGAGGTCATCGAGGTACAAGCTGCTTTGGAATACATACATGGAAGATCACTAAGTGAACAGGTCGCACACTACTTTTGCCAATATCCATACTTGATCTCGCTAGGAAGCAAAATCACATTGCTAGAATACGAAGCACGGAGACAAATGGAACGTAAGGCAGAAGAGGCTTTCATCAATTCTTTGGATCAAAGAATTGCAATTGATATTTATTTCAGAGTCCGAGTCAGAAGGGATTATATTGTCCAAGACTCATTACTGTGCATAAAGCAAAACCCACACAACCTCAAGAAAAGCTTAAAGGTTCAGTTTGTCAATGAGCCAGGCATTGATGTGGGAGGATTGAAGAAAGAATGGTTTTTGTTGTTGACCAAGGAGATTTTCAACCCCCAGACGGGAATGCTCTACAATGTGGAAGACTCCAATTATCTTTGGTTCAATATCAAACCAACGGAAAAATTCGAGATGTACTACTTGTTCGGTGCTATCCTCGGATTGGCTATTTACAATTCTACCATTCTCGATCTCAAGTTTCCGTTGGCAATCTACAAGCTCTTGTTGGGAAAGTCGGTGGGTCTTGAAGATTACCAGCAATTATTTCCTGTTTCTTGTAAGAACTTGCTCGCTTTGAAGGAGTACGATGCGGAAACCTTGGAGTCGTTGGAATTATATTTTGAAGTCACATATAAGGATGTTTTCGGGAAATCACATACGGCAGAGCTTGTTCCCAAAGGAAGCCGTTTGCTCGTTGGAAAACACAACGTGGATCTTTACTTGGAGAAATATTGCCATTTCTTTCTCCATGAAGGAATTCGTCCTCAATTAACCGAGTTTATTAGTGGGTTTTCCAAGGTGGTGGGAGGAAACGGGCTTTCGTTATTTGAGGCCGAGGAGATCCAGCTCATGATTTGTGGCGACGACGAGGGTGACATAGACATGGATATTCTTAAATCTGTCACCAAATACGTGGGATGGGACGGAGGTAAGGAGCAGGCAGAAAATTCGGCCGTGATCCAGTGGTTCTGGGAATACTTCTGGGAAATGGGTCAGACGCAAAGAAAGAAGTTCTTGGTGTTCGTGACAGGATCAGACCGAGTTCCTGCCACAGGCATTCAGAATTTGAACTTCAAAATCACATTATTGGGCAAGGATAGCGATCGGCTTCCGCTTGCGCACACATGTTTCAACGAGTTGGCAATATATAGCTACAGCTCCAAGCATAAGTTGGTCGATAAGATTAGTCGGGCTGTCAACGACAGTGCCGGATTTGGGATTAAATAGTGCAATGCACCGGATGGGAACGAGTGTAGAGATGAGGTAGAGTAGAGCGTAGACTCAGTAGAGGATGAGTGAGTATTGCAGTATCATGAACTTAGAAAATGAAGGAGTGAGTATTGCAGTATGGCGATCTCAAAGACTAAGTAGAGGATGAGTGAGTATTGCAGTATGGATTCTCATGAATTTAGAAGAGGATGGAGTGAGTAAATCATAGAGTGAGTAGAAGCAAGAAAGAGAGTAGAAGAACGAAAGAGAGTAGAAGAAAGAAAGAGAGTAGAAGAACGAAAGAGAGTAGAAGAAAGAGAGTGACTAGAAGATAGGCATAAAGTAGAGCAAATAAGTGGTCACATGATAGTATTTCACGTGATCACTGTCACCTGACCTATAGCACGTGCACAGAATTCCACCAATCACCTCTGCGGAAAAAACCATTAGACCTCCTGTACACGAAATTCAATCCATTTTCAAACAAATTTTCATACTTCAACACACAAGTAACACATTCGACAATGTCTTCGCTTGCTTTCAGATCCTTGAGAAATGGTTTAGGTATGAGAGGTAAGTTCTTGTTCTAGTCCGGGATCCCAAAGCTCGTTTGCCTGGTTTCAGAAGGCAAATTACTGGCATTGATGCGGTCAGTCTCACTTCGAGTATCATTCACAGAATCACCATAAAACCCCCATTTCACGTCATACGAGGCCGCTTCCTCGGCAATCCATATCTTCTATTGGTTCATGTTCGAAATCAACGGTTTTGGACCGTCCAATTCTGCCTGGTCCTGGAATAGATGGCCCTTGTGGTGACCAGCGCTAAGGATGTGCAACCTGCCAGTTCTACACAGACAGCTGTTCTGGACTGCCAAGTTGTTCAAAGCACCCTTCCTGGCCTCCAATGTCCATTCGACCTTCCAAACTTCAACCTGCAGCACGTTTCAAGCTTTGGGACCCTCCCACTTTGCATCTTCACATACTAACGTCTAGGCTCCGTGAGAGCTTTGTCCTCTACCACCGGCTCATTGTCCAACTACCAACACCCAGACTACTCGAGTTACTTGCACAAGAGATCTGAGGATACCAACAGAAACTTTGCCTACTTCATGGTCGGCTCCATGGGTTTGTTGGGTGCTGCTGGTGCCAAGTCCACTGTCGAGGCTTTCCTCTCGACCATGGCCGCCTCCGCCGATGTCTTGGCCATGGCCAAGGTCGAAGTCAAGTTGGGTGCCATTCCCGAGGGTAAGAACGTTATTGTCAAGTGGCAAGGTAAGCCAGTTTTCATCAGACACAGAACCCAGGACGAGATCGATGAGGCCAACAAGGTCGATGTCTCCAAGTTGAGAGACCCCGAGACCGACGACCAGCGTGTCAAGAAGCCCGAATGGTTGGTCATGTTGGGTATCTGTACCCACTTGGGTTGTGTTCCTATCGGTGAAGCCGGTGACTTCGGTGGTTGGTTCTGTCCTTGTCACGGTTCCCACTACGATATCTCCGGTAGAATCAGAAGAGGTCCAGCCCCATTGAACTTGGAAATCCCAGTTTACGACTTTACCGATGACGAAACCTTGCTCGTTGGTTAAACAATGCATCCGAACTACACCCTCCCATTCCCATGTATAAATAGTTCATCAAATCTATTTAACCTATAGATCCGTTCGTAATCAAGACCAGCTTTAGTAGTGTGTAGACGGGCAATATTGCTCCAAATCGTCGGGGATTTGTTGCCAGATGGTGCTGTTCCAATCGCTTTTGATTTTGCCAAGTGTGAGGTTCTGACAATACTGCTTCAATTCCTTGTGATCGAAGCCCTTTAGTTTCAGTAGCTGGTTGTAGAGACTCAATCCCAAGGTTTCTAAAGGGAGATTTTGCGGATTGTAGTCCAGAACATAGTGAAGACGATAGAAGACGCTCCAATGGAGAGATGCCTGGGACGGGATAATCCGACTTCTACCCAAGTTGGGCCTTAGTTTCTTTATCCATTCCCCTTCGGAGTTTTGCGTCTTGTAGGAGAATGGGATGAATTCTACGATCCACCAAAAGAGACAAGCAATTAGCGATTCGGACCCTCTTCCATCGAATCTCTCTATGGGACCAGTTGGAATTTTGGGATCTTCGTAGAAATCAAATCCGTTGGTCGAAAACTGATTTTGGACACTTCCAAGAGCATGCTTTTGACACGAGAGGATGTCGTGGTTGTACGAAAGCAAACTATCCACCAGGGAGTGTTTGCTAGCGAATTCCTCGATGATTCCTGGCTTGAAGACCACCCCAAATTGGATCGCTTGCAGAAGCATCCAACGGAAGGAAATGTTGGCTATGGACTGGCCGTTGATATCGACATTCCATCCTCCTCCACAGTCGCCATGATTCCCTGGAAAGAATAGCTCTATCACGTCGTCAGAAACAACGGGTCCGAGTCTTTCGGATCTAGTGCTAGTGAAAAAGTCGCCTATTAGCGAGAAAATGTTAAATATCCAACCTTTAGGGCCAAGAGACTGAGTTTCTGTGGATATTGGAGCCAAACTGGAGCTATTCTCTTCAAAAAGAACCTGTTTAAACTTGCTTCTGCGTTCATCCACGCTCACAGCATGGCGGATATGTTGCACGATAGAGCTTCGTATGGAAAACGGAAAAAGCCTGTCTCGAAAAATACCCACAGAATTTGCAGTATCCCACAAGCCCATGAAGTGGATCTTGACTTCTTTCCTGGAGAAAGTTCGCTTGAACTCGTCGCTCAAAGTGACGCTAGGATCTTGGCCCGAGGGCTGTCCTGCAATTTCCCAATCCCAGTATAGCTCCCAAGCTATGTAGCTCATGTTCTCGAGACCTGGACCCACAAGTCCCACTCTTTCGATCATTCCCGCAACAATCCGTGCAGTGAAACTACCACGACTGTATGTTAGTACCGTTTCGTCCCGCTGTATTGGAAAACATACCTGAATCCGAACAAATACACCTTGTCACCTGGTACAAAGGTCCTACTCAAGAACTTGTATGCATTGAGAACATGTGTTTCCAACGTATAGGCAAAAGCAGCATCCGTAGAGTAAGAGATCCAGTTCAAAAACGAGTTCACCGTCTCTAGGGTATGGTTCTTGGCCTTGACCTCGAAGTGGGCTCCGATGCCTGCTTGATAGTAGCACACTTGGGAAGAGTCGTCTTTCTCTAGCATTCTGAAAAGTTTGAGCACGTTGGTGAAAGGCTCGAAGCCAAAGTCGTTTTCAGTGCCATCAAGGCATATGACGATGTTCTTGGGGCACGTAGTGCAGATTTTGTCGTCCTTCATGAGGAATAGATGTTATCAAGAAGTTGACGCTGGGTGCAAATTTGCACCTTTGTAAATGCGACCAAAAAAGATAGAAGCTACAAGAAGAGAAAGGATAATCACAGGCAAAGTACGTATAGATGATAAATAGAAGCTACAAGAAGAGAAAGGATAATCACGGGCAAAGCACGTATAGATGATAAATAGAAGGTATGTGTATTAGTGCAATATGCATCATAAGTACAAGTTTTATATAAATGCAATATAATTAACTTTAATTACTTTCAGTCATACGACACAAAGGTGACTATATCACCAGACACAGGTGAATTGAGACCGATACAGGTGAAATGGGACAGATACAAGTGAAACGAGAAGAATGTGGGCAGCTCTCTAATTCACCAGCACCACCGCTAATATCGAGTTTACAGGGTCCATCCTGTACTCAGTGAGCTATTATTATAGTGCAGTAAGTGGTGCTTTTTAAGCGTACTTCATGAAGTATTGTCATATGTGGTACTGTCATTATGTAGAACTGTCATTATGTAGTACTTTTTCATTAACTCCTGTCATTATGTAGTATTGTCCTCATGTAGTACTGTTATTATGTAGTACTATCCTCATGTAGTACTGTCATATGTAGTACTTTCTTCATAAACTCCTGTCATCATATACTGTCATCATATACTGTCATCATATCATATGTAGTACTGTCACCATGAACTACTGTCATCATGAAGTACTGCTTCATAAACTAGTGCTTGTTCATTACGAGCCACTTTCATTGATCTCATTGATCCTTTTAATCTTCCCTATCTACTTCATTTATTCTAACCTTTATTCTAACCTTATATCTATATCTATACACTAAACCAAACCAAACCAATACCAGACCGCATTTAAACCGAAAAGACCTCAATGGTGGCCTTACCCTTATTCTTGACGGTGGTAACACAGAAAGAAGCACCTTGCAGCTTGTCGGAGGAGTCACCGGAAGCACCATTGAAGCCGGACTTGGATGGGTCGATTTCACACTCTCCATCGCAAGAACCTCCGTCACAGGTGATTCTAATACCGAATTCGGGCTTCTTGTCGGCGAAAGACTCAAGGTACTTGGGGTTCCATCCGATCTTGACGTAGGTGTTACCACTACTGTCGGTGTTGGCTCCAGCCACGTAGGGAGTCCAGTTGCCGTGAGGCTTGTCGTCAGAGCCCCAGATACAGCCGTCATCTGCAGAAACGCCAGGAGGGTTGACGTAGTAGTGGGCAGAGGTGCCGGCCCAGTAGTCGGGGCCAGGAACGGCGATTTCCTTGGAGTTGCCATTGGAAATGGTGGTGGGGATCAACATGGCCTCGCCTCCAGGCAAAACGGTTTGGCAGAAGGCGACGTCACTGTTGGCCTTGTTGGAGACCTGGACGGTGCCTTCACCGTCCACACAGTAGTCCTTGTCGTCGAAGGGCTTGGAGACGGTTCCGTCGTTGTTGCAGTACAAGCCTCCGTTCTGAGATTGGGGGTAGGTGTAGGAGGTGGCCTTGGGGTCCCATTGGGCCATCACCTTGCCTGGAGGACAGGCGTAGGGGCAGTAGGAGCCGGCGACACAGCGTTGGTCTGGACTCATGGCCCAGCCACCAGCACCACCGGGCACTGAAACCAAGCCCTTGTCAGTAGGGAAGGAACAAGTCTGGCTTGGAGCAGCAGCAGAGAGAGTGAGAGAGATTGCTAGTAAAGCGACTTTGGTGAGCATTTCGAGAGGATTGAAGCAGAGGATCCTGGAGCACGTCGGTGTTGCACGTGTGGGCAGTGGTGGAGATTCCAAAGAGAGAGTGGTTGGAGAGTTTCCAAAGAGTGGCCGGAGAGTTTCCAAAGAGAGTGTGGTTGGAGATTTCCAAAGAGTGGTCGGATGCCTCTGGTGTAAGTTGGGGACTGGTGCTAAAAGAGTGAAGCAGACAGTGTGAGTTGATCGAAGGAATGTGTGATGGAGCCAAAACGTCTGGAAACGGTCCGTTTAAATACAAAACGCCTACAACGCCCCTGACAGGGCCCAGCAGCAGATCGTGCAGCAGACAGGGTCGGACAATAACGCATCGGTCGGTCTAGATCTGGATTGCAAAAAAGGTTGCACCGTTAATTTTTCACGCTTGCATACAGGCCATGTCATTATTGATGCATGCACTTTGGCCCGATGTGCAGGCCCGGGCCCAAAGTGATCTTGGCTTAGACACTGCCGAATGTGGGCATTACGGAGATGACATGGGCGATTTGCCCGATGGAACCATGGCAGTCTAGGGTCTAGACCCACTTGCGGCTCCCTGTGATATTAGGCCAGGTAGAAGCATGGGAGTGTCTGCCAAAATGGGCCCAAATTGGGCTTGATACCACAGTGGGGGCAGAACCGGCCCAAAGTGGTGGGCCCAAAGTTGTGGAAATGGCCCGAAGTGGTGGAAATGGCCCAAAGTGCCCGAAAATGGACCAAAGACACCCGCAATTTCGACCACACAATAGGGGCTGTACGTCTTGGGGGTGTACAGTACTGGAGATCTCTTTACGCAAGTTCCAGAGCCTGATTTGCCACTGGACGGGTGGTTTAGATTGTGCCGCCTTTGACATGCTGCAGGCTGGGTGCAGGAGAATTTTTCACATTTTTCACCGTTCTCACTGGCTGGCTCTTTCTGTGATTAGCCATGGAAGAAGGGCCAGATACGAACGTGTGTGTGCTACGATTGGGCAGAAGACGCGACATCGCACCACCACATACTTGGCAACAATACGGGTCCAGGGATGCCAGCACGGCGTGCAATTAATTACCCATGTGAAGCAAGTCTCTACCAGCAAGCTGTACTACCAGCAAGCTGGACAGAGCCTCGGAACAAGCCACTAATGTGCTCTCTCCCAAAGCAGAAAAGTAATTAATTGGACGGCAGTGTGCCATAAAGGCTCTTGATCGTCGTAGCACTTCTGTCCTTCTTTGCCTTGACTTGCCTTGCATTGCCGTGTCGTGTGAGGAACCATATTGAACAGAGCACACCACAATGGCTGTGGGTGGGGGATCCGGACGTGCCCCAATCGAGAGCAGGCATATGGCTGGCGAGTCCAGACCCATGCAAGATATGAGGCCATGGTGCCAGCTGGCCCCTTTCGGCCTCGACCGTTGCCCCATGCAGTAATTATTTCGAGTAGTTATTCCGCACTGCATTAACACCTGATGAGAAGTGAGAGTAGAGTGCCCTTTAGTTACAGGACCAAGAAGTAGTGAAGAACGAAAAACGCCAATCTGGTGGTGACATCCGATCGACGGAACTGGTGGAAGTGGATGAAGTTAATTCCGTCTCTTTTGGGCACAGGCGATTGCCGTTTTGGTCGACAGAAGTGGTGGTGGTGGTGTCGACACTAAGCGAGCCTCGGGCCCTTTCCCATCGTGGCTTCGATGGTGTGGGCTTTCCGCCTCCAACAGATGCAGGAGGCAAAGGTTACTAACCGGGTATGGAGGAAGTGAAGGTCGTGAAATTATGTGATGGTCATGTGATCTATCACGTGATATTCAGTCACGTTACAATGATCACGTTACCTTGTGTATTAATCACAACACAATAATCACGTTCTTAATCACATTACCTCAGTCACGTTATACGAACCACGTTATATGAATCACGTTATATGAATCACGTTCATCAATCATGTTCCTTTAATCACATTCCATTAATCACGTTATATGAATCACGTTTATTATTCACCTGATCATAATCACGTTATATGAATCACGTTCATTAGTCACGTTCCTTTAATCACATTCCATTAATCACGTTCTTAATCACGTTCCTTTAATCACATTCTTAATCATTCCATTAATCACCTGATCACAATCACGTTACTTGTCCCTACTGTTCTTATCATGTGACCTATCCACTCTCCATATACCTCTTCTTCCTATACTTCTCCTATGAGCGGCTCTATTGTCAGAGCCCTTAACTGGGACGAAGGCTACGAGCAACAGTTCTTTGCCGTCAACCCAATTGGAGACGAAGTCATTCTCTACCGCACAAACAACCAGGATCCCGGGGTAGACTCCAATGAATTGATCAGAGTCTACAGCCGTTCGGGCTTGGAGAACATCCTGTGTTCGTCCTATTCGTCTGTTATCAAAGGAATCACCGGGGTGGGCTCAATCAACGGCAGTGTGTCGATTTTCGACATCACTGCCCCCACTTCGTCCATCCTCAAGCTCAGACCAAAACAGAGCAGACCGTGCAACTCCATTTCCTTCAACAACAAGAACCTCGTGGTGGCGGGTTTCGACAAAGGCCGTCAGGACAACTCGCTCCAGATCTGGAACATCGAACACTACTCGCGTCGAAGCACCAACGACCACATCAAGCGGCCCATCAACACCTACGTGCCCAATGAGGCCATCTTGTCCACCGTGTTCTATCCAGAACACGAAAGCACCTTGGTTTGCGGCTCGTACAAATTCTTGCGAGAGATTGACTTGAGGCTGGAGCAGCCGGTGTTCCAAATGGCCTCCAAATACACCTTGGGCTTGACCATTAACCCATTCGAGACGCACTACTTCCTGTCTTTCAGCGAGGACGGCTCGTTGGCCATGTGGGACAGAAGAAAGTTGACGTCGAGCTCCAGGGCAAAGGGCTCGTTGCCTGGAACGAACGTGGTGTCCGAGGCCCCCGTGCTTCAGTTCAACAAGCTCCTTAGTGATGCTTCTTCCAGAAAGAACCACAACCCGTGTGTGCGATACTCCACAATCAGACGAGGCGAGTTCTCCGCCATTTTCAACGGAGATCTCATCCGGAGATGGCAGATTGGCATCGTTCCTGCAAGCACCTCCAGTGAAACCTTCAAGACCAGGACAGAACCCACGGTCTTGCAGAGCTTAAAGCAACAGTCCTCCCAATTATACAAGCAAAACGAAGACTCTCCCTTCATTTCCATGGTGCTTGACGTGAAAACCGATTTCGAAAGAGTGGTCTACTTCGATTACACCCCCGATGTCACTTCCAACACCTCGACCAATTTCGTGTGCATGAGACAGTCTGGCTCTGTGTTCAAGATGCCCGTGGTCGAATGCATCGAGTCAATGCATTTTAACTCGTACAACGAGTTCACCTTCACGGGACCCGAGGGAACCTTGACCAAATTTATTAGCGACGATTTCCAAAAGAAGGTGCCCAAGGAGAAATTGAATGCGGCCAAAATCCACGATATGGCCATGTCTGGCGACTTGAGAAAGTATAGCCAGGGCGGCTCGTCGGAAGATTTTGATTCAATGGTGGACGAGGAAAGTTTGATGGCCAACAAAGAATTAATTAATGACTACAACGACGAGTTCGAAGAAGATTTCATTCCTCTCAACAAGTTCCTCGATCCTTCCGATGTCATTGGAAACGACATCTGTACCACTATCAGAAAGAGGGCCCAAAGTGGCTATGGCGTGGATTGTGACAACAACATCCGAGTATTGGAAGATTTGAATTTCCTTGAGAACCAACTCTTTTTGAGAAATACATGGAAATGGCTTTCCTTGGCCAAGAAATCATTGGATAAGGGAACCATGATATCCAAAGGTCTTGATTTGGGATACCAGGGAGTTCTAGGAATATGGAAAGGTATCGAAGAACTTGAGGGCCAAAACAGAACTACTGGAGGAAAGGACCAGGGGGAGCCCCTCAACGACAGCTGGTTCTCGCTGGCAGTGAAGTCGATCGTCTCATCCAAAGGAACCAAGACAGCAGGAATAACTATCCCCAGCAACAGTGAACGGAAAGCACAGAGAAAATTGTGCTTAATTGTGTCTGGATGGTATTTGACAGACGCAGAGTTCGAAGAAAAGCTCAATATTCTCATTGCCCTTGGATACACGGAAAAGGCGGCAGGTTGGGCGGTATTCCATGGTGATATTCCTAAGGCCATCGAAATCTTGGCCAATGCCAAAAAGGAGAGATTAAGAATCATGTCTACAGCAGTAGCAGGCTACTTGGCATATAAAACTTATAATGTTAATAGTCCGTGGAAGGACCAATGCCGGAGAATGGCATCGGAACTCGACGACCCCTATCTCAGGGCCATTTTTGCATTCATTGCAGACAATGATTGGTGGGATGTGTTGGACGAACATTCTCTTCCCTTGAGAGAAAGGCTTGGTGTTGCATTGAGGTTCTTGTCCGACAAAGACTTAAATGTCTACTTGAATCGTGTTGCCGATACCGTGGTTGCCAAGGGTGAATTGGAAGGATTGATCTTGACTGGTATTACGCCTCGAGGAATCGACTTGTTGCAGAGTTTTGTGGATAGAACCAGCGATGTCCAAACAGCGGCGTTGATCTCGTCGTTTGCATGTCCCCGGTACTTTGCGGATAATAGAGTCAAGCACTGGGTGGACTGCTACAGAGGCTTGTTGGACAGTTGGGGCTTTTTCAGTGTTAGAGCCAGATTCGATGTGTCCCGGTCCAAACTTTCCAAGAACCACAGTGGCCATCCCACCATTAAAGCTGCTCCAAAGCAGGTCTATCTTCAATGCATACGGTGCAACAAGAACATTTCCAAGTCGAAATCGGGCAACTACAACAATACGCATGTTCTAATGAAACAATTCAACAAGATGAGCGTAACGAAGAACCAAAATGAAGACATCCATGTGTGCCCTCATTGTGGAGCTCCACTTCCAAGATGTTCAATCTGCCTCTTGACCTTGGGCACACCTCTTCCTTTGGAGGCATCTGAAAAATTGCCAGAGGGCTCGTTATCAAACAAGATCGAGAACAAATTCAGGGAGTGGTTCAGCTTTTGCTTGAGCTGTAATCATGGGTGCCATGCCCATCATGCAGAGGAGTGGTTCTCCAAGCACTACGTGTGCCCTGTTCCTGATTGTAACTGTAGATGTAATAGCAAGTAATAATAGCCTAATGAAATATTAATAGAAGAGCTTACAGTATAATAGAGTTCATGTAATGGGTCACTAGAAATTTGACAAACGTAGCATTGCACCAATACATTGACAATAGAGCTAAGAATAGCCCAATAAGTAGAATATAAACATTGGAATAGCCCAATAGTAAAGTATAGACCTTGGAATAGCCCAATAGTAAAGTATAGACCTTGTTACTATATTCAGCACTCTAGAACCAACCCCGAGTTTGGATCCCAATAATAGTCCAATAATTAAATATGGCCGTGATTGTAGACATTGTTACTTTCACTCTTCCTTTCAAAGATTCATAATTTATTGGAATCCACTTGGTGATCTTATTTTGCAAAGTATTTGGATAAACAACACTCCCAAAAATCCATACTTCAATACAAAATATCAAGGATTATCTACTTCTCATTAAGCCTCATAGTAATATACTTTTACCTATTGTAGAAACAGTCCAAATATATTACACTTTAACTTCACCAAAGCCTTGATGAAACCCTAGTACAATTATTATCTTCTCTCATTGGACAATCTCTCTACACTACTTCTGTTTCGAAACAGTATTTTCCATGCGTTATCTATCTCATCATGTGCAAATGCCCACATGAGACAGATCTGCAATGTAGCTATATTCTCCACATGGGTGTTTGTGTCCTTCTCGATCTGCCAGTAAAAACACTGCAATACTCCATTTCTGGTGAAGATCAGCCCTTGACATGAAACTGTCACATCATACTTAGGGGGGTGGAATTTGCGTACTAATCTGGAAGCTATTCCGACAAGAAAAAGAACAAATACTTTGCAATCACTCCACAAAATGGAGGATTCACTAATTATTCACTCTGTTATTCACTGTGTATAACTAGATTTTTCACACTGAGTGTATGGAACTTTTCACTCTAGGACGCTTCTGGAATCCGATTTTGACCGTTTGAAGCGTCACGGCCATGTCGGGACCAGATTCCAGCTGCTGCTATCGCAGTCTCGGGGGTATCCAGACCCCGGGCCGAGAGGAGGCCCGGTTCGCATGCTGTGATGAGTAATTGCTCCGAGAATGAACCGCGCTAAAACTGCACTCGCGCTATGAAAAGAGGCCAAATTTGGCCAGTGTGGACCCTCAGGTCGTAGCTCCATTCTGAGACTGGAAACAGCCGTTTCCAGTCGCTGTAGCCCCTAAAGTGGCCCTGTCTAGCAAACCCACTAGCCCAGGTGCGGCGCTCTCGTGTCACGTGACTTGTGGGTTCATTAGTCGTCAACAACCCTTCAAAAAAATCAACACCACTTTCACCTCCTGATCCAGTCCCCCCACACCACAAGACGTCGGCCTCCCCTCCTTCCTCTTGTTCTGTGCACGCACCCCCTCCCGTCCAGTCCAAACCGCCTTTTTCTGCGGTCTTCCTGGTCCTTTTCACGGCACTTCTCCCCCAGCACAGCCTTGTAGGAGAAGCCAGTGTTACCTCTCCATAGCTCGTCTTCAGTCCGCCAATTGAAGGCCCAAATTCGTCCTACCTGCCATACGGAGCCAACTACACCCGAAACCCCCGTTTTCGCCCGTCTGCCATGTCCAATCCAGCTAATGACACGGTGTTGAATGACATCAAGGCCAAGATCGACCGAGAACGCAAGCTCATCGCCGGGTTCCAGGCGTTGAAAAAGAACACCACCAACGCCGAGGTCATCCAGAGATGCAACACGCAGATCAGAGAGACGCAGACCAACATAGACTACCTCACGGAGACTTTGGCCAAGGTGACCCTTCAGAGACAAAACAATGATCCCGACTCGCCCAAGAAGCCCAGGCCCGCCAGCAACGTTTCCAAGCCCATGTACTCCCGTTTTGACTTGATCAAGTACGACTGCCCGTCTTTGGGCCACAAGATCAAGCACATGATGCAGCAGTTGCAGTTCAAGTTGCAGGTGGAAAACCAGTACCGTGAGGCCAACGAGAAGATCTCCCACCTCTACTTGATGGACGGCGACAAGTCGTCCTCCAACGCGGCCGAGGGCGGCCGCTTGGAGTCGGACCAGCGCATTCAATTGTTGAACAAGGCGTTGCGCAAGTACCAGAACATGCATATCGACACCGAGGAGCTCAACAAGGACTTCGAGGTGTTCAACACCCCCAAGCATGCCACCAAGCCACTCAACGGTAAGTTGACCATCAACATCACGTGTATCCGGGATGTGGATCACGTTGCATCTCCCATGTTCTCCAAGAGACCTGAGTGTGTCGTGGTCATCAAAATCGATGATGTCGAGAAGGCCAGAACCCGTGGCTCCAGAATCGACAAATGGAACGAGGAGTTCGTCATCGATGTGGACAAGGGCCATGAAATCGAATTGTCTGTGTTTGACAAACAGGGCAGTAGCATGGTTCCTGTTGCTGTCAATTGGGCCTTGCTTTCTGATCTCTCCGAGGAAATCCGTAAGAAGAAGGTTGCTGCCGAATTGGGCACCAGTGGCTGGTTATCTGCCGGCAACTTGTCCCAGACCGATTCCTCCAACAAGGACTATCCTTCGGCCTACAACAGCACCCAACCATTGCAATCTCCCAATACAGAAGAATCCACTCATAAATCCGGAGGAGCTGCAACTTCAGGTGGCCAAAAGGTTGCAATCAATACTTGGTTGAGTTTGGAACCGGTTGGTCAAATCTTGATGAATGTCAGCTTCGAGAAGACCACCAGACCTGGAAGACAATTCCGTGGTGCTCTTGGTCGTCACGGTGCCATTCGTGAAAAGAAAGAAGAGGTTTTCGAACAACATGGCCATCAATTTGTTCAGAAACAATTCTACAACATTATGTGCTGTGCCCTTTGTGGAGAATTTTTACGTTACACTGGCTTTCAGTGTCAAGATTGTCGGTTCCTTTGTCACAAGAAGTGTTACCAAAAGGTGGTTACCAAGTGTATTTCCAAGTCTAGCACTGATGTTGATGACGAAACCAAGTTGAACCATCGTATTCCTCACAGATTCGAGCCTGTCACAAATCATGGCACGAAATGGTGTTGCCATTGTGGTTACATCTTGCCATGGGGTAAGAAGAACGTACGGAAGTGTACTGAGTGTGGAATTATGTGCCACGCAACTTGTACCCATCTTGTACCTGATTTCTGTGGTATGTCCATGGAAATGGCTAACAAGATTCTTATGACAATCAAGTCCACCAAGCCAGCACCCAGACCACCAGTTCAAAAGCAAATTCGTAAAATGCTCCCTCCAGCTGCACCATCTTACATAACAAAACAGGAGGTTCTTCCTACTCCCCCATCAATAACCGTTTCTTCGTCCGACGAGACTAAGTTGGGAGATTCTGATGATGAGCAGGAGCAAGATTTCGAAATGAAATTACCCACACATACAACTAATGCTTTCCAAGAACCTATTGTGAGTCCATATCAAAGACGTGGTCCTTACGATGAACATGACAAACAGGATCAATTTAGACAGGAGCTGAATAGGCAAGGTCAACCATACCAGTCACAAGATCCACAGTTCTACCAGGAGAAGAACGTCCAGAATGGCTTTTACCAACAGCATGCACAAGATCTCCATGCTGAAGACAATACATTGAACTTCAACCAAGGCTATAATAAACAGGTGTCTCCGCCACGTGAAGATCCATTTGCTAATCCTCAGCCAGACACATTCAATAACTTTGACTACCAGAACAAGAATACTCAGCAATACATTGCTCCTGACAACCTCAATGCACACGCAGCTTCTATAACTGTTCCAGCCAATGAAATTCCAGAACCGGCACCTGCCCCCAAGCCATCTCCTCACAAATCAAAGCGCCGTCGGAGAAAGGTTGGTCTTGACGACTTCCAATTCTTGGCTGTGTTGGGTAAAGGAAATTTCGGTAAAGTCATGTTGGCTGAGTCCAGACACACCCAGAATCTTTGTGCTATCAAGGTTTTGAAGAAAGACTTTATTGTCGAAAATGATGAGGCGGAAAGTGTCAAGTCAGAAAAGAGAGTTTTCTTGACTGCAAACAAGGAAAAGCATCCATTCTTGTTGAATTTGCACTGTTGTTTCCAAACCGAAAACCGTATTTACTTCGTCATGGAGTACATTTCCGGTGGTGATTTGATGTGGCATATTCAGAAGTCTCGTTTCTCTGCCAAGAGAGCCAAGTTCTATGCTTGTGAAGTATTGCTTGGTTTGAAGTATTTCCACGACAACGGTATTGTCTACCGTGATTTGAAGTTGGATAACATTTTGTTGACTACCAAGGGTCACATCAAGATTGGAGATTACGGTTTGTGTAAGGAAAACATGTGGCACAACAACACCACAGGAACGTTCTGTGGTACTCCTGAGTTCATGGCTCCTGAGATCATTGCAGGTAAGCAGTACGATAGGAGCGTTGATTGGTGGGCATTTGGTGTTTTACTTTTCCAGATGCTCTTATGTCAATCTCCATTCAAGGGTGATGATGAGGATGAAATCTTCAATGCCATCGAGCATGATGACGTCAAGTATCCTATCAGCATGCCTCGTCAAACTGTTTTGGTGTTGCAAGCCTTGTTGACGAAGGACCCACACTCTCGTCTTGGTTCCAGCACCAGAGATGCTCTTGAGATTATGGAGCACCCATACTTCCAAGACGTCAATTTCGACGATGTATTCAACTGTCGTATCCAAGCTCCATACTTACCTGAGATCACTTCCGAGCATGACTACTCCAATTTCGATCAAGAATTCACTTCTGAAACCCCAAGGTTGACTCCCGTGGACACGGTACTTACTTCGGAAATGCAAGAACAATTCCGTGGTTTCTCTCACATCTCTGAAAATGCGACAATTTGAAGAGACATAGTATAAGTTAATGTGAGAAAGATCAGCTGCTATGTACTTCTGATGAAAATTCAAAATTTTCTTTCTGGCGACAATGACAGTCGTTGATAAGCAGAGTTATTTCAATTGTATAATTTTAACAGTATATGCTAACTACTTTTTGAATGTATCCAGATATTATACCTCAATCCAATTGATAATTGTACAGGAGGAGGTTGTTGGATAAATGTTGGATCTTTATTTCACTGTGCTTGTAAGTTTGGTTTACACTTAATTCAAAATAATATTATGTACTCTAATACAACTTAGGACTACGGAAAAGTGATGCCTAAACTTCAAAATGGGCATAATGAGACTACAATCCAGATTTACATCTCAATTTTCACTCCAATGCATACAGTGATGTCTAGATTACACCCTGAATTGCTTATTCACTCTCTCTGAATAATTCTTCAAGAAGTCCTGAAAGTAAGCAAGAGTTGATTTCACTCTTAAATTAAACTCTAATTCGCTATCGCATCTCTGTTCGTTTTGTCTATTTCTCAAAATGTATTGTGCTTGCATTCTTTCTCTTTACTCGTACGACCATAAATTCTGCGAAATCTGTCAATGCTATTACATCACTATTATTTCTATGACTGTGATCTTATTTTTTACCCTCATGTCATTTCCCTGCATTATGTATCTTATTTTAATTGCTTATGTCTCTATTTTATTGCAGAGATCCATACAGAATTAGTGCAATTAGCTAGTAGTTCGTTAAAGATTGACTGTCCAATACTCTTACTATTTATTCTGTCACAGGCAATGCTACTGGATTGTAAAGGAAGATTCATATTAGTATTCATAAGAACAATAATATTTCACAGGTACTACTGTTTTGCATTCTATAGTACTAGTATTACATCACAGGTACTGCTGGATTGAATTTTAGAATGCATTTATTACACAATTTATCACATCGACTATTTTATTGTATTTCTGCTTCACAAAATCTAGTATATAGTGCTTCCCTATATTTCCAGTGATACTACTATTACATCATTGGCTGTGCTCTTATTTCGTTATTCACTGGTCTATTATATATGATGTAATCACCCTTGCACACTATGAAGTCTCTAAGGTAAACTATGATAATTCTTTGTCTATGATTTCATTCTAGAATAACTACGAACATATGCGTCTACGTTGATTCTTCTATGAAGTCTATTTTGATTCTTCCATGATGCCTATGTTAATTATTCCATGCTGTCTACGTTGATTCTTCTATGAAGTTTATGTGATTCTTCTATAAAGTTTATGTTGATTATTCCATGATGAGTAAGTTGATTCTTCTATGATGATAATTAATTCTATGATGCTAATTCTATGATAATTCTTTGATAATTCGATAATGCAATTCTGAAATGCTACATGATCACACAGCACTTGGCCTCTTCCTTAGAAGGCTTCTGCTGTTGCTGGACCTTGGACTGTCTGCGAGGCCGAGGACGTGGTGGTGGAGGCTCGTTCTTGGATACCTCATCGGCCACGTCTATTAGCGAATAGCTCTCGTAGTCATCTGGGGTCTGTGGCTGCAGCATCAACTCCTGTTGGATCTGACTCAAGGAAATGATGGACTGCTGACGTACCTTCTCTCTCTTGCTGATGAGGAGATGGTCAATGAGTGGCTTGAAAGCCTCGGCAATGCCCACGCCCTGCTTGGCCGAGCATTCACAGAAGCCAAGGGCTCCGATGGAAGAGGCCCAATGCTGGGCCTCTTCAAAAGGCACCTGGCGATGTTCCTCGGCATCTGCTCTGGTAGCGACCACGACAAACGGAGGGAAGTGGGCCCGAATGGTCTGGAGACGTTCGTGAAGCTCGATGATGCCCTGGAACGACTCGTAGTCGTCAATGGCGTAGACGTACATGATGGTGGAGGTGTTGAGCACCTGTTTCTGGCGAGAAGAGAAGTGGCTGTCGACCGACGACAGGGTGTCGAGAATGCTGATCTGGTTGTACATGTGGCCGATGCGGATGTCCTTGAGATAGAGGTCCTCTATGGAGGACTCCTGGTGGATGTAGGAGTTGTGGATGAAGTGGAGCACAAGCGAGGACTTGCCGACGGAGGAGGGGCCGAGGACGCAGATGTCGAACTCGTTGCCAAGGGCCTTGAGCGAGTTCATAGTGGTGGAGAGTGAAAGGGTGAAACGGTGAAGGAGTGAAAGGGTGAAGGAGTGAAGGAGTGAAGGAGTGAAGGAGTGAATGAGTTATGGAGTGAAGGAGTGAAGGAGTGAAGGAGTGAAGGAGTGAAGAAGTGAAGGAGTGAATGAGTTATATGGAGTGAATGAGTTATGGAGTGAATGGGTTATGACAATATGAGGTAATGACAACGGAATGAGTAACGCTGTAACGGTGATGAGGTAATGGCAACAGTATTTAATGACAGTATGAGGTAATGACTATAGCAATGATGAGGACAACAGTATAAGTGAAAGACAATTGATACAACTTAATGACAGTGTAAGTGAATACAACTTAATGACAGTATAAGTAAATGATCAATACAGTTAATGACACTATAAGTGAATGACAATCAATATAAGCCAATGATCAACTTAATGACTAGCTGAAAGTAATGATGCTGGAATGAATGTATGGACCGTTTCTATCTCCTATCGCGTTTAATCGGAAAAGAAGTCTGGTGCAAAATATCTTTTTGCTTTTCCATTTTCTCGTTTCTTGCTTCTGCGTTTCACGGCCTCACAAACCCCCTCCACCCTATCACCCGAGAGAACGCTTCTATTTTCTGCCTCGGGTCACTGACGCCATTTTCGGACTGTTTCACACGGCAATCACAAACGTGCCTGAGCCAACGGTGCGATGCATCACGACGCCGAATCAGGGCATCGGCTACCGTTGCGAGGGAGACGAGCATCGACAAAAGAGAAGCGATGGCAGGGAAGACGTGAAGGTATACGTTGAGAAAGGGGCGGTAATAAGGGGACGGTATTGCAGTATGGAGTTTGCCAGATCAGGAAGTCGTTGCAACAGCAGGGGGGCCTCCGCTCTGTGTACACACGTATTGTTGAGACCATGCCTGGAGACATTCCTATTGTTGGCGGGGATATTTTGCCGGGGTTCTAGACGAACTAGCGACGTGCCGAAGCTGTTTTGGGGCGGCGACGTGCATGCTGCGCGCCCGACGCGGGCGCGCGTGCACATGGATCTGGGTGAGAACGGTTGGGGTGTGTTTTGGTGTGTTGTGTTGTGGAGTGGAGTGTGTGGTTTTCCTGCACTCTTATGGCGATGCTTGCATTGGACGGGTCTAGCACTTGGGGTATTGAAGTATTGAAGTATGGTTGGTGTGGGCGTTGGCGCGGTGTCCGGGTTATGCTGTGGCTGAGCCCCGTTGCCCTGTGTCGGTTGCGCATGAAAACCGTTATATTTTCTGGCGCGCCGCACAAAAGAAATTCACACCTCGATACTCCCAATCAGGAAGGGGCAAAATAGCTTTTCCGCGCTACCCTGATGATGAGGCGGAAAAGTCCTTGCCGTCTCCCCCACGCTAGCTGGGGGCACAAAGGCCCCCAGCAGCTCCCCCACCGTCGACCAGGTGGTGTCGACGATGTAGCAGATTGCAACGTTGCATGCATCTGTGAGAGGCTATACTGATGTAGTTGTTATTCATTTATTTGCATTGTGACTCAATTGATGCTAAGACTATTAAATTCCACCAATTTAGAGCATTCATCCACGGAATTTAGGATTCTACAATAATCAATGTGGCTTATAAACCATGAAGAAGCTAGTACTTCCTGTAGTTCCTGTGGTTCCTGTGGAAGATTAAGTATGTAGTATGTATACCTATACCTATCTCATCATCGCGTAGCCGTATAACTTCCTTGGCTAAGTACTCATCGTGAGCCGTATATCTTCCTTGGCTAAGTACTCATCCGGTTCCATCAATGCCATTGCATGTAGGGACTGTCTAACCTGTACAGTATAGCTTCATTCCCTCTGCAAATGTATGCATCAGATATTTTTCAACTGGATAATAAATCCATGCTGCCTTTACCCTGTTTAATCCGCGGATATCCTACTGTCAGTGCATTATTTGCACTTAGAAGTAATATACTTAATTACCTTCAGGCAATTCTAATTCAGCACCGTCGGTTCTGCTCGCTTGGCTAATTCACCGTGATTTTTAAGTTTCGTAAATAGGACGAATTCTATGGTACATTCCAGCCACTTGCATCCTATTCTACCTGATTGTAATTGTTAATTATTGCAAATTCAATTTAATTCAAAGTTTTGAACAAACATCATGATACTATAACTTTTACATTTCAAATCTGGGTCTTCTTTATTATTTGTCTTAGCCTACTATCAGGGTCGACTATGATGGTTAATTCTATTTATGCTTTCGTGACGATAACCCTACATTAGATCTAGATCAGACTGTTCAGACATTGAGAATGATGGACTATTTCCCATTTAACCTTTTTACTTTCAGACTCGGCTTTTTTCATGGATTATTTCAATTAAACTTTAGAGAACTTTTTATTATGCTACCTCTGCTCAATTCTACTCCGGTGTAAAGTACACTAATCTACATCCATCAATTCTAATTAGTGCACATTTCATTATACCTCTGTTATTCATTTCTAATTCATAAAATACATATTTCTACATCTGGTGTCAACTATATTTTTCCTTCTATCTCTCTATCGCTCTTCTCCATACTTTACATTATGCTAGCAAAGAATTAGTGTACATTCACTTATGACTATATGACTAGCTGAAGTCCTCCTCTTCCGAATCCAAGTACTGGGCGTAGTCGTCCACCGACGCAAAGACTGGTAAGCTCTTGAGCTTGGCCTTCTTGGCCTTCTTGGCTTTCTTGGCTTCGGCATCGCTCTTTCTCTTACGAGATTCTTTGGTGTCCTCTTCCAAGTCGACCTCGCTCTCGTTCTCCTCGTCTTCCTCATCCTGGTCGCCTTCTCCAAGCATCTTGATGTCAACCTCCGAGTCGTCGAGCTCGTCTTCATCATTGATGCCGAACATGGCGTTTTCGGTGGCATCGAAGTCGTCCTCTTCTGGCTGCAAATTTGCAGCCATTTCGGGCTCTTCGTCATCGTCATCATCGCTGGCCTCGTTGTCTTCTGGAGCCTCCTCGCCATCGTCGAAGTCGCTCATGTCGTCGAAATCGGCCTCGTCGAAGCTGGAAACGTCGTCTTCTTCATCTTCAGCCTCCACATCAGGACGAGACTGTACCAATGCCTGCCACACCTCCTGGTCGGCCAATTCCTCGGCCTCCTCGTCGTCAAGGTCCTTGCTATCGTCGTCCTTCTTGCTCTTGATCTTGGACGTCTTGCTGGTGAAGTAATGGTGGAAGAACTGCTCGTCTGGACGCACGTCTCCAATGCTCTTGTTGGCCCAGTTCTCGGCATTGACCGGGATCTCATTGCTCAACACATTGGTGGCCTTGACCAAGAGGTGGCCAGTGTGGGCTCCGCCCAAAGGCTGCATGATAGACGAGCCCTTGGTCTGGGGCTTCTGCTTGGAGTTCTTGTAGACAAATCTGTCCAAAAAGTGGGCCAAGGTGTAGAGACCAAGATCGGGCTTTTGCTGAGGGGTTCCGTCCACAAGCGATGCAGCATAGATGGCCACAGTGGGGTGGTAATGATTGAGGAAATGCGTGAGTTCGTAGAGTGGAGTAGACTGTGCCTGGGCATATTTGGGGTCTCTTTTTCTGGGATCATATTGTTCGGTAGACTCTTTAGATTGAACTTCAGATTCTTCACTGTTCTCCTTGGATTGTTCATCAGTCCTATCATTCTCCTTGGATTGTTCTTCGGTCACATTTTTCTCTGCATTAATCTCATTTGGCTTGATTCCCTTGATCAAAACGTCCCGAATTCCAGGGAAACTCTTGGTCAACTCGATCAACAAGAACAACATACCACTGACACTGCCAATATTCAACCAGTGGGCACACACCTGCAAAATACGCTTGACAAATGCAAACACTCTCGAAATGTCAGTGTCGTTCTTCAACGACTTGAACAAGAGGTTCAAGTAAATTCCCTGTTTCGAAGATTGCACCAAGCGTGGGTCCAACAACGACTCGTAAAGCGTCTTGAAATAACGGTCCGAGTTCAACTGCTGCTTGGAAACGATGTGGTGGATCAAGCCCAACGCCTGGACAGAGGTGTTGAAGTTCTTGGAATGGGTGATCTTGAAGAGAGTGTTGAGATGCTGCTCGAAGGTGGATGCTGGAAGAGTGGAAAAGGGGAAGGCACGGTTCAACCCGGTCAAAAGAGCAGAGAACAACTTGGTGTTTCTCTCCTCAATGATCTCGAATGCACTCTTCTCCTCGACCTTGACGGACTTTCCTCCCTTCTTGCCCTTCTTGAAGTTCTTTCTTCCGTTGTTTCTGCCATGGCTGACCTCTCCAAGAATTTTATCGCCTTCTTTGGGAGCTGCAGAGTCATCGGCCTCCTTCAACAAGTTCTCAAAGAGCTTGAAGTACGTCTTGACGAGCTGATTGGCCAATTGGTCGTCGTGTTTCACCAAAATGGTCTGGTTGAGCGTGATCACCGAGTAGTATTTGGCATTGTAATCGTTGTTGGACTTGAAAATGGTATCTATCACGGCATCCACAATGATCAGCTTCATGGCTGGATGGTTGTTTTCCAATTGGAGGATCTGGTAACTCGTCTTGGAACACACCTTGTTGTCCACATCTCCCAACTTGTTGACACCCAATCTCAAAAGATTGAATTCCTGTTCTGGCTTCATCTTCAACAATTCGAACAAGTGGCTGATGACCGTCATTCTGACGTGAAGAATAGGGTCGTGGGACAATCTCTCGAGAATCGAGATCAACTTGAAGTACGACTTCTTCAACAAGTCCTCGAAGTAGTAGAGGGCTACTTGGGTGTCGGATAATTCCGGGGTCAATGGCTGGTTTTCGAAAGCAACCAACTTTCTGTCTGGAAGAAGACCGTTCAACAAGAGATCCTTCACGGCATTTATGGACAGAAGGGCTGCAGTTCTGGACTTCTTTTCACAATGACCCATCAAAGTGTCAAGAGCCTTAAGATTGTGAAGCGGACTTTCTTGAACCAACAAGGTCAACGCAGAGATTTTATCATTAAGAGTACCGTCAGACAAGATTTGACTCAAAAACTTTTTCTGGGAAGACTGGGAAGTGAATTCGGCAAGGTACGTTCTGTTTTCCTTGTCGACGATGGCCTTGGCTCTATCAAGCAATCTTTCTCTGCCAAAACGGTCTAATTTAGCTGGCTTTTCGCCGGGAGGAGCTTCCAAACCGTTGTACCAATCAGTTCTAGGTGGAATTAGGAGCTTATCCGAAGAGACGGATTGAAGAGAGGTGATTTTGTCTGGGTTCTTCTTCTGGACAGCTACAGAGGCAACTTTGACCTCTTCTTCTTCCTCTTCCTCTTCTTCCTCTTCCTCTTCCTCTTCCTCTTCCTCTTCCTCTTCCTCTTCCTCTTCCTCTTCCTCTTCCTCTTCTTCTACTTCTTCCTCTTCCTCTTCTTCTTCTTCTTCGTCTTCTTCTTCCTCTTCTTCTTCTTCTTCTTCCTCTTCTTCTTCCTCCTCTTCTTCTTCATCTACTTGCACTAATTCAGGCACCTCATCGTCATCCACGACAATGGCATCGCCTCCGTCCAAGCCAATGCCTTTCATGAAGTTTCTCAAGTCGTCACCAAAGCCCTTACCAACTTTCTCAGCACTCTCAAACTCCTGTTCGCTGTCTTCTCCTTCGGAAATGCCTTCCAAAAGCTCAAGATCAGCCTCAGTAGCACCAAGAGCAAGAGCTTCTCTGCGGAGCACTTCGGATATGTCGTCGTTCTTGGAGGAATTGGAGCCTTTTTCGGCCTTCTTAGACTCATTGACACCATTCTTGGCATTTTTCTTTGAATCCTTGGAGGATTTGGATTCGTTTCTGGCCTTTTTAGACTCTTTTGTGGAGGACTTCTTGTCAGAAACAGGCGTTTCCGAGGCCTTCTTGGTCAGATTTTGCAGGAATTTTTTGTCCTTCTTATCTTTCCCTTTGTACTTGTTCTTAGATTCGCCCATTTTCGAGGAAATCTTGTCCCTAAGGGACGACAAGTTGAGTTCCGGAGACATGCAGTGGAGTATGGGAATTTTTCATCTCATCGCTTTGATGTGTGTATCACGTGACATGGTCACGTGTTGTGCTTTGCACGTGACTTTGGTAACCCGCACTTCTGCTGCTTCCCTTCCGTCTAACCTGCACTATTCCTCGGAGTACCTTATCCCACCGACATCACCCGACTATCTCGACTGTTGCTGTCTACCTTGACTATATATTCGGGCTTTGTTGATTTCGGTCGTTTCAGGTTTTTCCGAGCCGCAAAAATTTCGTTTTTCCTGAACCCATTACCGATTTTTCATTCACTTTAGGCACCTTCACTAGAATCAAAGAAGGTCCATCTGCCCTAAGAGCATCACTTCCAGGGTCTGTGTTGCACAAATCGACATCTATTCGTCCCTTTGGTTCTTGTTGACGAGCACCAAGCGGTTTTGTCTTATTTCTGTCAAGATCTAACGAGATTTTCCGGGTCATTTGCATCGCCGTTTTATCCAACAGTAAAAAGCACCATACCCCGGTTTTTCACCAGATCTGAGCAAAGACTGTCGAAAGTGGTGCCTATCGACTGAAACCAGCCAGAACTATCACATCCACCAGATTCTACACATATTCCCACCATGTCTTGGCCAGTTTCCAACCCCGACTCCATAGAAACCAAGAAGTCCATCTACGTGATCTGCAAGTCCAAGCTTGGCGACGGGTCGTTTTCAACGGTATTCGAATGCAAAAACACCGTCACCGGCCTGCACTATGCTGCCAAGAAGTTCTCCAAAAAGCTAGTGTATGGGCTCGAACAGGACCTCCAGAATGAATTCGAGATTCTCAAGAAAGTGTCGATGCTTCACCCCAATATCCTCACATTAGTCGACTATTTCGAAAGCAAGGACGGCTTGTACTTGGTGACGGACCTTGCCTCGGGTGGCGAGTTGTTTGACCGCATTACCAGCCCTCCAGAATACAAATTGACCGAGTCGCAAGCCAGAGACATTGCTCACACCTTGGTCACTACAGTGGACTATTTGCACTCCAATAACATAGTCCACCGCGATCTCAAGGCTGAGAACTTGCTCTTCCACACTAAGAGGTCAAACGAGATTCTAGTGGCCGATTTTGGGCTTGCTAGAGTTCTTAAGAATGGCCAGAAACTCCACGATGTTTCTGGAACCTTGAGCTACATGGCTCCAGAGATGTTTGATCGTGAAAAGGGCCACAGTTTCCCGGTGGATATCTGGGCTGTGGGTGTTATCGTGTACTTCATGTTGTGTGGATACATGCCGTTCGATTGCGAGACCGATGACGAGACAAAGGAAGCGATTCTGAAGGCAGATTATCCATATGAGCCTCCAGAATATTGGGACCATATTTCGGATCAGGCCAAGCTGTTCATTGACTGTTGTCTCAAAATCGAAGGCAGAGCCACAGCCCACGAATTGATGAAGCATCCGTGGATCCAGACCCGTCCACTTAGTCGGGGGTCGTCGGCCAACTTGGCCAAGTTGAAGGAGTCTGTTAGTCTTCTTCAGCAGAAACAAGTCACCAGAAAACTGGTCCTGCCCAATGCGTCCAGACCTACAAGTAGTCTCCGTGGAGTGCTTCTGTCGGACTCGCTTTTTGCAGGAACCCTTCTGCCTCGGGGATACCTGCCTGCTACACTGCCTCGGGCTTCTTTTACCAACCTTCAGTTCCTCAAACTCAGTGCTTTGGAAAAAGGCAGAAAAAATTCGCTAGCTGACGGTGCCACTTTGCAGGGTGCATGGTGTCCTTCTCCAGACCAAGTGTCTCAATTCAACACGCCTTCGGGCTCGGCTGCAGGCTCGAGAGTCCATTCTACCGAGAAGTTGAACCCTGCTATGGTTGCAGTTGGTATGCATGTATCTCGAAGCGAAGAGCCGCCAAAATTCTTCATCTAGCATTTCTTGATGATTTATGACATTACGAACCTTTGAGTCGACCCCCGGCATAAATACATAGCCACTAGACATTCATTGAAGGTGTAGGTTTTACATTGAAAGTGTAGATAATGTATAAATGGTATAATACGTTTTTGGAGCAAATTTTGCGTGAAAATTGCAATAAATATATATTTCTGCTCTCTAGAACACTGGGGTGTTGGTGTGTTTCCACGCTGGCCACCCACACCCACTAATGGAGAAATATACTAGGGTGTTATAGGTCACGTGACCATTGACCGCTATGGTCTTTGTCACGTGACTATTTGTGTTTACCTTTGCGTATTACCAATCCACGGTCACGTGATCATGCACCACCATCACCAAATCATTTGGTGTAAAACAACATCTACCCAGTTTGCGCTCCATCTGCCTATTCCGTTCCATTTCCGTTCCTTTTATACATGGACAACCTTTGCATTGCATATCCGTGAAAGACCCACCCCTGATTCGTTCCTTTTCTTCCCAAAACAGCTGTCCAAGTGACGAAAGCATCAGACATTCAGTGCACCATGAACCAACAAGTGCCGAAATTCGACATAAAACCGCGAGAAGAACGCGATTTCAAGGAGATCTACCCCGATCTCGACGAAACGGAGCAATTGGGCGTTTTTGTACAGGCAGAATCATGCTCTGTTGTGAACATTGCCGTTGTGGAAACGACCAGAAGCACGCCAAAAGCCCAAACGCCGCAGCCGGTGGAGCTCAAGAAGCCCACATTCAAGCGGTTGGCCCGGCACGACCTCAAGCGCGAAGGTCCCGGCCCCAAGTTCCCCAAAGTGCTCACAGAATACGGGTTCCAGGAAGCCAACCGATGGAAACAGGCGCAGTCTTCGACGTATTTCCGGCCATTCCAGGTTCCGGAAGGGCGGCCGTCGGGGATCACCAGCATCGAGAAGCTCATTGAGCGCAAAAAAAACCAGGTGGAGTACGATATGGATGAGCAGGACTATCTTTATCTCAAGCAGCGCAACGAAAACGAGGACAATATCATCAAGATCTCGCCGGAAATCTTCGAGATCTTGATCACCGTGGTGGAGAACGAGTGGGCCAAGCTCGAGCACAAGATGAAGACCATGGTGCATGGAGACAAGCACGGCGACGGCTCGCACAACGTGTTGACGTTGGACCAGGCCACCAGCAACGAGAAGTACGGCAACGACGACGGCATCGTGCCGGGGTCGTTGTACGACCAGAAGTGCGCCGTGTGCAACGACAGCGACTGCGACAACGCCAACGCCATCGTGTTCTGTGACGGATGCAACATCGCGGTGCACCAGGAGTGCTACGGCATCGCCTTCATTCCCGAGGGCCAGTGGTTGTGCCGCAAGTGCATGATCAACAAGAACCGCGAGACGCGGTGTGTGTTCTGCCCCAGCCGAACTGGGGCGTTCAAGCAGCTCGACAACAGTCTCTGGGGCCACGTGGTGTGTGCGTTGTGGATCAACGAGCTCTACTTCGCCAACCCCGTCTACATGGAGCCCATCGAGGGCATGGACATCATTCCCAAGAGCCGGTGGAAGCTCGTGTGCTACATCTGCAAGCAGCGGGTGGGGGCGTGCGTGCAGTGTTCCAACCGGAGCTGTTTCCAGGCGTACCACGTCACCTGTGCCAAACGGGCAGGGCTCTGGATGGAGTACACTCAGGGTGTGCAGGCCGCGGTCACCAACAAGCTCACGCTCAAGACGTACTGCGAGCGACACTCGCCCCCAGAGTGGAGTGTGGCCAACGTCCACCGAGGCATCCACAAGACACGACTCTTCTTCCACGACACCAAGATCTTGGACGACCAGAACGTCAAGCTCAAGTTGAACCAGCGCACCGCCAACCGCCTCAACATCTTCAAGTGGAAGACCGAGAACAACACGCCCATTGCGCCCCAGCTCATCAGCAACGTGCTCTTCCACCTCATGGTGGACTTGCGCTTGGAGACTCACGTGGCCGTGCCCGGCCAGGAGAACAGCCAGGTCCGAGGCCTTCGGACCTTGCCCAACAGGACCAAGGACGAGGCCAGGGCCGAGATGCGGGACATCGGCAATGAGATCTGCCGGTACTGGTGTCTCAAGAGAGAGGCCAAACGGGGTGCCCCGCTAATTCGCAAGAATAATAACCTTTCGGCCGCCACGCCCATCGGAACCACAGGAGGCCTCGGAGGCAGTCTCGAGGCAGGTCCTGCTGCCGACGCCGAGTATACCCATGAGTTGGAGGAGAAGGTGGAGGTGGCCGAGGCGTTGGTGCGGGACTTGGAAAAGGTCCAAGCTATGAGCCAGCTCTGGGCAGAAAAGCAGCAGGTGCAGCGGGACATTGGCCGGGAACAGGTGCTGATGGTGGAGGTGGTGTACTTTCCGCTAGCAGTGATGATCCGCCAGTTCTTGGAGGAACTCGGGGCCAAGGCGGACCCTGGGGGCAGCTTGGCCCGGTTCCAGGTGAATCCCGATAGGAGAGAAGGAAAGAAAGGAGAAGGAAAGAAAGGAGAAGAAAGGAAAGGAGAAGAAAAGAAAGGAGAAGAAAAGAAAGAAGGAGAAATGGCAGAGTCTAAAAGAGAAGTAGAGCTGGGAAAGAGAGGAGTAGATTCTGAAACGAGAGAAGTGTCTGGAAAGAAAGAAATAGATTCTGGTGAGAAAGAGATCGACTCTGGAAATAAACAAATGAGATCTGAAAGTAAAGAGTTGGAGCCTGGAAGTATAGACGAATTGAAGCCGGTGTCTGAAAATAAAGGGGAAATGGAACCTGGAAATAAAGAAATGGAGCCGGAAAAGAAAGACGAATTGAAGCCGGGAAAGAAAGACGAATTGAAGCCGGGAAAGAAAGACGAATTGAAGCCGGGAAAGAAAGACGAATTGAAGCCGGTGGATGGAAAAAATAACGAAACTGATCCTGGAAAGGAAGACGAGAAAAAAGTAAAGGAAGACGAATTGAAGCCGGTGTCTGAAAATAAAGAGTTGGAATCTGGAAATGAGGAAGATCCTGGAAAGTCAGACGAATTAAAACCAATGTCTGCAAATAAAGAGATAATAGCGTCGGAGTCCGGATACATCCAAACGGATCCGGATCCGCGGAACCTCGACCATGCCGGGGTCACACAGGAGTCAAAACCAACAGATTCCGGAAACCCATATCCCGAACACCATAGTGTCGATGGTCCTGCCCAGGCTGCATGCATAGATACTGCAGCTGTTGCAGCTACTGCAAGTGCTGCCGACACCGCAGCTGCAAGGCCTGGGGCTGCGGGGGCTGCAGCCAGGCAATCGGAGCCATGCACCATGCACCAAATCATGCAGCGGGCACACCGCTACGGCTATCGCAGCGTGGCCCAATTGGAGGCCGACGTGGCCGCCGCCCACGCCACCGTCATCGCCCACGCCCGCCCTGGCCACCAGATAGTCAAGGTCATGAAGCGGTGGATGCGGCTCTTTGACGGCGGCATTGGCAGCCTCAAACAATGCGAGCACAGGATTGAACGAGATTTGCGCCCACCGCATGCGGCAAAGCCATGCGGTGATGCAGCGCACTGCGCGCATTGCATTAGTCCTCCGTTTGTGGAAGTGGACGGAGAAGTGGTCCAGTTGGCGGCGTACGACGCGGCCGCGGTGCTAAGCGCCAACGACCTCAGCGAAGTGGAGGACGATGGGTCGCCCGACCACCACGCGCTTTTTGCGCGGTTGTTGGACGGCAAGTGAGCCGTCCAAATTGGCGGGTCCTCGTTTGTATTATGTAGTGAAGGTAGGATGAATAGATACCGGGATTTAGATTTAGTTGTGCATAATGCTGCGTCCTCGACATCACCCAAATTTTTTGGGGCGAGGGGTGGTGCCATGTCTAACGAGGGGCAGGCAGACAAACAGACAGACGATTCTGGGGAGGATCTACCGCTGCATAGGGGCAGCTAAAACAGACTAGATCGGTTGTTTCTTGTGTTGTTGCATCTTGTAGCATCTTGTAGCATCTTGTAGCATCTTGTTGCATCTTGGGCTTGTTGTAATCGAGCATTGACGTATACATATGCCGTGTGTAATTGCACTTGCTCCTAATATCTACCAATGCTGGGGTAATGTAAATGCTGCAACATGCTGCACTAGCGCGGGGTCCTCTGGTGAAGGACTTGCTGGTGTGGTGCAGTCTGGTGGTGTCTATTTCTGACCGGGACTATGCGCCACTCTGCACGCCCCTCCACATTGCATCTGCACCAAATCTGCACCAAATCTGCACGCAAGGCTAGTCGCAATATTCATGCAGGCTGCACAAGCTTCTATTTCTGCCGGGGCCCGAGCCGAGCCTGCTGCACTGGGGGCTGTTCTCACCGTTGGCTCCCGGAGCTCCCTCGAATCACATGATTTGTGCCGTGCCCGTGCAGCCCGGAGCCAGGATCCATCTCCAGCCCAAGATCTCGCTAGCGCCGGTAGTCACGAGAGGGCGACTCGGCACGGCCCAACTGCTGGCCATGTATGCGCAAGCCTTGGAGCAGCCTCCCAATTAGGCCCACCTGAAACCTTAAACTTAGCTGCCGCCACAGCTCCCCTTGCGACAGGCCCGCTAGCTGGGCCGCGCCAAGGCGCAGGATGCATATTTAATATCGAGGAGATTCAATGCCACGGCGTTCGTGGGGCATTCCAAAACTGGGTTTGATGGAGGAGCACCAAAGAATGGAAGAGTATGCCAGCGCCAATGCGGAGTCGAATTGGCAGTGCCATGGCGAGCCTGGGGCCGCCGTCAGCCTCAAGTCTGATTCGGGCGAATTCCTGGCTGTTTTGGGCCACCCACCGTCGTTTACTGAAACCAGGGAGGAACCTGGCAGCTCCGGCAGTCCAGACTGCGCCGCCTGCATGAGGCAATATGCACCTCGCGCATATTTCCTGGTGAAACAGTAAATCAACTGATTTGTACGTCCTGGCCCCGATACCAACGGTGCTCCTTTCTGGCTAATGTTGCATGCGGAGTCCGAAACAAGGGTTGCTGCTCGGCTCGGGTGCTGTCGGAAGATAGAGGAGGCGGTGTTGGGTTAGTGCGTCTGGTGCTCTGGTGGTGGATGTAGTGAGTAAGTGCGTCTGGTGGTGGATGTATTGGGTACGTGCGTCGGTGTTGGTGTCTCGTGCGTCCCGTGCGTCCAGTGCATCCTGTGCGTCAAGTGCGTCAAGTGCGTCTGTCCAACTTTTCACTCGTCCTGCCTCCATCCACTCTGCTAGGTCCACTGGGCTTGTGTAACGGGCCATTGCTATGAATAGCTCGGCAGGGTTCTTGTTCCAGCCAGGGTCTGTCGTTTCTGGCAGTATCCGTGGATTTCCAGCCATTCTGGCCCTCCAGCATCAAGGCTCGTTCCAAAGATCTACTGTCATTTCAGATCAATCTACGATCCATTGTAATACCCTAATCTACATTCTGGACCAGTATTCTATTCATTCTGTTCATTCCATTCATTCTGTTCATTCTGTTCTTTTCTTCTCCTTCCCTGCCATTCCATGCCCATTCCCCTCCCTCTTCCTCGTTCACTCGCTTCCCTTGACTCTTTTCTCTCTTCTTTCACTTCTCTCGCTTGGCTTCTCTCATACCGTTGCACCCATTCGCCCACAGAACTATTTTTTGCCAGCCTCTGCCTCTCTGCCCCTCTGCCCCTCTGCCCCGGCCAACCTTCGCTGGACTCCGGCCACATTCCACCCAAATGCTGCCATGGCGAGGTTACGAGTGGAAACAGCCATCCATGCATGGAGAAGAAGGAGCCTACAATGCATCGACCCATGCTAGCTGGCAATGGTGGCAATACCATTGTACATGGCGACAGGGAGGCTTGGGCGGAGATATTTTGAGGGAAGCGTCGAATAATGGACACACAAGCCCACTGTGGAGAATAAAGATAGAACGGGACGAGATAAAGGGAAGAGAATAATAAAAGAGAATAAAGGAGTGGCATTCAGAGCGATAAGAATACCATTTAGGCACACTATTTAGGCACACTATTTAGGCATACTATTTGGGCATATCCATTGGGGTCATCCTTTGATAAGTCAATCTCCATTAGGTCATCTATTGGGTATATCCATTGGCCCATGGGTGCATATCCAGCTCATGGGTGCATATCCAGCACATGGGTGCATATCCATTAGCCCATGAATGCATATCCGGATTGCCCTCCTCACGTATAGCATTCCAGAAATAGCATGTCTTCTACATCACAGTAGATCAACACCGTAGCATCAGAAGCACCATCAGTAGCATCACAAGTAGCTTCATACACCATCATAGTAGCCATGCACGTTAGTACTATGCAATCCTCCACTACATGTCCCAATTGGCTCTATCTGTAACCCAACAGGCCAGGGCTGTTCCGCCTGCTTTGTGGTGTGCATATTTGCGACAGCTGCAGGCTGTCCATGCATGCACCCAGGTGTTATGATTGCGGCGACGACGGTTTGGGCAGTATGGAGTTGCCTCGGGCGGTCGGAGTGAGACAGCCAGGCATTAAAGCCGTGGACTGGCCATTACGCTTCCTGGACTGACATAAACATGGGTCAATGGCCAATGGCCAATGACCAAAGGCCCCAAAAACAACCTGCCACTCCAGCTTCCAGCAACAAAAGGACCAAGGGCCTGTCGTGGCAAATTTCCCCAGTGGTTTTTGTGGCAGACGGCCCCGACTGCAAACAGAATATTTTCAGATCTTCTGCCTCAGGCTCCACCAGGTTGCAGGGGCTATATATGGCCAAGTAGTGTGACGGGGGATATTTTCTAGGGGCCAGAAAATTGCGAGGTGGGCAGAAAGGGGGACATGGGGCCCCAAGTGCTGGTACAGCACGCCAGGGGATGGACACACGGTGGCCGCTCCCAAAGGGTGGTGCTGGTGTGGAGAGCGCGAGGTGTGGAGGCCAACGGCCACGGGTTGGTGCGGCGCACCGAGTTTTTTGCCCCAGGCCCAGACCCTCGGAGACCCCTGGGATTATGTGCACGATTGTGTGCATGATGCATATGCATTCCTGTTCGCTACGCAATAATGTGTTTGAGAGTGCCCATGTAGCTCATTTACAGAGACAAACAACGGGACAATAGGCGGTTTGCCGTGAGGGCCTGGGGCAGGCGTGCGGACTTCTGTGGGCAGCGTCCATGCCGTCCATGCCCCACCTGCGAGGCCGGCGTGGTGGTGGTGGCGGTGTTGCTGTCACCAAACACGGGCGATAACCGGGACGCCCCTAATCCACGATCTAGGTCCAATTAGTGCATGGTGCATGCAGTCCGCGACGCTCCTCTGCCAACTAGGAAGGTGCAGGTGGGGGAGCTGCAATGACGCGGACTACAGCCGCCACAAGGGAGTGAGCAGAGTCAGGATGCAACGGCACCAATCAACATACCAATGCACCCAATGCACTCAATGCACTCAATCACTCACTCACTCACTCACTCAATCACTGACTCAATCACTGACTCAATGCACCTCTCTATCCACCCTCTAGATCCGTCCCAGATCGCTCCCCCTGATCCGCTCGCTAAGCCCCCTTCTCTATTTACATTTCATGGTCTTACAAATGTTACGAGAACGTCTCCCGGCACTGCGCCGTGACCTGCCCCACTTGGTGCAGCTAGTGCCCCCCGTGCAGCTGGGGTCCGGCCTTAGCCCCCGGCGGCGTCTTCGGCATTACCGCTCTGGTGGCCTTGCAGCCGCCTGCAGCTCCCGGCTGCGCTGATGCACGCAATCGGCAGGCACGCGATTGCGTTGCATGGGCCCACCGCATGCGGAATTTTCACCTATATAACCTGTTGGTCCCCACGCCGGGCCGGGCCCTTGTGTTCTTGCTTTGCCCGTGGTTCTCTTCCTCAAACAACATTCGTACGCTCAGTCGCTCCTTTACCCTCTCTTCCCCGTTGCGTACGTACTCCTGGATGATGTCCCCCCCCCCCCCCCCCCCCCCCCCCCCCCCCCCCCCCCCCCCCCCCCCCCCCCCCCCCC